>VNJY01006102.1:0-333854 GCA_008042715.1 Drosophila bocki | reverse complement strand
TTTTAATTTTTTTAAACAAAATGGCGGCCATTCAAAAAAAAAAATTTCGATTTCGGGCTTTTTTTTTGTAGTTTAGTGTAAAAAAAAAATTAAAAAAAAATCTGTTCCGTCACCCGAGAATGGTGACAATTCTGCGTCGATTCCACTTTGTTTCATGAAAATCGGTTCAGTTGAACTGGAGATATCATGGCCGCCAGTTCGAAAAACGTGGTTTCGAGATAAACGCGTTTGAAGTTTGAAAAAAGCTCATTTTGCGAAGACCTTGCTTCACAAAAAAGGCTGTATCTTCTAAAGTATTTCGAATTTCTAAAAATCCTCTTGGGGACATATACAGACCATCCCAAGCTATGAATAAATGCAAAAAAAAAAAAAATCGAAAAAAAAAAGTTGCCCAATGAGAAGACCCCCTTAAGAGAGTTTATTTTCTTATAAATCATATATAAAATAATGCATTTCTGGCCTAGTTGTGATTGATTTTCGTGATCTAAAACTTTACAGATCTCCAAGTACTTTATCCTTTTGGAAAGAAACCATTGAAAGTGTTCCCAAATCATTCATCATAGCAAAACCTTAAAAATAACACCTACATTATACATTTACACTTATAATTCAGTATGTTGTTTTCCCAATTTTCCCCAATTTTCCTTTTGTTTTCTCTCTTTAAAAAAGAACAGCTTAAGTGAAGCACCCCGTTGAGCTGTAAATAAGAAGAGGGAAACCCTAGCCTTTAATGCGAAATTAATAAACCAAAATCAGCTGCTAAGCAATAAACTAAACTAACAGAGCCGGCTTTGCCTTAACCCAAAAGGCGACCTAAATAAACACACCCACCCGTACATACACACTCCCACTTCCAAGGTCGTGCTTAGGCGCGCAAATAAACCGAGGGGGTGTCAGGGGACAGAGGTCAAAGGGGAAAATGGCGAAAAAAAACCGCAGGAGCAGAACGGCAAACGAAATGTGAAGGAGCCGACAAAACAAACCAAAGACAAAACAAAACACAGAGTCAAAGGAATAAACCAAGCAAATAATCCTTTAGCTTAAAAAAAAAGGATAAGAAAAAAAAAAGAATCCGAAAAGAGACAGGACTCGGGCGAAAATAAGTTAGTTCCTTGAGTTTTTCAGACTGCAAGATGCCTCGTATAATGAGGAGAAATTATTTGAAGGTGAAGGAGAAGCCTCTTAATTATATATATTTTATTTTTTAACTTAAAAGTTTATATTCTAAATAAATTATTTAATTTCTTAACTATAACTCTTCCAGTATAGTTACTAATATTCTTTCTGATAATTTAAGGGATATCCTTGATCTTTGCACCCGTTTTCAATGTAAAGTTCTTATTCATCCTTCAGGTTTTTCTTAAAAATTTTAATCGTATTTCTTTCCTAATTTTTAATACTTTTTTAAGAGTTTTATAACTCCTTTCGTAAACATTTCTTTAAGTAGACTCTTTAAAATCCATATGTAATCCCTTATATCAATATCCTAAACAAGATCCCAGGATTTATAACAGATAAAATATGATAAAAGCTTCTTTAAAGTTAACAGAAATATCAGATATACCCCGGGTTTTTATGCCAACGAGTAGCGGAAATAAAAAAGAGCTCAACTGACAAGAAAAGCCATCGAAGGAGTGAGAGAACTGGCCTAGAGAGAAAGGCTGGGGGGCAAACTAGAAAGGGATAGCTCTGGCCTTTGTTATGTCAGCCTTCTCTCGGTATTTATTTCGTTTACATTTCTGATGCTGTTGTCCCTTCCCATCTATAGCTTTTGATTTTTCGTCTTCCCTTGTTTTTTTTTTAAGTGAAGCCAAGACAAGACAAGAAAAAAAAGAAAACAGTATCTACACGGCCGCATTATCCTTTGCTTATCGCGATGCTCCTTGGACGAACAGGATTCGTGGCGTCGCCAGGCGCTGCTTTTGAACTGCGTCTGTTGTGTCTTTTGATTTCGATTTTGATTCGGCCGGAATCCTGTCTGTACATATTTTTGGCATTAATTTGCCTAAGTGTCGTCCTTGTTAAGATTCCCGCTGGCGATAGGCGAGCTAATTTTGTGTAATGAAATAAATTAAAAGTCCGTAATAAACACAAACTGTCAGCGGCAACAACAATCAGGCCAGCAAGGCGACGTCATGGCAAATGAAGCGTGAGGCGGCCAAGAGTGGGGGGGGGGGGAGTGGAGGAATGGCCAGGCAAATTGGCTTGTTAATGAATCATTACGCATACGTCACGTTGTGCATGACAAATGACACAAGCCGGCACCCAGTGGGAGCGCAAGCGTTGATAGGGAAAAGTGGAATGAATGCGAATGACTTGCAAAAGGGTTTTTTGTATTTTTTCTGGATAGCTGCAAAGGGTGTGGGTTTGCATTAGGGTGTAGCAATTTTAATGGAAATTTTGAAAAATATATATTAAATGGGAAATGTAGTATTTGATTAGTTTTGAATCTTTCCATCATTTTCCATCTGTTTTCTACATTATTTTGAGGTATATCTTCTTGTATATAGTTATTTATTTGTATAGGAAATGTTTAAAATGTTATTTAACATTAATATCGAGTCTCTTATGAATTTCTTTCCATATTTTAGCCTACCCTGGCATAAAATTAACAGATTAAAGACTTCAACCTGAACCTCAAGGGGCTGAAACTTGAAATCAGCTTAAAGTCTCAAGGAAAACGAGAATGGAGTGGAAAATTTAGATGAGAGGCGACGGCAAAGATAAACACCAACTCTGCTTCTGACTCCTTTCTTCCTCTCGCTTTCTATATCTCCGGTGGTCCTGATTTTCCTACCTCTTTTCCCCCCCTTTTCGCACATATGCATGAGCGCCCTTGTGCACACAATTTGTTCAAATTGGGGTTCGGCCTTGCTGTCGAATGTTTAGCCAGCGAAAAGAAATGGCCGCCATCTGCATTTCCGCCAATGTGTGGGATTCCCCCAATTCTAGCACACCCATACACATACGTGCTCGTATGCTAATTCAAAGCCAAACTATAAATTTGAGAGCTGGCCGCATATTAAAACGTTTAATTCAATATGGAAGGCGTCGTTCTCGGCTATTCAAACTTTGGCCATCGCTCGAGCAGATTCTGCATCCGTCCATCCGTTTAGCCGTCTGTGTTTGTTTAGGCAAAAGCTTAGTCAGGGACACATATGCTTAGCCCGGCTAGCAACAGTCTTGAAGGATAGTATCCTCACAGCAGAGAAATACCTAGAGAATCCTACTAAATCCGCTATTAAAGAAGCTGACTCCGAAAAGGATCCTAAACATAGTGGTTTATATAAATAAATAAATATATAGTTAAATATAATAATAAATAAATGTAAAATATAAATAAAAAAGCCCTTTTTCGGTTAATAACTAAATATACTTGGTGGTCTTGTGCTTCTGTAAATCACTGTTTGCCAGCCACTTGTCTCTGCCCTTGGGCTGGGCCAGCTACTGCTGCTCCTGCTCCTAGATCCAGCTCCTTCCCCTTCTCCTTTGGTATCTGCGGACGTGCTGCCCCTCGCCCGCTTATAATCTCATCTGTGACACTCGTTGAACTTGTCGCCATTTAGTTAAATCAACAAAAATAATTTTGTCCTGGAAGGAGAGGAGGAACTATCCCAACTATCCGGAACATACACACATGCAGCCGCCGGACAGGCTCACGTACTCCGTGTCCGGAAGGAAGTCGGGTATCTTGTCTCTCGCTCCAGCCACATTAACGTGACTTTTGCAGCGCGCCCAGTTTTATCAGCATAATTTAGTTTGTGCCACCGACTGGACAAAGGACTAAGGACTCTGGGACCCGTTCAGCTGCGGCCTGCGGTTCACTGCATTAGTTAGAGAGTCCTTTGTGCCAACTTATGAGGGGGAATGGGGAACGGCACTCGAGGCCGCATCGTTAAAGGCGCTCACAGGCTCGGCTTTAGCTTTAATTAAGCCGCTGTGTTGCCCATGAAAAGAAAATATAAACACAGTTTTCCCATAAGCAGAATTCACATGGAAATGAAGAGAATTTTGATTGATAAATAAAACATACGAAAACCTAAGGATAGATGTTTTAGAAAATATAATTTCGGATTTTACAAAGTTAAAAAACTATTTTGCTCTGCCCTGTTAGCCACTGGTAACTTTCTATTTTTAAAGTAGTTAATAAGTCCACCTGTCGGGAGGGGAAGGGTCGGACTCGAGAGCAGCTTGGCCGAAAGGGAAAGCTGAAAAAGAAATTCTCAAAATATGCCAAGTTATGAACTCAATTGACAGCCTCTTTGGCCGTCAAGAAGTGCGGCAAAAGTTGGTTAATAAAATCACAGCCGAGTGTTAATAGGGATTTTAGGGAAAAAGCACAAAAAAAGGAAGGGGAAAATATAGAAAGTCCGAGACAATGACTGAGTGGAAAGGCAGAGTGACAACTATGATGAGATGGAAAAGGCTCTCAGCGATGGCGGCTGCTTTTCTGGGCCAAGGCAATTAAGCTGGATTTTCCAGTGGCAGGCACTTATCGAGGAACTGCAAGTCCTGGTCCTGGCACTTGCTGACCTCATAACGGCTGCGCTGCTTATTAAACGTTTGTCCTGCGGCCGAAAAATCTTAGCAGAGGCTAACCCTGCACATTTTCATCGCAGCAGATTTTTCTTCTCATTCTACTTCTCTTGGGTGTTTTTCCCGCAACATAAAGCCAAAACTGTTGCGGATCGGCTTTCGCGTAATTAAAAATTGCGGCTAGCGTTGGCCAGCGGACCGTGCAAGGCCCCCGTTCGTCCCCTCGTCCTGCGGTCCTGGGTTCCAGGGACCCACCCTGGATCTGGGTCCTTTTCTGCTGACGCTGCCCTTAAATGCGCTTTTTAGTTTAGACCAACGTAAGAGGTTTTAGCTCGCAGCAGCCACGTTGAATAATTTGCTTGCGCACAGCAAACTTACGGCGGGGGAAAAAAGGACTACGAGGGCGCAACAAAAATAAAAAGAATATTTCAAATTAATTAACGCTAATGAAAATGTTTAAAACTTGCAAGTTGCAGTCGGTCGAGTGAGTGGCAAGGGGCCGAGGTGAAACTGAGGAAGAGCTGGTAGAGACTGCAACTAACTTGGCTGTTTGTTTGCGCCTCAGACAACTCGACGGAAGTTGGGAACAGAAAAACAAGTTTCCGGCTCTAGTAATGATTCTTACACTGCAATTATAAGGGGGATAATAAGCATTTTTCCCTATAGATTTTAAGCCTTTATTTCTCATTATGAACTTTTTAAGAGTTTTTAAGATTAAGAATAAGTCAATACTTATAAATATAAATCTAGTAAACATTTTAAAATTTCTTTATAACAAAATTCCCTATTTTCTCTCTCTGCAAACGAATTCCCACTTGGGGTCTTCATTTCCTCTCCACAAAACTGATAGTTTTCCTTGGCGGGGAGTGGCTAGAGGAGGCCAAGGGGAATAGCAAACAAAGCTCTGTGGCAAACTTATTTGCTTTACACAAAATAGAAAAGCGCTGTGGCGGCGCACAACTGTTGCACAATCGAACACAAAGCAATTTTAATAAATTTTATGGCACACTTATTTGCATGGCACCTGGGAGCCCTCCAATTATTTGTCGAGTACATTCCACATAGCAATTTTCTTTTATTAGAAAATACTATAATAATTCCTGGCCAAGTTGAGTTGGCACTGTTGTGCAAAAAGCCGGAAGAGGGGGAAACAAAAGAAGCTTTGCGCGAAAGTTTTCTATTTTATGCGAGGGAAAACCAAGGGTTGTGGAAAGTGGACAGTGCACAAGGGTTATGTGAGAGAGTTCATATATATATATCTCTTGTATTTTTCGCCTATGATTGCTGAAAAAGTCTTCATTGATGCCAACAAGTTTTGCTCATTTCCCAGGGACTCGACTATAATTGGCTTAAACTTTTGGCAAATAAAGAAACTCAATTGTGAAAATATTTACCCTTAAATTCGGAGACAAATAAATACTTAAATTAAGCTGCTTTTTTCCAGGCAAGACTAAAAATATGTCTTAATCTTTACAATAACAATTTAATAGAAACCTGAGAAGCTTGCAGATTAAAAACAAAGTTGTAAACAAAATTGCATTTAAAACAATTTGTGAAATAAAGTATTTTATGCTTCGAAAAGTCAAGGGCTCTGGCTCACATTTCTCTTGTGATATATTTTTGATGCTTACTTTAATTGCACCCTTAAAGTCACGGACTCGGACCAAGTGCTGTGGCTCATATATCAAACTTTGAAGACAGCTTAGAGTTGAATGCGTATTCAGACATCAAAAGGTAGCCCCACAGCAAGGATCTTTTAGCTCGCAGGAGCTGGAAGCCAGGACGTGGAGTGCGTGTTTGTTTGCTGGCCAGTTGCAGTTGCTCCTGCCTGGCTGCTGGCTTTTGTTTGGTCTGGGAAGACTGGGAGTCTGGCGGTCCTGGAGTCTGGGAGTCCTGGATTCTGATGTTTCTTTGGTGGTGACAGTTAAAGTGGAGTTCCGGCAACGCCAGGCAACCAAATAAATGCCGTGAAAACTCATGACATGCCAGGAGGGATCTTGAGAACAGTGGATTTTATTTATAAACTTTTGTAGGTTGACTTTGAGAGAGTTTAATTAATTATTAAAATTATAATTCGACTTGAGCAATAAATACTTAAAAGGTTTAACAAAATAAGAACTTCTGAAATTGTTTTACTAAATTGTTAAACCTTCTTAATATCTCCTAATCTCAATAATTATTTAAGAAATAATTCCCTTAACTCAATCCTATGAATTTATAAGCATTTTCAAATGAGTATCTCCAAGTTTACTCTCATATTATCCCTAATTTTAATTACTTAAATATTTATCCTTAAGATCTTACAAATAATCTCAAAAAAATTTCACTATGCAGCCTCTAGTTTGTAGCTTAAACATTGCACTCGGCCAAGGGCTAATGGGCTTGTCACTGTCACTGTCCGGAAGCTGCCAGATGTTCTCGTATTTTTGCCTGGACAAATGCATACACACACCCCCTCCTGCACTCCCCACACCCCACAGCATGAGCTATAATCAAGTAATTGTGGCCGGTGTTGCACCTGCCCCCTGTGAGCGCGAATATCGCGCATACGCCGCGTGATACAAGGACGCCGGGATTAGGCTTTATTTCTTCCGCCGGCTGCTGGTCGCTCGTTCGGTTGATTTAGTGCCCCCGCTTAGCGAGCCCGGCAATTGTGAGCGACGCAACCGCTGACACTTAACTGTGAAAAATTGTGAATTATTATGGCAGGTACCCCCCGAACCCGCCCGCACTTTATCCTCTCGCAGGATATTTTTGTAGGCAGCAGTCGGTGTTCTTGGGGGATTTCCCTTTTTGCCTGTTTATGGCTGCGATTTGTTACGCACAATGGTGCGTGTTGCTTGTGTTGGCCACAAACAAGGGAGAAAAACAAAAACAACCGCAGCCATAGGATAACTTCGATAGGTCGGAGCTTCTAATACCCTTATGGGAGGCTGTCTTTAAGATTTATGCGAAGCTAACAACCAGCAGTTAATTTTTGATGAAAGGAATACTATTTTATTAAGGGAACTTTAACTTAATAAGGGTCGGTTTACCAGAGGTTTCATAGAAGGTTATGTTTCTTTGGTTAGTTAAAAGAATTTCATTCTAAATTCTCCAATAAATATTTCACAAAACTTTCCCCAAAAATTACTCAACTCTCCGCAAGAGCATTATCTTCTAATGAGAGAGTAGAGGCTGCTGCTGCTGCACCCTTCGCCGGAGACTGTTGACAGGTAAAAGGCCACCAGGCAGTCGCCCAGGTAAACAAATAATTCAAAGTCATTTGCGCTCTGACTTGGCCCCATTGCCAGCTGCTCTTCGTTGGCTGAGCTCCACTCCTGCCACGTCCTGCCACGTCCTGGTGGGAGCTGGCCAAGTGTGAAAAAAGTGTCAACGCTTTTTGCCATGTCCTGTGATTATGACACTAAAGAGGGCTCCGCTCCGATCTGCGGGGAAAACGCTTCGTGAAGAAGGCGGACTCTAACTCTAACCCTGCCTCTGATTCTGAGCAATTGGTCTGACCGAGTGTTTTGAGTGTTTCTGTGACTGTTTTTTTCTAGTTCTGTTTTGTATCTGAATTGCCTTTTGGGTTCCGTATATTCACCTTGTGGTTCTCCAGGAAGATAAACGGATTTTCGGAGTTAGAATGCTGGCGCTGATTGGAGAGCTTAGCTGGGAATTTCTTTTATGAGGGTAAACAATTTTCATTTTCATCCAACACAGAGTTGTATTTTGGGAAAGAAGCCGTTACTATGTTTTGTTTTGAGAAACACCAGCTGCTTGCTGTGATTTCTGTGTATAAATATATAAATATCGGTATGCTGAATATACAAGACAAATTCATGCCATCGATGTGCGATAGTTATTTAAAAGAATTAATTTTTAGATATTAAATTTACTTTTAAAGTTTAAGCAAAAATGAGCAAGAAACTAATTTTCAAAGGTTCACAACTCAGTCAAAAATGCATGAAATTCAATTCGAATAATTTCAATTATTTAACCAGAATGGCTCGATTCTTAGTGATCCAATTTCAATCTGCAAGGGTATACAAACTTCGGCGTGTCGAAGTTAGCTTCCTTTCTTGTTAATTCTAAATTTATATTCTGTAATTATTTCCTACTTACTATCCCTGCAAGGACTCTCTTTCCTAACAAACCAACAACTTTATCCTAGCAGGGATTTCGGCGGCGGAGCAGGGCGGCTGCGGCGGAGAAGGGATTTCGTCGGCGGAGTAGGATGGCTGCAGCAGAGCAGGCTTATTGCTTAACAAATTTATATATTCTACAAGAGTAGAACCCGCCTTTCTGGTATCTTTTGATTCGTACTGCCTTATGGGGAAGCGTTAATGATCATCGCCGGATCACATTTTGACCTTTTTTTTAACTTAATTTGTTACTTGTGGTTTACTAATGTTAAGCTTAAAGTTATAAGATAAAATTCAATATTTAAAAAATCTATAACTCTGACAAAAATGCCTTAAATTCCATTCGGAAAGTGTTTTTATCTTAGTTTTAATACGTTTAACAAATTTGCATACTCCATTTTTGTTTTAAAAAAATTCAATTTTTGGCCAATTTTCGAGAATTTTAATGATGTAACCCCTTATAAAAAATTGACAAAATGGCTCCAAAAAAAATTTTGCCCGGACATGTCTTAAAAGATTCGCCTGTTAATGCTGATCAAGAATATATATGGTTTATAGGGTTGGAAATGGATGCTTCACTGAAAAAAATTATAAATTATCTTCAAGAAGACCAATGATGAATTGGATGAATTTTTTAGAAGAATAGTAATGCCTGGGGTTGTATAATATTTTTTATGATTTGCAAAAATAATAGAGGTTTTATAATATATTTAAATAAATATTTATGAAGAAGAAAATAAGAAGAACGAGCTATTTGTAATATTGGGAATCGATTATCTTGATTTTAATAGCTCTTAATATTTATTCATAAAATATCTTTAATATTATATTATATTAAATATATTTTAGTACCGCCTTCTCTTCATTTAAGCATATAATTTTAATGTAATTGAATTCTTAGAATTTTTTAAACTAACCCTTTTAAATATCCTTTCTTGACTCTTTAAAGTAACGACCTCGCATGCAGTGGCACAACCCATTGGCACCGTTTTGGACATAAACAGTGTTTACTTAAGAAAAAAAAAAAGAAAATCGTTCAGTTGAGGCCACCTTCTTGTTTTCAGCTTCCTTGGCACCTTGTCCTCGCCTTCAACGACGCCTCCCTTATCCTTTATCCATTTTCAGCTACCTTTCCTTCTCCTCAGATTGCCAGCTGCCTCTGGTCCTTTTACGTTTTCTAGGCGCCCGCCTCCGCCTGCTGTTGGCTTGGGCAAACAAAAAATCTCATTAATCCATTAAGTATACGCCAAGAAAAAGTTCAAAGCGTCTGCTCACACACACACACACACACGCGGGCGGGGCAAGGACACTTCTAGCGACAGGAAGCCCACCGCGTGTATTATAGTAATGCGAGTGTGCGAGTGTAAGTTTGTGTTCAGTGTAAAAGAAAGCCTTTTGGGAGCACTAATGAGTTTGACATTGTTTCCTCCTAACAAGCAGCAAAGTTGCCCGAAAACTGGGATGAGGGACGAAGGAGGTTCTCTAAAAATCAGAGGAAGCCGACTGCATTGCCCAGACATTCCACCTTGGCATCTTTTCGGCATTTCTATTGCGATTTCCTCTGGGGAGGAGGGAATGGTTAGAGACCGAAATGACTTTTATTCCACGCTTTTCACATCTTCAGCGTCGCCTTGCTAAATTTTTTCCACTAATTAAAACCGTGTTGATAACACATTTCAATTTGGCTTATGGCTGAGGCTTAAAGTTGTTTAATAATGAGGGAATTATTTAGGGTTTTTTTTACTATTATTTAAAATATAAAAAAAAGTTCTATAAGATTTGAAGATAATAAAAATGAATTAAGAATTATTTTTAGACATTTTTTTTTAAATGACTCCTGTTTCCTCACGAATTCCCCTCCTCCGCACCCTTAAAACCTACTTAAGGATACATTCACTAATTAAGAAGCCAGTTGATGGCAATTTTCCCTGCGACTTTCGGCCAAAACTTAAAGCTTTCAGGGGTGTGTAAGTGATTTTGCAGGGTTTTTGGCTCTGCTTGGTGGATTTTTTTTTCGCCAGTTTCCGGCATGAGTAATGTCTCCCTTTTGACTCATTTGGTTACACACTCCGCTCGCTCCACTTCGACTCATGCATGCATAAATATCCTGGATGGAAACTACGTCTGGGTACTGGGTACTGGGTCCTACGTCCTGCTTTTGCTTTCCTTTCGACTTTTGTGTGCGCATATTTGTCGGCTGTGCTCTGCCAGCGTCGATTGTAAATTACGCCCCTAATGCGCCCATTTGTATGCTGCAAAAATTGCCGCTTATTGAATATTTAGCGAGCTTTCCACCTGACACAGGACCTCTCGCCAGGACCCGCCCTAATGAACTCATTTGGGATTTCGCATGCGTGCTTTTTAGACTGCACAAATCGGCGAGGCATAAAGAAAACCGAAAAGTTTTTCGCATTTTAAATAATTAAACAACAAAAAAGCCGCCCCCTACTTGTCGTTTTATATGTCCTTTTTTACCGTGACTGTGTTTGGGCTCCGTTTGCGTATCGCAATCGGTTGCCAGGCCAATGAAGAGTGACTGAACTCAGTGACTGACTGGCTGACAGGCGAAATGAGCTGGGATTACGGCCAGCGATAAGCGTTAAACAAGCAAATGAAGCCCGGAATGTGGCCCCCGGGGGCGGCCTCCAAAGAGGAGCAGAACTGGCAGCTTGGCCTTTTTAAAAAGGATTTATTTCTAGGTTAGAAAAAATATAAAATATTTTATTTTCCAAGTTAATAAATAAAGAAATTTAAACTTGAATTAAAAATAAATATCTCAAGTTCTATAGAGATAGTTTTTAGTCAAATTAAAGGATTTTCTGGCATCTCTGGCATTGTGTGGGTGTGAAATAGAAGCGTCCTGTTTGAATTTGATTAGTTTTGAGCACTTTTCCTAGAATTTCCAGCTCAGGGAAACCCTTGCTTGTGGCCTGGGCATAATTATAATGAAACTTTGCCAGCGTAACGCCTTTTCATTCAGTTGCGCCATTGTGTCTTTCCAGGGAAAATGTCATTTAAAAATATCTTTAGCCCCGCGCCAAATCCTTAAACACCCACACACTCACACACACACACACACATTGGGGGTAGCAGGATGTCTGGCAATCGATACTTCATTAAGATATCGTGCTCTAGACTTTCCGTTTACGTTTCCCTGATTACTTTGCATAGTTCCCTCCATTCTCCCCCTTGACTTGTGCCTTATCTGGCCTTCCCTTCGGTTTCGGATTCTGATTCTGAATTTTGTGAACTTTCGCCTCCTTCGTCCTGGCGTGTCTGTCCTTTGTCTTTGTCGGCCCCGGCTGGCTGGGCGAATAAATCGCAAAATCGTATTAGAGGCCCGCAAATTATTTGCCACCGGATGTGTGGCCCAGCTGGCTGCCTATCGTCGGAAGTCGAAGCCGTTGGCCGCCGCCGCCGGGAGATCCTTGCTAACCGTTTGGTTGTTCCAGGTCTCAGTTGCAGTTCCACTTGGAGATCCTGGGTTTGGTGGCCCTGTGTTTATCACATGAACACAATCAAATTAGCGCACATCGAGTGCAAATAGGCGGGAAGATAGGCCCAGATGGTCCCAAGCAGTCCGTCCAGGAGATCGTGGGAGGGCTAAGAAGGGCTCCTTCACTCAACCAAAATGTACATTAATTAATTCTTTTACAAGAGCAAGTAAGCTTTACTTTAAGATATTTTATAGAGATTTCCTGCCAGGACCTTTTCTTCGCTGACACCTTTTTAGTTCATTAATTGATTGCTGGCTAGTATCCTTTTGCAAAAGCCTTTAGACTAAGTGGCTTTTGGCCACCGAATGTTAGGAAATCCCCAAGAGTCAGTGCGGTTGGTTTGTCCTCACTTTGGTGGTCTGGAGAGCCAGGTTCTCCTGCTGATTCCACATGAACTTCGACACCACTGGGGGGTCCAGGAACTGTCCCACTTTGTTGCCAGTAATTCCCTGCTCCTGCCATGTCAGGACTTTTGTTGGTAGCTGTCAACAAGGAACTTTGCGGAGCTGCAGCAGCACCAGCAGCAGCAGTTGCATTTCCAGTTGCAGTTGCAGCTTCCACTGTTCAGTGCTCAGTCGCCTTGACAGCTCCGACAGAAAATATGAGCAGGCAGGGAACGGGCCCTGGGGCATAGACCAGGGAGTGTGTGGACAAGTACAGTGGAGTCTCTCTCCCGCCCGCTTGTCGCTGTCACATTGTTGTCATGTGGCTGCCGCTGTCAGGAGTCGAGACTCTGGAAGATTGCTGGCCATACCCGCGACAGCCTTCGTTTAATCAACATTACTTGTGCTTAAATCAATTAAAAACTAATTACGTTTTATGCCCCGTTGAGCGCGCAACTTTGTGGCTTTTCCCCGCGGGAAATTCATCCACACAATCCTTTGAGTCTGCGTGCTCTCAAAAGGCGTTAATAGAATTGCAGCAGCAGGAGCAGCAGCAGCAGCAGCACCTGGCCAAAAGCCTGCTAAGGCCAAAAGCCAGTGCATCTGCTTTGGCTTTGACTCATTTGGGGAATTTCAAGCTGCCGCTGCTGGGGAAAGCAAAAATTAGACGACACACCGGTGTGTATCTCTGCCTTTATAACTACGAAATTCCACACAAGATACACGAGTGTTGAGCCAAAAGAATACTAATTACATATACAAATTGCTAAGGGTTTTTCTGCACTCTGGAATATATTTTAAAATACAAATTTAAGCACTTATAAAAATATAAAAATAGCTCAACAAACACCCGCATAAATAACATACTCTCCTGACTGCGATTTCTGCCACATTTCGTCTCGACATTTACCCGACTTGCTTCCTACAATTTAACCTATCATTATCCCCCCTGCCACGCCCATGTCCAAACATAATTATAGACCCTTGAATTGCCCAAGTTACCTCCTCTTCTTCCGCAATCTATCTAAACTGCAGCTAATCACAAGCTGCAAGCTGAGTAGCTCATAAATATGCATTTACACACTTTTGTACCGCGCAACTTGACGTATTAATTTTTAATATATGCCTCAGAGCCCCCTCTACCCCCTCCTGCCACTGAATCTGAATCTGCCACGGGTATTTCCAAGTCGCCAAGTGGACAAAGAGCGACCGGCTAATTAGCCAGCTCGCTCAATGGCCAATTGCCACGCAAAATCAGCCAAGGGTAGGGACAGGGCTCCGCACTGTCCGGACTCCGGACTGCGGACTAAACACAGCGTTTAAAGCCAAAAAATAAACAACAATTTAGTGCAGATTAGCGCCAAACACACACACCACAGGGGGCAGGGAGAAGGGAGAGGAGCTGGTCGCCGCCTTTTGTTTATATTGTTGTACGTGTGTCGGCGTGGTGAGGTGCCATTGTTTCAACGCTCTGAACAGTCGAGTCCTGAACGGAATCACCAGGTGGGCAGAGGTGGGCACAGGGACAGGACAGGGACAGGGGAACGGTGACATTAGGCTCGGGTTTGAATGGAGCTGGCAGGCTGCTTACATGCATTGACTGGGGCTACGCAAGCACTGGGAGAAGAAAGGTTAACTTCTAATAAGAAAACTATTACTTTTTTTATATTTTCTAGATAGTTTAAAGTTAATTTATATAATTATATTTATAGGAGAAGAAAACTATTTGTTTTTCATATTTTCTAAATATTTTAAAGTCGGTTTATAGTCAAGATTTCTTTGCATATTGCAGGTTTTTGTAAAAGGTATATAATAAGCCCTATTTTCTCACAGTGCTTTTGTGGCCCAGCTGAGGGGAAAAGGGATGACCCAAGCGGAGGCCGAAGAGGGCTAACTGCCTTTAGTTTGGCTAATTGCTTGAAGAGCACACAACAGCGGCGAATGGCGAATGGCGATGGTGATGGCAAATGGCAAATGGCAATGACGATGGCGATGGCAAACTTCCGCTTCCGCTTCTGCCAGCTCTCCCCGCTACCATCTCCTCCTCCCCCCCTTGCGTTAAGCTGGCAAACTAATTAGATTCGTGCGCCTCATTGGGCCACTTTTGAATTTGATTTGTGCCTCGCAGGCTCCCAGAACTTTCTCTGGAAGCAAAGAGACTGAGACCTATGCATCATATTTGGTTCAAGTTCGTGGAAAATGCACAAGAAAACTGCGCCAAAACAACAAATAAAAGCAAATGCGACATGTGGCCAAAAAACCCCGCAAAAGAAAGTTCAAGCCAAGCCGCAAAAACAAAAAACTTTCTGGCCCTTCAGAAAATAATAATAAAAGCAACAAACTGAGAGTGAGAGAGGGGAAAAAAATTATGCGAAATTTAATTTGACTTTTGTTGTTTTCAGAAAGATGTTGTTCTTGCCGCTCTTGTTGTTGGCAGCCACTTTTGCGCTTTCCATTTTAGTTTCCTGCCAGCTGGCAGCCAAATGCACCAAGCTGCGTCCACGGAGCCCAAAAGCCAAGCGGGGCTCCTTCCCTCCTCTTTGGAAACTCGTAATTTGCCAGCTTGGCTTGTACACACTTAGTTTGTATTATTTAGTTGCAGTTGGAGGGGGTTCGGCAGGGGGCTACTAGGGTGTCTTCCATGCGAGCAAGAAATACGATTATCTTATGCATGCACTGCACTGCAGTGGGGCACCTAATAAGCCAAAGGGGCAATGCCAAAATTATGACTAAGGCTATTTGCAGGGAGCATACTTAGGGCCATACTTGAGTCATAATTCATACAAGAGGACTGAGACTTTTAAGGGCTGCTTTCATAACCAATCGGACAAGTTATAAAGTTATTAGAAGATTTTGAATTAATAGTAAAAAGAAAAGCATAATGAAGGTAATTTAGGGAAGCCGTTTAAAGTTACCATGGGATCATTGAATCGTATAGAAAATCCATCATAACTAAGCCAAAAATTCACTAAATTCAGTTCGGAAAGCTTTTCTGTGCTAGGTTTTCTTAGGTTAATAAATCTGCATACTACATTTAAAATTTTTAAAAATTAAATTTTTTGTCAATTTTAATGATATATATGATAATAAAATTTTGAAAAATTGTTGTGAAAAATTTTTTCTTCCAAAACATGGCTAGATCGATTTGGCTTTTGATACTGATCAAGAATATATATGATTTATAGGGTCGGAAATGACTCCTTCATTGTGTTGCAAGCTTCTGACTGAAATTATAATACCCAGTAGGGGTATATTAATATTATAAGCAATTTTGTATCTTAAGTCTATTTTTGAATCTTAAATAAAGCTCCTTAAGGATGCAAATTCTACAGAGCTATAAAGAATCCCATGCTTTGCTGAATAACTAAAACTTTTGTTGTAAAAAAGTATAAGTTACTCTATTAATGAAAGTGTTTTTCTTACTTAAAGAATCCCCACTGCTCCTGCAGCTCCTTTGCCGGAGGTGCTGGGGCAAAGTGGTTTTATATGTCCCTCGTAAATGGCAGCAAATGCATGCGCCAAGTTGTGTTACACTTCTCAGGTGATTGGCGTCGAGGACTTGTTGGTTTTCCCTTTGATTTATATTGACAATTGCATTGCCAATAAATGTATTTTGGCGAATGGGTTTTATTTCCCCCGCCAACCATTTTTGGTGGCTCCACCCCGCAAATACTAAGACCGCTTTTCGGCTTGATCCTAAGATCTGGATTTCTTTTGTGCTCGTTTCCCGCTTCGAGAAGCAATCTGTGCGGGTCAATTAATAATTTATAAGGGGTGGCAGGGGCAAGGGTTGGGGCCGGGGTTGGTTGGGCTTGGGGGCTCCTGCAGGGCGGTTTCCATGCAATATGCATAATGTGTGCCCTTTGATTTTCTGCTTTGGCATGCACATTTATTTATATTTCATTTTGGCGCTGCTGTCCCTTTCGGGTTTTCCTTTGCCACCGCTGCTGCTTAGCATTTCCTATTTATGTCGAGGACCTGGCTAAGCATTTTGGGCTGGAAAAGGGGGTGGCTGGTAGCCGCTTACCCCTTAGTTTGTATTATGCATGGCATGTGTGTTTGTGTATGTGGAGGGTGGGTGTCTGTTTTTGTTTTTGTTTTTGCGGCCAGAGACGGTGCGAGTATAAAAACTAAAAACAAGCAGCGTCAGCATCAACGTTTTATATTAAAAACAACAACCGCAATAGTACACTATGACAAAAACTTAGAGAGGGTTAAGTTTTAAGGAAAAAATATTCGAAATGTGGGCCCCTTTTTGAGGGTTTCTCTATGAATTTCTGTCATAAATAAAAGAGTTATGTTCAGAAAATTTTTAAATATTTTTTAAAACAAAGAATAATATATTATTTAAGTTTTATAATATTATTTTGATATTTTCCATAGTGCAGCCACAACTGCAACTTGCAATCGGTGGCAGTGGCAACAACAAGGATGGCCAGGCAAGAAAAAAAACAAGAAGGGAAACTTACTTAGGTAAGCCGATGTTTGTATACTCTTGCATCATTACACAGAATTGAAAATCGATAAAAACTTCCTTTAAATTTTGGAAAACATCAAAAACAAATGCCTTTTCAACGAGCCTGGCTAGATTGACTCGGCTGTTAGTGCTGATCAGGAGTATAAATAGTTTATAAGGTCAGAAATGAATCCTCCCTGCGTTGCAAACATCAGACTAAAATAAATATACCCTCAAATTAGTATAAAGGGAAAAATATCTTAAGTATTTACACTCGCTTTTAGTGGGTCCGGCTCCACCCACTCACCATCCTCTTAGCCCCAGTTTACGCCCCTTTGTGGGCCATGTTTTCTAATTTTTGTGCACGCCACTCGCTAGCTAGTAGCTGCACGTTGTGTTGCATTTTATTTTTATGTCGCACTCATACGCTTTTGACTTTTAAACTCCTCTGTTTAAGTGTATTTAACATTTTCCTCTAATGATACTCAGAGCCAAGTGGCATTTGTTGCCCTCTCTCTTTCTCTGCGGCGAATATTTCCGTCTCTTTCGCAATAAGCCGCTCTGCTCTGCTCTGCTCAGTTGGTAAGTGGCAAAGCTTCCCGTTAGCTGCGGTTGGCAGTTGTCAAAGTGACCTCAAAGAACAGAGAAAGATGGAATCGCATGTGAGCTCATCTGTAAGTGTGTCGTCCTGTCCTCCGTCCCAGACCCTGTCCCTTTCTCCTGCCCCCGCCCCTGTCCTTTAGATCCCCCTGTGTTGCCACCCCTTCATGCACCTGTCTTCTTCTGTAAAGAGCTTTGCCTGCATACATGAGCATAGAAATACAGAAATATACTCGGTACAGGCAGAGAAAAGGTATTATAAAAATAGGGTCAGCTTCCTGGGTTTTCTTAAATACAAAAATATATTTTAATAATATTTTTAACATTATAGAAATACATTTTATAAAATAATTTGACAAGAAAGGTCAGCTTAGATCTTAAAATCTTTTTAAATCCCTTTTTAAACCTCTAAACTTACCTAATAAATCTTTCAAACTTCAAAATTAATGGAAAATTTAAGGTGTATGAATAATTGCATATTTTTAGGCACAATTAATATTAATTTTTACTCTAGATCGACTTCCCTGGCATCTCTTAACATGTTTCTTTCACATAAGACTGGATTTTATAAAAATAAATTCATAAACAAAATTTTTAGGTATATTCACATTTTTGTATTGATATTTCTTTATATTTTTCTTTGTGCATAAAACACACAGGTGAGGCGTGTGCACCTGGGCCATGGCTAATGCATTTGCTTTTGTCTGTTTATTCATCCGCCTTAATGAGCCCTGCCCTCAAGGCCAGCTTGTGTTTGACAGTTGGGAAATGCGCTTTTCTTCTACCGCTCCTCCTGCATATCCTTTGTCGTATACTTTTTCGGATGAAGCGAAATTAATTACGTTTTTATAGCCTAGCAAAAATAGAGGATTTAAATTGATTTCAGGTATTATTGAATTTGAAACTAATTAAAGTACAAGACAAGAAGTAAAACCTTTATAATTAAAGAGTTTAAAACTCCTTTTTGATGATGAATATTTTAGGAAACTATTCTGGGAACTAAATCCTTCTTGCTTTTTGGGGGTTTTGCACCCTGGCAGCCCTGAGGCATCCACCAAAATCGAGCAATCACAAATGGAAATGTCGCCAATTGCCGTTGACGTTGTTGCATGGCAACAGATACCTTGCGATGCCGTGGGACAGGTGAGTGGAAAAGAGCAGGTGCCAAGCTTGGCATGGGTGTGGAAGGTAAGAGCCGGAATGGAATGGAAAATGCAAGGACGACGATGGACGAAAAGCGAACGACTCGCGCGCTGATGAAGTACAACGCACTTGCAGCAACTCGGCAACTCATTTGATTTACTTTTCATTTCCGGCTGCCTTGCAACAACACCTCAACAGCGATACAATGCACACTGTCACTGTCACCGTCACACACACTCCACACACACACAGTACACCCGAGTGTGTAGTCCTCGAAGCCGAGCGTTATGCAATTATAACTTTTGTCATTAGCAACTTAAAATGCAAATTGCTGCAATGAAGCGTCGTCGTCAACGTTGTCGTTGCCGTTGCCTTTTTCGGCAGAGATCCAGTCAGTACTTCACTCTGATTCAGTTAAGGGTGTTCCCTTTGGCACCCCCTGCACTTAAAAAACTGGGGGGTACTTTAATGAAATAAATGTGATTTTAAGGGAACTGAAACTGAATTCCTGAGTTTTCCATACTTCTTAAAAGGCCTTTTCCCTTTGATTTATATTCATTCTTCTGGCAAAAAGGATATCTTTGAAATAATACTTGATTTCCCACTTTTCTTCAAGTGTCTCAAGTGCTGGCGGGGCGTGGCAGTTGTCGTTATTTAAAGTGTTATGACTTAAGTTGCTGTCGTTGGCTTTTAAACGTTATCTAAGTAGTTCCCCGGCACGGGGCCCCATATCAGCCATATGGCGGTGACATGACGTCCAAAAAGTCAACTGCCGTTTTACATACTCAGTCCCAGTCGCAGTTTCCTTGGCGGAAAATTGGAAGGAGCAGTGGAGGTCCTTCCCAATTAGCTCTCTTCGCTGTCGCCAGTTAATTTGTAAGAGTTGTGCGCTCTGCTTTTTGTGCAACTGCCATAAAGCTTCCATTTTGGGTTTCTCTAGAGGATTTTTTTTGTTTCTTCTTCTGGTTCTTTGTTGTTCGGTGCTGCGATGGCAACATGCAACATTGTCGGCGGAAAAGCGGAAAAACTATGCGCAAGTTCAACAAGAAGTAACCATAAAAGTGCCGAGTGCCGTGTGCCGAATGCACCTTTGGCTTGAGTTAAACTCTGAGGATCCCCTCCGTCCCTGGTCCTGGTCACGTCAAAGGAATTAAACCAGGAAGTGCGAGCACTTCCTGCAACAATTCTCTCTCCTGGAGCACAGTTAAATCATTAAGAAGTGTCCCGGCGTTTTGGGCTTGTAAATAATTTGGCGTATGAGCCATAAAAGAAATAATGTTTTACGAGCCGCCATTTAAATGCCGCAAATGTGGGCCCCTCCCCTATCTCTCCCATAGTTCATAATTGACTGGCAATCCCTCATCACTCGGCTCACAGATCATTGAGGGCTCAATCAGGCCTACGCTTCCATTCACTTGACTGGGTTTCCCTCACTGAAGGCTCCCCATGAAGGTCAGGGGGGCAACTAGTGTCGAATGCTGTTGTTCAGTTGATTAAATTGGTGTTAAAAAGTTTAAGTGCCTGTTGGTACAATGTAGGACAGTAAAATTTCATAGCCTCATCTTCCTTCCTCGCCCTGTCTAGTTGTGGCCCGACCTGTTCTGGCCATAAAAGCACGCCGCCGCTAACGCTAACTGTTACGTGTGTAGTTCAAGTGCGCACTTTTGGCCCACTTATGGGGCGGAGGTGTTCCTTATTCGCCCTGCCGTCTAAAGTCCTTGTCTTTGGCGAGGCTATAAGCAAGGCCAGGGGGCAAGGGCCCACCACCATCCAGTTAACAGTTAACGGCCAATGGTTGTAAGCTCACGGATATCCTCAATCGTCAGGCTAGCCCAGCTTGAACTCTTCAACTCGAACAGATAAATTACACTGTCGAGCAGGGATAGGGGTTTTTAAGGGGATTTGTATATAAAATTAGAATTTAAAGAAGTCAGAAAATATAAAAATATTACATGAGAAAATGAATAAAGTAATAGTATTTTGTATACCATTTGAAATGTTAAAGTTCTCTATTCTTCACTAGCTTAAAATTTCTTTTCATTATGCATCTTATTAATACAAGGGGAATAATGAACGAAATTTACATATTAATCAGAATTATAGATGTTTAAAAGACTCAAATTTTCACAATATACTAAAAGGTTATAAGTTTAATTATTTTTAAATAACATTTATAGATCATATTTCTTCATATAATTTAATTTAATTTATTTTTTTATATAAAACAAACTAGCAAAAACCTAGCTGTCCAGTGTTCACTGCGGATATAAGCTTACGACACGTGTCTGGGCTGTCTAATTGGCAAAACGAATGAATCTATTTGGCAGCAGCGAGTTATCCCCAGCTGACCGACCGACCCCTTCTCCCTCACATCCCCCATCCCCTGCCCGTATTTATTCCGATGCCCATTCTCATCTCCCCCTATACCTCATCTCTTGGATTTCCGCTCCCCAGTCGAGCGTTTTCAATTAGAGGGCGAGAGCGCGCTTTCGATTTGCGTATTATTTATGGCGTCCGCAAATCGTGCACATTATTCATAAGCCCTGAGAGGGATAGCTTAATGGCCACTCTCGGAGCAGGGGTTCCGGGGGCTGTTTTGGACCATAAGGGGTGGCTGTATGACCACTAAGTAGCAAGAGCTGTGTCGAAGGGGCTAAATAAGTAATCTTGAATAGCGAGAGTTGTTGCCTTCATTTCCCTCTCGATGAGTATGCACTTGGGGAAAGAGTGCAGGGATTACTTATATTCGAGTTCGAGGACAAAGGACATGATCTAAGAGGTTTTAATACAAATTCTAAATGGAAAAACTAAAAACAAAGTTAATCAAAATTGAAGTTTTGGTTTAAAAGCTAAGATTTTTTAATTTTAAATCGATTTCTAATTAAAAAACAAACTTTTAAAGTTGAGATATGTTATAAATAGAAAATTTGGTTTATAATTCTTTCTTTTAAATAGAAAGTATCTTAGTTAAATATTATTATTTAAATAAAATTATGTAAAATCACTCTAGTATCTTTATTTTTTGTATTTTTCTAGCATTCCTTCGAAATCAAGTTGGATTCTGCATTCAAACTCTAAGCGACTTTACCCCCGACGTGTGCTGCTTGCGGTTGAATGCAACTCACCTGCATTCCGGACCAGGTGCGCGTTTATCTCCGCCGCACACTTACACCCACCACACACACTCTGAAACACACACACATTCTAGACGCACCCGCAGACAGGAGTCGCGCCATGAAATGCAGAGTTCTGCGAGTTTCAACTGTTTGCCAGCCGCTGGCATCCGTTCCCAAATGCGGTATTAGGCTAGCGATGTGCGTGAGTCCTTGTTTCGGGAGGCAGGAAAGGACTTAATCAGCAGGGAGAGGCTTCAGCCTAAAGGAGTAGCTTTGAAACCAGAGGTAGAATTCAAGGATTACAGAAGAAAGAAGCCTTCACCTTACTGGAATCATAAAAATAAAGTTGGTTTCATTTTTCTAGAAAAACTTATCCTTGATTTTTAATCAGTTTTGCCTTTAAAGGATTTTTTTTCTAGGGTAAACTATTTTAATATTTAAACAGAACTCGGAGATGGACCTGCCACCTCTAGCAGGACCAACAGGTCGACAGCGTTTAATATATATGTTGGTCCTGCCACTGCCAGCCATTGGGCAAGGAGGTGTGGATATGGGTATCCTTATACTGGTCCTGCGACTCAGCTGTAGACCATTCGAGCACTTAAGGCGACCGCATGGCCAAACCAAATGTCAGCACACAAATCCACCTAAGTCGGCAGGATACAAGGCTGCAAACAGGAGTCTCCCGATGATGCCTGAGGTTACAGTAGCCACCGAAGGAGACCCTGCAACTGACAACTGACTGACCTTTGGGGTTTTTCGCTGGACCTGGACCTGGTCTTAATTGAAAATATTGTTTTCATGTTTCCCAAAACTTCATATTTGCATGCCAATAATGAGAGGAGAGAGTACCTGCGGGGGGAACTCAGTGTTCCTATGCCATTTCGTACTTAACATTTAAACCTCTGTTAATATTTTTTTGCGCAGTCGCACCTCTCGTTTTGTGCTCTTAAATGTTAATTTAACAGGATTTTTAACCGGATTTTGTTCCTTTGCCACAGTGTTTCAGGCCGGTTTGCTCAGAAAGTAGTGCACTAGGTAATGGTTCGCATGCCAAGTTCACATTTCGGCCTCGGAGATAAAATATGTGTTTGCCACGGCGCCTCAAAAGAGTCCTTTTACCGCCGGCCTTCCCCCTCCGCCAGTGGTTGCGTGTCCTGCCGCAATTCAACGAGGAGGAGAAGGAGGAGGTTCCAAGTACTCTCCGCACTTGATAAAACCTGTTGAAAATATGGGAGGTCGTTGATTTATTGACTTGGTCGGGGGGCAGCAGGACGACTCTCGACAATATTTTAATTAAAAACTCTTTCCAGCAACACACACACTCGGTATTTTCATCTTTTTGGCAACCGCAGTATTCGCCGTATTCCCTCAAGTAATTTTCGGGCCAAAGATGAGGCATATCGAGGCCGGCCAGAGAGATGCAGACACCTAATAAAACTTTTCCGACAAGAGCTGCTTTCGAGTGTAACGAAAACAAAAACAATAATTTTTCCCAGGCAAAAGTAAAGTAAAGTAAGGGGGAGTGAGGGGAGACACCTGGAACTGGACTGTGTCCTGTCCCCAGAAGGATTCTCGGGGACATTTGCAGTTTTCTATTTGCCATCTTGGCTGGGGAATCTATTGTTGTTCTTGCTGCTGGAAAACTATTTGCCATCTCGACAATTTCCCGCACGTGCAGAGCATTCGGAAAAGCAAAGTAAAGTTTTTCGATTGCGGGTGCGATGGCAGGTGCAATATTTCAATAAAATCTATATATATATGTCTATATTTACGCAAGAAGAGCAACTTTCAATGATTTCATATTTTTCCCAGCCATTGGAAAAGGCAAATGGACTTCAATTTGCCCCTTAACTTCACTGTGGCATATACTTTTATACCGAGAATCGGCAATTAATAACAATTAGAGCCGGCGCCGCCATCATCGCCTAATTGCGGATAATACATAACTCTCCCACTATATATACATATATATATACTCTATAATATATCTGGGCTTACTTGCCGCCCATAATTTATGCCGAAAGCGTAATTAAATTAATTAGGATTAACTTTGGCTGTGCGCGCATTAAACTAGCTTTGATTAGCTTATGTTTCTGCATACATTTGACAACTTAGACATGCAGATACAAATGTATCTACGTGGCTGTCGCCGTATCTGTAACTACGTGCGTGTGTGTGCATGTATGTATCTGTGTGTGTGTTTGGCGCACATGTCGCATGCTGTTTAATCTGAATGCTGGCTTTGGGTCGCTTCGGTAATCATAAAGATGGAATAAGCGATGAGCTCTGTCTGCCCGTGCCAATTTGCTTTAGTTATGTTCTCACGCATTGTTGTTGTTCTTGTTATTCCAGTTGTTATTGTTATTGTTTCTGGATCTGGCATATCCTGCCAATGGTCCTGCCTCAGCTGATACGTGGCAGAGAGGCATTAAAGAGAAGTTGCTGCGCTTTTGCGATAGGCTTTAGGGAGAACTTTAATATAGATAAAGTTTTATAATATTAAATAAAACAAGCCTGTAAAATTGGCGGTTAATTAAATGAAAGTTTTTAATTTTAAATACAAAAAATATATGTAAAAAAATATAGGATAATAACCTCTAGCTACCTCAACTAGTTAAAGCTAGAAAAGCATATTTCAATTTAAAAGAAATAGTTCCTTGTGACTTTCTTCTCAGTTTATCGATTTAATAATTTTAAACATTTTCAAATCAGCTTTGTGAGTTTAATAAATATTTAAAAATTATATAACTATAATTGGTAAACGAATCTGACTTCTTAACTAATATTAAAGCATATTTTCCACTCGTAATTTCTTTCCAAAATACAACTTTTGCCATTTTGAAGCCCATTAAGCCCTCTTTATAGGCTCTCTGATATATACATTTCCCCTTTGCTTGGTTAAATCAAAGCTATAATTTATTGACCCACACAATGGCAGTTAGTTTCGGTGACTTATCAGATTTTTAATGATTTCGCCACTTACTAGCATAAAAGTGCGAGTTTGGACGCATTTAAGATTTATTTTCGCTTTTTGTTGTCGGTTTTTCTTCCTAGTTTCGGACTCGTCTAATTTATGTCACGAATAAATGTGTCGCAAATCATTACGCGGGGAATTTTGCTATTTTTTTCTGATTGTTGGAGTGTCAGAGGACGCTTTATTTAATGGCTTGGAAATGGAAAAAATAAACAAACAAACTGAGGAGCGAGGAGCGATGACGAGGCATTCGAGTTGGAGGACATCAGGACGAACGAGCCACCTAAATATAGACACAAATCACAAAAACTCAGGCAGTCTGGCAGGCAGGCAGGCAGGCAAAGGGAGCAAAACCAAAGCAGGATCCATTGTTTTTGTCCCCCTGTTTCTATTGTTGTTATCCTTGGTGGTGGCTGAGAATGAGCACATTAAATCAAAAGTGGTGCATAAAGCAGAAACAGGAGCAGAGGAACTGGGACTTGGACTGGTACTGGAGCTGGAGAGTTTACATGGAGCAAAGAGCATCGAGTTGAAAACACAAGGATTAAAGGCGGCAGAAGGACGCTGAAAACGACGAAAACGAGGCAAACGTTTAACGCCTGCAGGATATTTATGATCATGAATTTTCTTATTGTGCTCCTCCAGCAACTGCCACAATGCACTGAGCATAAAAATTTCAATTTAAACTAAAGGAAGTCCTAGGTCTAGGTGAATTTTGGTTTTTATGAGACAGAATTCAATATTATTTAAGCTAGATTTATTTATTCTAATATATATTGGATATAAACAACAATTTATGGTATTAGAAACCTTACAACAATCATATGATTTAATGGAAAATATATATTTCATAAGCAGAAACGTATTAAAAGTATTTTAAAATAAATTAAATATACAAAAAATACAATCTTGTATGTCTAATCCATCTCAAATATTTTCTTTAAGTGTCCAGCTATTGGCCTTGTCCCGCCTTCGCCTGTACCGAACTTCTCCCAGGACCCTAAACGATTTATTAAAATGTGCAGCAGAAGGAGCAGACGTAGACAGAGTCGCAGGAGCGTCGAGCGGACAGCTGAAGGACTCGCAGGAACTGATGTCTGAGCTGAGCCAGCCTCGACCTCGATAGCTCTCTCGCTCGTCTGCATCGAATGGAGGTCCTTTGCCGCGCCCACCAATCGACAGAAATGAGTTATAAAACTTCAATAATCTGAGCAAAATATTTATTCATGTTTAGCACGCAGATATGCAAAGGGAGTGGCAAGGGAATCATGACGAGAGTACCGAGGAGGAGGAGCAGCAGAGCACCCGAGCACCAGAGGAGCCTTGGAGCGGCCATTACTTTATTTACATCATATCTTGCAGGATGTGCTTGGCACACCGTGCTGCTCACGACTGTGTGGCGCACTTACAGCGAATCAATAACAAAATAAATCGTTTTACAACCGCAGGACATTGTATTGTGTTACACAAAAGATTGCCAACGCCGAGCCACTCTCCCCCGCCTCCCCCAAAAGGATTCGATGGATCCGATGGGTGCCCTCTTCAGCTGCAAGGAGCAAAGGATGAAGCAGAAGCAGCGAAAGGAGAAGCGAGAAAGGAGGGCAGGACTCCTGTCAGGGCCAATGAAAGCGAAAGAAACGAAACGAATCGAGTCGAATCGAAACGGAGCGAAACGATACGAATATGTACACTGTGATTACTAAATATTTTATAAAAATAATTATTAATAATATTGAAAATTTTAATGGGAGAATTCCAACAGGTTTCTCATAAGACAAACCCCTTTTTCTTAATTTTTTTCAACTACAAACATTTCTCATTATGAAACTACTTTTAAAATCCTTTAAATAATTTCTATAATTTGTTTATAAAAGAAACTAATTAATATATTTATTTAAGACCTACAATATTATATAAAATATTACTAAATATTTTTCTTGTTTATTTTTTCTTGCACTCTGTTGAGGAGTTGAGCTGCCAACAACAAGAAACAATGCCCAGGCACTTGGCAGAGAAAACAAGCAATGAAAGGATATTATAGTAAAAGTATTTATACAGCGAAAGGGACAAAGCACCAGAGCAGAGGGAACAAGGACCAAGGACCGAGCAGCACCGAGCACCTCCAACACCGAGCTGGTAGATGCACTACGACGATAAAGTGAAAGGAAGTAGAAAGTATAAATCGTTGCAATCAATTTTCGCTATGTGCTAGGAATTGATAAACTGCTTCAGCTGCAGCTCCCAGCAGGTTGAGGTCCAGGATCCTGGGACTCCAGACCAGTTTGCCTGTCAGTTGCCAGGCTCTATTTGGGTTACCTACATACCGCAGGAAAGTGAGAACTTATGGGTCACAGTGGGTGGTTTTGTTTATGGCTTAGTTTCTCTCTCCAAACACAATCTGCTTCTAATCAGAGCTTCGGTTTTGATGAATTTCCCAGGGAAACTAACATTTTTGCATGCTTTTAGGTTGCTTTTACAACCCCTTCAATATGATTTAATTACTACTTTCACTTCACATAGACAAAGTTAAAGAAACCGTGCTTATTGCGGAAGCTTTCCACGGCATTGCCGGGCAGGCAGCCCTTCTTGCAGTGACATCCACTGGGATTGCACCTGCCTCGGCCGCACCAGGTGCCCACGACTCGGTCACCATTGCCGCAAATCTTGGCCTTACAGGTGTTGCCATGTTTCTCCTTTTTGCCGCCAAAACTGCCGCAGGTATGACCTTTGCCATTGTCGGCCAACTCAAAGGAAATGTGCGAGGGCTTGCAGCAAACGGCAGAGGTTTTTGGCGTGAGGCAGCAAAGCCAAATGGCCAGGATCAGTGAAAGGACAATCGCCAGCCGCATCTTGAAGACAACAATTCGAAACTAAGGAGTATCCGAAATGAGCGGATGTTTTTAAAGGTCTCAACTGGTTCTTGTACGATTTTGTGATAATTTTTTTAATTGAAAAACCTGTTTTAATAAGAGATAAAGCCAAAGACAGATGAATGAACTGTTTTTCAAATCATTAAACGCTTCTTATCTACCATTCAGCAATTAGTACAACTTAAGAAATGCTTAAGAACATGTCAAGTTTAATTTTACAAAGCAAAAAGATTAAAGATGTGTTTAACAATTTGTGGCAATTGAGTGGCGTTATCGCTGAAAACTGAAAGGTTAATGAATTGCTATGAACTTTGTTGAGACAAGCTTTCTATAGTTACTTACGAAAGGCAATAAAATAATGACAAAAAATGCCTCAAAATTTAACAAGAACTAAGAAAAAATAAGCCAATTAATTTGGTAAATATTTACTAGTTGCTACAAAATAATAAAATACCAGGAAACCCCCAGAAAAACACACATTTTTGGTGGTTAAAATGAAACTAAGAAGATTGAGGCTGCAAAACGGAATCCACTTGGTCTTAGTTTTTCCAAGAAAAGCCAGAGGAAAATCACTCTAAAATGATTTGACACTCTGTAGGTGGGGGAACGTGAGAAGCAGACGTTGACACATGCCGGCAGAAAATATTGTGTATACGCCGCGTGGTACGCACAATAAAACCTAAAATTTATATACGTAACACTGCGACTGCGAAATAAATATTTTATAATTTAATCAACATAAAAGCAACAAAGCTGAGACAAAGAAACAGCCAGAGAGAGGGAGGCAGACAAAGGGCGCGAGAGGAGACAATAAAAAGCCAGTCGCAAATACATACGTTGGCGCGATAATGCTTAATGATAAGCGCAAGTCGGCCAAGGAATGAGATGTCTGTATATATGGTATAGCGTAGAGGGAAAATACTGGCGGCAATAGGCCAAGATGTTTATCACACCGAGTGAGACAATAAAGCGCGGAGACAGACGTCAGCCTCGCTCCCATTTCGCTGGCGCTTTTCCCTCCATGCATTTCCCACTACCCATTTTCCCTAGTAGCATTTCCCAGCACCCTGCGAGGTCGACGACTGGCGCTGACAAATGGACAATGTCTGACAGACGACAGGCCCGTGAGCATTTGGAGTTTGGACAAGTTTATATTTGCATTTATTTCTATTAGGCGCACATTTGTCAAAAGCTGTTTACGAGTGTGTGCCGCTTCTTTCTGAGATCAAATCTCGCAGGCGGCTTTAACTTTTTTCCTTTTTTATTATCCTTAAAGTTCCCCAAGTTGTGGCGGATGTCACCGTTCGATTTGCTCAGCCGTTATTCCTTCCTTTCAGTTGTTGGTTTTGTTTTTTTTTTAGACAAACGGACTCATCAAAGTAATAAAATATTTATTTGGTATTGTTGTGCACTTTTATTTGACATCATAAACAAAACCCACAGAAGTGTAAACAAAGCTGGCGGAGACGTGTTTCCCCAGTTGCTCCTGCGCGTCCTGTGACTCCTGTTGTTGACTTATTTAAGACATAAAGTGCTCACGCACACAGCCACACACGAGCCGAGTATTGACACGCTTACGTGTGGGCGTTCCTAAATTTAACGCCTTTGTATGCGGAAAATCGGAGGGGGCGGCGGCGGCAGTACAGAAAAGAAAACCCAAAAACAGAGAACCGAAAAACAGAAAAACAGAAAACCAAACAAGGAACCAAGTCAAAAACGCATAAATTGTTGCTGCCGCTGCTGCCGTCGTGTGTAAATGGTTCTTGACATTGCCTCTAACTTGGCCGGGATGTTTTTCCGGCTTTCCTCCCTCCTACTACTCCTCCTCCTTACCCTCTTCCCCCTCACTGGTTGTTTGTTCCGCATTCGTGGGCTTCAGATTCGGATTCGTATTCGGATTCCATTGACCTCGTTGGCTGATCCTACAAGTGCCGCAACGAATTTTACTGGCAATTTCTTCGGCTTGAAATTTAATTCACCAAATCGTTGCAGTTTAAAGGTTATCTTCTATAGATTGCAAGTTTTTGAGAGCGTACAACAATACTTTTATGTTCTGAAAAACTTTTAAATATAATATATAACTTATATAAAATATAAATTTTATACATGAAATTTAGCAGCTTCACCATTAGCTTTTAGTCCAATTTTCAAACTCATCATGGTGGCACGTATCGCTCTTATACTGATCTTCATATCGCTGATTTGTGGTCTGGCGGAGATGGCCACGATTGGAATTCCCTCGGACCCTGAATGGGATGGGAATCGTTCGCTTTCTCGTTTTAAGAGAATGGTCTTAAGCTTCATGTGTTCCCGTTCGCCGAATCATTCTCATGCCGTAATATGCATGCCAACACATAAAGGATAAACAAATATCTTAATACATTACAAAACTTAACTGAACAACAAAATTGAAGAATTATAAATGAAAATAATAATAAAATCAATAATTCAATTGATATACATGGAAAAGTCCCAATCAATAAGGTTTTTGTAATAAATTATTTTACCAGAAAAATAAAAAACTTGCCACAATTATAAAAAAAAGGTTTTTTATATTCAGTTTAAAGGTTATCTTCTATAGATTAGAAGTTTTCTGGAGGGTACTACCATATTTTTAAGGCCGGTTCAAGGAATTCTCTGCTTGTATAAAGCTTACAACTAAAGTCGTGACAAAGATTAAGTGGAAGCAATCAAGGGTTATCTCCTAAAGATTACGAGCTATTGAAAGCCTTTGTTCTGTGTTCTGAATGCGTTTCGGAAATAAGAATAAATATATATATTGTTAAAACGATTTTGCAGCTTCCTCATAAGCTCACAGTCATATTTTTACACCCATAATGGTAGCCCGCAACGCTCTTTCGCTGATCGTTTTATTTGTGATCTGTGGACTGACAGAAATTGCCAGGACTGGAGTTACTGCAGTTCCTACAATAAATGGGCTGCCATCGCAATATTTTATTGAATGCTGCCAGAAACTTCGAAGGATTAATCCTGACATAAATTGCCAAGCCTGTGTGAATAAACCTGTCCCGGAGACGGCTGTCGACCGCCTTGCACCGACTTTCGGCGCAGGCTGTCGGTCAACACATAAAGGTTGCATTCCCACATAACCCCTTAGGAAGAAGGGACCCGAACCTATTAAGGAACAACGGAATATACTAAACCAAAACTGATACAAAAGATACAACTTTTGAATTTATAAATCAATTTAAAATACTTCCCTATTTTACAAGCTGATACGCTTATGAAAAGATTTTTAAGTTTGTTCACAAATAATTATAAACCAAATCAGAAGTTAAATTCGGTAGGGTACGTATATCCTTGAGCTGAACTTAAAATTGATCCTATTTAAGCCAAAAATTAATTTATTTTAATTTAGAAAATGTTTATGGATTGATTTTTATTAGATTAACAAAAATTATAAATAAATACATATAGCTGGCTTGTTGACAACAAAGACAAAGTGAGCATTTCTTAAATTCATAGAATTTATTAATTCTGGGGGCTGTCTTGTTATCAGTTAATTATATATTATTTATATAATGACGATGACTGGCTTATCAGCATTGAGAAATTGACTTGAAGTTATTAGGAATTCCACATATTTACTTTATTTGTTTACTATAATTAAACATTTTTTTTTTTTTGACAAATTAACTAACACAAATTCTAAGGTCTATCATTTTCCGGGTTAAAGTTTAAATATTTAAATAATATATTTGATTTAATCAATACTTCTCTTCCCATCTGGTACTTAGTATCTCCCTCGATTTCTTCCTAGTTTCTTTTCCAAGCCACTACTTTGTTTTGCCTTTTCTTTATCCTTTTTAATCGCTGTATTCTTGTGCCTATCTTGGTCCCATTTTCCCTTGGCTTTCCTTTTACCGCTAAGCTCCATATGCTACGGATTGGTGGCAAACTCAGGAGTGGGGCAGGAGGAATATGGATATGGAAAGCAAAAAAAGGAACAGCCGGCGGGCTTTAGACGCACTTTTTTGTTTACGCCACCTTATTCCTGACTACCCTCGGCTCCTAGTTCGCTCCTAGATCTGCCCACCAGGTCCTTGGGAGCCTTGTGTTTGTGGCAACGCTAGTGATTCTGCTGCCGCCGCTGATGCTGCCGGGCGCTTACGTGCCACGCATATAAATTATTGTATCTCGAGCGTATTAAAAATGTACGAGTGCTCATCTTGTTATCCTGTTGTGTAAGCGGATTATGTCAGGCATAAATGTCATGCGTTGGAGCGCCCTTCCCCCGCTCTGCGTGTCCTTCGTCCTTGCTGCATTTACCTCGCTGCCGACTGCCTTTTGTTTTTCATTTCGTTTCGGGTTTGCGTTTGGTTTGGAGCGGAAAAAGCACCCAGCACCATCAGCACTACGTTTTTTGATCCGCCGATTTGTTTAACAGTGTTGTTCAGACATTTTGCATTACATGCCCACACAGGACCAAAAGGATATCAATGAAATGAAGAGGGAAATCTGTCCAACTTTCATATTTTTGTAATTTTACAGTTTTATATTATTATTTGGAACAACTGGTTAATAGAAATTTGGTAATTTATCGAAAATATTTTAATTGAACATTTTTTCAAATAGAAAAATAAAGCAATAATGATATTCGTCCCCTTTTCCAATTATTTTAATTCGATATTTCAAAAATAAAATCGATTTAGCGATAAAATATCCATATACATATCGACTTTGTCGTTATAAATAGATTTATAATCAATTTATCGATATTTTTTCTTAGTAAAAAAAACGATTTTAAACGAAATGCACTTTCCTCATAAAATGATTGTTTTTAATTAACCAAAAAAAGGCAAATCCTAGCTTTAGTGCATAATTTTCCATCTTCTTTAAAATGATTTTCCATAATTATTGAACTTTATTTCCGTGTAACCCCAAATTCTGGAACTATTTTCGCTGCCATTTTGAATTCACTTTTATTGAAATTTAAAACCACCGCCAATCGACACACGATGATGGCCCATAACTTGCGCTTAAAAACCGTAAGCCGTTCATTTTTGGCCAGGGCCATGGCTATGGCTTTGGCTGTGGCCATTTGGCAGTTTCCTGCTTCGCATTTCAGCCATTCAGCGCACTGCCATTTCGGTCAATAAACCGAGTCGAGTGAGTGCGGGTCCCAAAAAAAAGCGTATGCAAATATACCACCAGTTTTCGCACGCTGGCGTTTTGTGTTTGCATTAGCTCAATTTTTATTGTCCGCCCAGGAAGCGTAAAACCGTGGTTGCCAGAAATGTTCACTTGCAGTTGCACGTTGTGGCGGCTTATCGGTTGGTCGGAAAATAAAACCAAAGGCCCAAATGAGAGTCATATTTAGTAGCCTCGTTGCTGGCGAAAACTCACCGAATTTCTGGAACTTTGCTCCCTTCCAGTTTATTTGCATTTCATTAATAATTACTCGCCTTCTGATTGGATTACCTTGATCGACTCGACCAGGTTAATGCTTGACAAAGCGTAAGGACAAATAATTCCATAATTAACGGGCTTTGAGGGGGGCAGGAAAAAAGGGCAGCGGCAGCAAGTGAACCGAAAATGCGACAATAATGAGCCAGAAATCACATTTCAGTCTTTGGAAAGACAACAATGATGACACAAGCGGGCAAGGAATACACTGCGGGCAAAGAAAGTCTACGTTCCAAAATGTATATAATTTTTTTAGGGGTTTAATTAAATATTTAAAATATAAATAAAGCAGTAAGAATGCCTAGTTGATAGAGGAAAACACTTTTTGAGATCTAACTTATTGTTAACTTGTTTGTCTATAAGTTTTCAGTTTTAAAGGGATATTTACCAAATATTTTTAAATAAATATTTTATTATTCTGTTTTCCAGTGCAAATTGTTGTTAATTGTTAGTCCTTCTGCTATACTCCTCTTCTTTTTAATAACTGAATAACTCCAAATCTTAATTACACTTAAATTCCTTATATCCAAACCCTGCCTTAACCATTTTCTACCAATCTCGTAAGCATTATGCTTATATTTTTTCATGTACACTCCAGTTCTTATCAACAGCCTTGTGCACTCCAGTGGGTGGAGCTTTTAGGGGCGGTCTATGGGTCCACAGATATGCCATAACATAAAGCCCTAATTCACACACACACACTCATTCTCCAGACAGACGGACAGAGGCACTTGGCCAGGCCAAGTTCTTGTTGTTGTGGCTGTTGTTTGCGTGTTTTTGAAGCGCCTTTGAAATTGGCGCTATCGTCGCCCCTCACACACACACACACTCACAGGGAAAGCACACCAGAGATGCCAGTTTTAGACATTTTGTGGATAGATTTAGACGAAAAGAGAAGGGAATTTTCTTTATTTTTATTAAAAACATTTTTAAATAATTTTTAAAAAATGTTTTTCTAAAGACATAAATAATATAAATACAAATAAATCTATAGTTGCTGAAAAATGGCTACTTTTGAAGAAGATCATCGTTTTAGGTTAAGCTAAAACTGGTTTTAAAAATTAAATAAGTCCTCAAAAGTTAATTTTTAGTTATGTTTTTGAAGTAAATGCAAGGGTAGTAAACAGCGTTCTATAATTTTGTTTAGGGTTTTTAAACTCCAAAAATTTTTAGGAATATAAAAATCCCATACATTTTTTTAAATATATTAAAAATTTCTTTAAATTTTTATATTTCCTAAGATTTTTCTATTTTTTGTCGTAATACTTTTGGCTGATCTGCCCTTATTTTGTCGGCACCACTGAGCCACACACACACCCCCGGCACATACAGTTCCACAAATTATTTGCAGCTTATCAGCGCGTTGGCCGTTGTCCATTTTTATGGCCATTTGTTTTTGTTTTCGTTTGTTTTAGTTACTTCAGTGGGGGAGGGGGATGGCCTCCCAAAGAAGCCAGGGAAAGGGGAGTGGAAAAAAGTGTCCAGGGATGAAAGGAAGACGATGACGCGTATGGCAGATGGACCACAAAAGTACTCACACTCAAGCCCCCAAGAGAAAGAGAGAGTGAGCAAAAAAAGAGGGGCAAGGACCCGACCCACTTGAGGCAAGGACATCACTTGAAAATTGCCTAAGTAGTTATTCTCCTCTCCCCCACTCTTTTACCCCCTGTATTTTTTTCTGTGTGTGCCCTGTTTTATTTTGTTTCTGTTTGCTGCTGCTTCGCCTTTGTTTTACGATTCCGACAGGCCCGGAATTGATTGTTGCCTGGAAACTTTGGCCACAGAAAACTATCAGCAGTTAACCGCAAATATGTTTACCCCGAAAATGCTCTCAGATGTCATATGTAGATTGATAAACCCCAAATGTGCTTTGTCAATAAAGTTTTCAAGATACGAGGATATCTAGTTGCGGCCGCTTTCGATTTTGCGACGCCCTCTCTTAGCCTGTGCTTTTGTGATTACACTGAGCTACAGGGAAGGTTACTATTTTTAGAAAGACTTGGAAGGTAAATTGCTTCAATTGATGGTTTCTTTTTCCACATAGCATTTATCCATTATAATTCCTTTAAATTCTAGGGAATATATAGCTACAGCATCGATATTTGATGTGAAATGCGATATATAAATCGATATTTAGACATTACGATATACCTATGTATAATCGATGATACTCTGGTTAATATATTTGCCTAGAATATTTATAAAAATGAATGAATGAATCAACGTGTTTTTAAAGTTTTTTTTCGATAAAAATCATCTTTGAATGTTAAATACGATATTGTTCGATTCTTAATCGATACCTAAAATATTACAATATTTTAAATGCAATATTCTATTCGATATATTGGACTTTAACTTTCTTTTTACACCCTTTCAACTGGCTATTAAAACTAGTTCCACAAGATTATATATTATTCAACACTTGTTATCCTGTGTAAGTGAAGCGTATGCCACAAGGAGCTTGCATTATTTATTGTTGCCCCAATTGAGTGGCTGATTTTGCGGTTGCCTCGCTGTTGATTGAAATCCATAGACGGTGGCGAGGTCAGGAGTCAACGAGGCTGGTCATCAATAAATCGTTCGCTGATTGCCGCCCTTGAATGTCCTGGCCGGCCCGACTGGCGGCTGCTCCTTGGTCCTTATTTCCCCAATCCTTGGGCCACAAACGAAACGTTATTAAGTGGCACCGCAGGGCTTGGGGCAATTGCGGAAACACTCCTTGGCAATTAATGGCAGTTCGATCGGTGCTGTCGCAGCTTCGCCACATCGCCACATTACGCATACGCACTGTTGGCGGAACGGGGGGCAAATTAATTAAATGCCGGGCCGCATATGAATGCAAATGCTATAGCATCTCATTATGCGGCACTTTAAGTTCTTAACTTTTTAATAATCTCGGCGAATATATGCGAGAGTGTATGTGTAATCTGCTTAATGTTGTCAGAATAAAGCGGAATACAATGGACGCGAGCGGCAAATAAGTTAAAAAGCATTTAATGCAGCGCCAGCATTAAAAATAAATGCAAAAAAATATGAAAATCCTTGGCGCAGCTGTCGGAGCCCTGCCTCGGCCGAGGCATTCATAAATTATTTGTATTTAAATGAGCCCGCCGCCGCTAGGCTGTGGGTTTGTCAACGCCGTGCGGCGGCTTTAATTAAATTAAATAAAATAAAATAATATCAAGAGCCGGCTGCAATCTCTCTCTTCATCTCGAAGAGGACTACTAACTATCGCTGGGAATTGTAAGGAGTTTTATGGCCTCCTTGCGAGTTTTTAACTGCCGCAACGTGAGTGGAAGCCACTGGCAGCGATTATCCGAAAAAAAAGAAGAACCCAAACGAGTTGCCAAGTAATGCAAAGTGCAAACAACCCCCTGGGCTGCTACCTCTTTGATAAGTATGGCGCCGAGTTTTGATTTTTCGCCTCTGCATTTACATATGTTAATTAACGGGGAACAAGGAAAATAGCTCTTCCGTTCTTCCGTTGGCCAGGGCAACGAGTGAGGGCCTTCAAGACGCTGTCGAGTGGCTTACGAATATCATATTAATTAAGTGCAGATCACACTCGCTAGGTAAACACTCTGAAGAAGTGGGGAAATTCGTGGCAGGGGAGGGGGAAAAGGGTCTGCGGCTTTTCACAGATAACGAAGGATGCGCTGCGGTCGAAGGTCTCAGCTCCGAGGGGTGGTTCTGCGGCTTGTCGAGGATTCTTGGCATTATTTTTGCCGAGCCTGTGTGTTTACCCAAAGCAAAGCCTAATTACATTTGCTGTAAGGTAATTTAAATAATTTCGGTTAATGGAAAATGTGCTGCCTCGCTGTATGATTATTATTGTGACAATAATTTGATGGCTGAAAAGCCTGAAAACATTCGCAAAATAACAACTTGTCAATCCGAGAACAAATTAAACCTCAATCTGCATCGGTTGTCTCCACTGCAATTAAATTCGGTGAAAAATCCCATCAAAATCTGCAGCCTGTCGGCCTGATATCCAACTGTTTTTTTGCTGTCCATCATTTTTAAAATATTAATAATTGGGGTATATTAAAAAATAAAGAAAAAACCGTGCAGTTTTTGTAGCAAATTCACATTAAAGTGCTGAAAGCCAGAGGAAGATTATTCAAAGTCCGAGTCGAACTTTCCGGTCAGACAAACACAAACAATTGACAAAGTTTCAATGCTCAAGTGGTAAATAATACAATAAATAACTTTCCCCAAATGAATTAGATGCCGGCCCAGAAACAAGGCCAGCTGGAAAATTGTAACTGCTGGGATTTTCCTTATTCCTGTACGTGCCCAGGAGAGAGACGCCTTCGAGTCCGAGTCGGCCTGTGAACTTCATAAATTTCTTATTTCGCTTTAAAGAGCGACAGTTTTCCGGGCCGTTTTCACGGAATTCATTGACCGCAAAACGATTTTATGGCCTCGCCGAGGGAGGAGCTAAAAATGAAAACGAAGCCCGGCCTGAGGATGCCATAAATTCCACACTTCCCCTAGGTAAAAGCCAAGAAAAATGTTGATTTGTGGCCGAGGCAATTAAATTCTGCATGCGGGGCTAATGCATCCTGTTTTCGGAAACAAGTTTCGGGCAAAGTTCTGTGATCCCGTGCGATCACAGAAGGAAATGTTTTCTTTTCTCAAGCAAATGCTAAAGTTTGGCAACTGGAAAATTGTTTACTCTGTCGACTGCCTGCCGAAAAGTTTGGCCAACAAATCCGGACAGTTGAGCCCAGTTTGACAATCAAATTCAGGGCAAAACTAGAAAATTTCCAAGGTGCAGTGTGTTTATTTCTTTTGCTGAGCAAATTACGAGCACAAAAAGGGAGCAACTTCTGCCTTAGCTCCATTATTATATATTTGCATTGGCAAAATTGCAAATTAAATGTGCAGCAAATTGAATCCAAAGCATGTTTGTGCTGCAAACACAGTCGTTACTCGGGATATCATTTAAAAATGCCTCCGTAAATGCAATTGAGTTTATTAACAAGCGCAGTCAAAGCCAGGGTTCGGTTGCATTTTGGCTTAATTAATATTTGCTAGGGCCACAAGTGCTTCGTCCTGGGGCAGTTTATCCTGCACATCGCCATGAATTTGTAACAATTCATTAGCATTCAAGGAAGGATCGTGTGTGTGTGTGTGCAACAAATATGGCCCCAAAATAAATATAAAACCCTTTCAGCGCCCCGGCTTTTGGCTATAAATAAGAACAACAATGCGACATTTTCAAGGACACTTGGCTGCCCAGCTGGCTTGTCTCCTTTCCCCCCTCTCCCTTTGGGGAAAATTTATACGACTTGCTAAAATTGCACATAAATTAAATTTATGTTTTATGAGCGTTGTCCTTGCCGCTGTCTTATTCCCTGTTTTTGTGTTTGTGTTCCGCCTGGTTGTGTTTTGTTTTGGTTAAGTTTTTCCTGGCTTTTCTTGTTTTTCTCGTGTATTTTTCTGTTTTTATTTTTGGGCCTAGTTCCTCGGTTCACGTGCCGGAAAATCGCATTTATTTAATACGCACAGTAAATTTTCAGCACTTGGAACTAAATAGACGCACATTTAGTGCCGGGCCGATGGGCTTTTCCTCTACTATTTCGACCATTCCCTCCAGTTTCAGTCTGTCTGAGCCAGAGAGCCCCCACATGACATTAATAATTCACTTTGCGCAGTCAATTTGGCCAAATCGCTTCGGCTATTTTCCTCTGTCCTGCCATGTCCTGCCTGTCCCGCTGATGTTCATTATTTTTAAACGTCGCTGACAGTTGTAAATCTGTCAGGCTTATTAACCGTTAAATGTCACTTAACTGTCATTCGCCGGCCATAACAATTCGACAAAGGCCAAGAGCCGAGAGCCAAAAGAGCGCCGAAAGCCACATGAAATGAAGTCTGACGAAAAAATATGTGCATAATTCTGCACCAAAAGTTGTACATAAATTGCCAGAATAATAGAGACAGGAGGGGGCAGCCGAGGTGATGTGAGGTGAGGGCATTTCCGGTGGCATTAAGTAATGAAAGCGTGGGCTCTCCTCTCGACTGTAATTATTTTCCACGTCTTTATTACATTTAAATGCCAATTTATTGCCTTCGATTAAATTATGCCCCCTCCAGCTGCTGCAGCCTGTACATAAACTTATTTATGAAAATGATTTATGCCAAGGACCCTACTGTAACCCCTCTGTCTCCCATATGCGAGCTCTTTTATGGGCTTAATCAGGGATAAAGCCAAAGCCTGATCGAAAAGGGAATATATGCATATTTTTGGTGCTCTTAGAAATGTGTTTTTGTATTATTTGTGATGAAAAAATAAGAGAAATCATTTAAAAACTATTACTTTTAATTTAGGAAAATATTTTAGAGACAAAGATTATGGTATCTCTTGTGTTTTTAAAATAAATATAAGAAAGACTGCCTTGCAAAATCAAAATAAATTATATTTTGATTCTTAATTTTCCAAATATTACCATAGAACATGACTTTTTCAACCTTTCTTTCAGTATTTCTTCAGTAAATACAATAGAGTAACAATCCCCTTCTATTCGAATAAATCGCAGCTTAAAAGGCTTTTTGTGTTTATAACATTTCAAAGCTGTCCGATCAGGATATATTCTCCGACTTACTAGGTTCTATTTTGTTCGGTTAGGTTATCTTATTAAAAGCCCAAGTAAAAGAATATAGAAACGGGGTTCAACAATTTCAATATGCACTGCCGGGGAATGCTAACGGAAACACGAATACATTTTCATAAATCTGGCAGAGCACTTTAATAATTTCCGTTTATCTTTTGTACTGGCAACGGCTGGGCAGCAGCTCAGCCTCAATGTTTTTCGTCCGAGGTCCTTCGTCCTGCAGCCTGGCGTTTTACAAATCGCTTGACACAGCAGCAGCAGCAACAAGCAGCCAAAGTACAAAACTAAACAATGCAGCCTCAGCCCGGGGAATCACAGCCAGAGTTGAAGTCAGAGTTGGAGGCTACTTTGTAGCCATGCAACAAAGTCAAAAAAAGGGTGAGAAGGAGGCAGGCTACGTATATAGGAATATGAAACATGGCAATAAATATTGTGCAGGCATTAAGCGCCTGGCCTTATTTCACTCCAGTCCGAGGTTCGAGGCTCGAGGTCCGACTTCTGCAAGGAAGCATCGAACTGCTGGCCATCTGCGAGTTGCGAGAGTGTTTGAGTGGCAGCAGGAGCAGGACGAGGCCGAAGTGAAGCAGCTTTTCTTCGTAAAGCATTTCCACACCATTAAATTGACAATGCAATAAAATAGCCCTTGGCCAGCTGCGTTGCATACTTTCCTGGACTTTCAGCCAGCGACATTAATAACACAAACAAACATTCATCTACTTGAAGAGCGAGTAGGAGGGGATTCCCCCAAACCACAGCACTTTACACGCCAAATTAAGTAAACTAAATGGTTACAAATAGCTGGGCCACGCCTAAGTTTTAGACTACAGATAGAGAAAAGGAAAATGTAACCTTTTTTGAGAAAACCCTAGTTTAAAATGGGTAGAATGCTGGGGTTAAATTTTCAAGTGTTTCAAATATTTTTAATATTTATAAGAATTTCTCATTCATACCCATTCGATGTAATTAAATCTGTAAAAAAAGAAAATAAAATAAATTATTAAAACCTTTAAAAATATATAAAACTAAACGCTTACTAGGATATATATTTCTACAACTACAACTTCATTAAATTCTTGAATTTCTTGTTGTGCATTATCAATGAAGTCTACCATTTGTATGCAAAGCCAAAGCCGTATTTCAAAAAGTGAGCCAGCCGAACTCATTGCCGAAATATCTCTTAATTCTTAAGTGAATCGGAGTTGCAGCTTGGAGCTGGCAAAGGCTTGAATATTTCAGGCACACGAAACAAGCAAATCGTTTAGGGAGCCCAACTTCCGTTTGGTGAAAGGCAACGGAAGAGGCGCCTCACACACACAGACAGATAGCGGCCAGGACATGCAATCAGCGCATGTGAGAGTGTACATGTGTGTGTGTGTTTGTTGCACACATAATCGCAGCTCACTGCCCATTGAGGCACTTGCAATATGTCAGGACATGGGACGAAGGACGACGGACTGGCTGGCCGAGATACGAGTGCGAATGGAGCTCATGCATCGACCATCGTCCATCGACCGACATCCTTTCGACGGCTTTTGTCGGTCTCCCCGCCGACAACAACAACAACAACAAACGCCGCAGAAAAGGAGTCGAGCCTGGCAAAAGATGAAGGCAAGGCAACTTTGCATGTTCCAATCCAGCTCCTGCGCCGTCCAGTGAGGTGTTGAAAGCAATTGGCGTTAGAAAAATGTATATCTTCAGTCCCCGCATTCCCACTCACACACATAACGAAAAATACAGCATTTAAAAACCATTAAAAGTTGGTTTTTTAAGCCAGCTTAAATTGTATTTTAATAAGTACTTTAGTTGTTAATATCTCTAAAGGCTTTTATGGGGAAATTCTGTGTTGTAATTTATTATTTTATGTTGTTGTCTGACGCCATTGAAATTTTAATACAGAAATATAGAACATAGAAATATTCAAAATAATATTTAATAGGCTATATTATTTATTTTTATACACTTGCAGGGTATTATAATTTCAGTCAGAAGATTGCAACGCAGTGAAGGAGACGTTTCCGACCCCATAAACCATATATATTCTTGATCAGCATTAACATGCGAATCTTTCTAGACATGTCCGGAAGAAATCGATTTTTTGGCTATTTTTGCGAAATTTGATAAGGGGTAACATCATTAAAATTTGCAAAAATGCCCAAAAATTTTGATTTCTTAAAATTTTAAATTTGGTATGCAGTTTTTTTAAATTAATAATAACTAACACAAAACTGCTTTCCGAATCGAAATTAATGCAGTTTTGGCTTAGTTATGATATATTTTAATTGTTACCTGCAAGGGTATACAAACTTTGGCTGGCCAAAGTTAGCTTTCTTTCTTGTTAATATTAATTTTTTTTTTTTTATAAAATCTCTACTTAATTGAATATTTCCTTAGCTAAAATACATTTTCTGGCTGCTTAAATATTGCTTTCTTTAAGAAATATTGATTTTAGTTAAATAAAGCTCTTTAAATATTTAAATTAAGTCAAATATCTATTGTTTTGTGTACTAATTTATTGAAGTAATATTTAAATTTGTCCCTAAAAATGGTTTCATATGGAAAAGCATTGAAAAACCTGTAAGAAAATGTAACTACAAATTGGGTCTGCTTTTTCCTTATTATTCCTGCATTTCAACCCACCTTTTCCCCCTTAAATCATCCTGATTTCACCACATTTTCTCTCAGTGCACTCACATGCATAGGGGGCATAAACGCATCGAGGCGTTGACAGCTCTGACGAGTCTGGGGGCAATGAAAGGCGAAGGTACCACCGGCGACGAGGTGCATTGCCAGACCAAACGTGCCTAAAAATGTTGAAATTTTCCAGCTTGCAAAGCGTGAAAAGATAGTTTCGCCATCAGCACTAAAGACCGCTGCTACCCAAGCCCCTTTCTACACCCCTGGAAAAGCCCCCTGTCTGATTTTCCGCATACCAAAGTCAAGTCCCCCCTGGGCTCTAAGCCGAAACACTTTTACTGCCTTGTGGGTGTGGGCGTGGCCTGGTAACGCGAAAAAAGGTAATTTCTCTTTGAAGAGAACTCGCCGGTGGGGGGGGGGGGGGGGGGATAGCGGATAGCGAAAGGACGAAAAATGAATTGCTAGAGGCTTGCTCCAAAGGAGCTCGGCCTATTCCTTCGCTAAGCATGTGTATGTGTGAAATGATTTTCCATATACAATTTGTGGGGCTGGGATATGCAAAATAGTAGACCATAAAAGTCAAGCCGCCTCCCAGAGGTGTTAATTTAAAGCAAAAGTCAGGGAAAGGATCAAGTTGGAGGGGAGAAAAAACGGAAAAGTTCTGGGGGATTGGTTGCCTGGTTGACAGTTTGGATGCACAGAAAGAAAGGAAGGTGTTTGTTTAGAGGTTATTTCAGATATTTAAACTATACATTTATATTTTAAAATATATTTAGAAAACTATAACTAATTTAAAAATATTTAAAATGAAAGGATAGCAAAATAATGTATCAGCATTATTTCAATGTGTAGCGAACTCCCCTTGATTGGCATCCAAAAAGGACATACTAGGTAGTTGTGGACCGTGAAAAAGGATGGCTTATGCTGATATGGCAACCATATTTTTCCGCCTGCTTGTTAGTGGCCCCCGAAAAATATTTTCCCTGGAATCGTTAAGGCCAGCTTGATTGGACAACGGCAATGATTGGAGCCGGGGATTGATTATTTCTCAGGGCGCATTTAAGTGGCAGTCAGTCAAACAGAACTCTGTCCTGTATCCATCATCTGTATCCTCATCCTCATCCTCCAGGAGCCTGAGTCGGAGTCGGAGCGGAAATTGCTCCCCATACAGCATTTGCTGCCGAAAAGTTAACTATTTGCCATAATCGAAATGGCGGCGAAACATATTTTCAGGCCTCCTCCAGGCATATGCCCTCAGGTATCGTTGTCAAAAATAACAACATCAACTCAACTAACTGCCAAAAAAAAAAAGATGGAGGGAAGAAAAGATCAACAAAGACTGGGCGGAGCAGCCCTCGGAGTAAATTACAAATTAAATCATAAAACGGAAGTGACAGCGTGCACAGCGCAGAGCACAGATTTGGATTTATTACGTGACCAGAAACATTAAACGTTTTGCCATTAACACACGCGCTTTGGGCCAGGACTTCAAGTAGCTGGATGAGACAGGGGAGTGGGAATGGAAGTGGGATATAGTGAAGCCAGGAGCTGCTGGCGAGGACATGGCATGTAACTGTATCTGCAGCTGAATCTCGTCCTAAGCCAGCTGACCATGCAAACGAGCCTTGACTTCCTCCACTTTCAAGGCTCTGTTAATTGTTTTGGCCTTGGCTGGTATAGGAAATTATAATATTATTTATATTCACAAAAATCCTATTATTGTACAACGGTTATTAAGGGTCCATTCTGGTTAGTTGGGCCAAAAAATAGGCCATTTTCAGAAATTTTTTGTGGACAAACGAAAAGACATAGAAAGTTCAAACTTGTCATATATATTTATCATAGTTTAAAGATTATTTAGCAAAATTTTCAAAAATTTGTAGAGCATGTCCTGAAGCATGACACAGGGCGACGTAAGCCCATGCCCAAAAAAGGCACCCCTCTGGCGACCATCCTGCAGGACGTTAAATTCGACTGAAACAAAAAATTCAAATATGTTCTTGTTTAGTATTAAGGTGGTTATGGAATAGGCTACTTTTTTCAAAATTGAATAAAAAATAAGAAAATGGCGGCGCCTCAAAAAATTTTTTTCGTTTTTTTGAAAAATTTCTTCACTTTTTTGTTGATTAAAAATCCAATGTTTGAGCTATCAATATAATTGTAGCCTATTCCATGGACACGTTAATTACGCGTATTTTAAAAAAAAATTCATTAAGATTCATTAAAAATTGACGGAGATATTATGGTCGCCAGCTCGAAAAATGTAGTTTTCCAGAAAACGCGTTTAAAGTTTTATGTTTCCTCTGTAACTGCTTTGAGTCGGCCGGTTCGGAGGCTCATAACTTTTAAACTATTACGTATTTCGATTTGCCCTTTTAGTATGATATTCTAGACACCTAAAGCTATCAAAAAATGCAAAAAAAAAAAATTCGATTTTTTTTTTTCAACTAACCAGAATGGACCCTTAAGAGGCGTATAGATAAAATAGGTATATACAGAACACCTCTTTTAAATACAAGAATTCAAAAAAGTTCAATATAAATAGATATTTTAATGAATATCTTTATATATAAGGCTTATATTATCATCAAAATGTATAGATTTTTGTGTTTTAGTTTATACAACATATATTTAAACCATTTTTAGAGGCTTTAACTACTTATTTTAAATTATTTTTCTAGTCTTTTCATTCTAGAAAATCTGAATTTGAAATATTTTCCTTTTCAACAGATTTCTAGTTAGTTTTTACTTCTAAAGTATTAATTTTTATATATTTATTTGATTTAAAACACTTTGTAAGTCAAATATTAAATACAGAATTAATATTTTCGGTCTTCTTTAGTTTTTTTTATAATACTTTTTGAGTTTAATCCTTTAATACTTTAATTCTTTTAATTACAAAATTTTACAAGCCAAAGATCTACACTCTTACCCCTTAATTCCCTTTAAATATTCACCTGTTCTACTTATAATTATTGATTAATTCACTCTCTATATTATTATTTATAAATTGGCATATCCTTAACTCCTTCAGAAAACACCTTTTGTTTGTCTGCCAATTATTTCGAGCGACACAATTATTTTGCGAGAAAATGCTGCACAGCTAATGAATTATGCATTTTGGCCAAAAACACTTTTCGGTTGCCAGGTGACAACAGCATGTGGCTGGGGCAGGGGCCAAGCCAATTATTTTTGGGCTCCACTAGAGGGGGGAAAGGAGGTATATAGGATAGATATCCAGTCGAGCCGCTCATTATTCACTTTATGCATCAGTTAATTTCAGCAATAAAACACGTTTTGTGTCTCCGTGTGATTTGTCAGGCACAAAAGAGCATTGGCCGAGGTATAAAGTAATTTCCATTTAATTGACATAATTGCGCACACTTCACATATTTAATCAATTGTCAAAGCGACACGCACACACACACATACACACGCACAACTACTTAAGTGCGACACACATACACACACACTTGTGCAATTGTCTGTTGCTCAGTTTGCCGTTAAGCTGACAATGACAGAAATGGCAATTTTATTGGCAGGCTCTGGCTAAATGGCCACTGGCATAGATAAATATTTGTTGGCTTGCCAAAGCGCGTTCCTCACACACACATACACACACTGGCACACACACATACATGTATACTCCAACACGTTCACACTGCCGCTGAGTCAAAGCTTTCACTCAAATGTCACTTATCGCCTCACCGACACCACGCACACCCACACACACACGTCCGGCACTCGAACTTGAACATCTGTTTACCATACATTCCAATCTGTGTGTAGGCGTGCACTCAGAGAAAATATTATTTATTTAAAAATTTTAAATTATAGTTTGTTTAGTTGATTTAGGAACGAAAAACGAATGATCCTATAAAATCCTTTGAATTAATTTCTTAAATTGCTGTTCTAATTTTAAAACATATATTTATATTATTATACAAATTGTAGAATAATAGTTAGTCACCCCCTAGTTTCTCCCAGTGCCTGTTTGAATATTTGGAAATTTGTTTTTAGCCTTTGTGGCCTGAAGCATTGAGATCGCATCGCACCGACAGACAATCCCAACCGGATCTGGTGACTGTTCAAATATATTTAACGAGTTGCCCCCCGATTATAACGATTGATGAGAGAATATATATATACATATACAGAGAGCACTGTGCGTTGTTAATTAACAAACACAAGTAAACAAAAACAAGTGGGGCTCCAGTGGGACCAAGACTTTCTGTTTAATTTCAGCAGAGCAGAGCACGAGCAGCAGGAGCAGCTTGCAATAATTATGCATTACGGCTCATTATCGCGACGATTGCGGCAATTTCAGGCTCAATCAGTGGCGGCCACAACAAAAGGAGCCTCCGTGCGAAGGCACAGAAAATGCAAAAGAAAATCACTTTAATTGCGATTAATTAATGACTCTTTAAATGGCCAATGCAGCGTAAGTCGGCTGCAATTTACGATTATTTGGCCGTAATGAGAGGTGGTCCCTGTCACGGCCACTTATGCAAATCACAAAAAAAAAAAAAAAATTAAAAAATGGAAGATGGAAACTTCACCGAAAAGTGTCGGCCGCAGAGACAGAGAAATCCCGACTCTCTGACCCTTTTGAAACTAACCGAAAACTAAATTTCAAGGCTCATTGCGTGCACATAATGTGGCCAATGTGGGCTTGGGTCCTGCCAGGACCCTCACCCGTTGTGATGTGCACTGAACCTCACTAATGGAGCGGTCACACACACACACCCCCACACACCCTGCTCCCCTCTCCCGAAAATTGCCAAAGTTTGACTTTGTTTGGACGTTCGGACGTCTGTCAGACGTTCGGTCTTGGAAGGATCTGCAAGACGAGAGGAGGAGGGCCAGGACTAGGCGAAATTTGCATATGAAATACAAAAACGTTAATGATGCGTAAAATGATTCTGTTAGCTTGTAAAATTTCATGAAAAGTCAAGCCATAAATGAATGAACATGCGACTTTTTTGCCTCCTGTAAGTCACTTGTTAACCTGTTGATAAATTTATGTCCTACAACATATGCCATTGAGGCGTATTTCACACGCATTTGATTATCGATTGGCAACAAAAAAACACAGACACAGACACTGAGCAGCCTGGAAATCTGGGGAATATTATAAAACAAGCGCCAAATCACATGCAAAATTATGAAAAACGAGCGGCAAAGGACAAGGGCTCCCAAAGGCGTTGGCCCGGCAGGTGAAGCGGCTCAAATAAATGCGAATGAGTCTGCCGGGAAGCATAAATCATTCAAATGCGAAAATCAGTTAAAGCATAATGCTGACTGTCTGTTTGTTGGCTTATGCGGGGAAAAACAATCAAATAAAAGACTAAGCAGAGAGAGAAAATGCTGGGAAAATTATATAAGAGTTTGATTTTGAGAGATATAATTTTTTTTAATATTTTGTAATCTTTTTTGAGGGAAAAAACTATTAAATAAAAGAGTGGAGAGTGGGTAAGATAATGCTGGGGAAATTGTATAATATTTACATTTTGAGAAATATGATTTTAAAAAACATTAGAAAACCTTTTTTGAGGGAAAAACAATTAAATAAAGGTTTAGTCAAAGAGAAAATTCTGGGAAAAATATGCAAGACTTTTATTTTGAGATTAAAATATTTAAAAAATATTTTTTAAGCTTGAAGTAGAGATACAATTTTTTCAATTAATATATTTAAATTTTCAATATTTATTTTATTACTTTATTTGTAAATTATTTTGTATCTATTCACAGCCATTTTTCTGTGTAAAATTTAGCCTGACTCAATTTCGACTTAATGAAATTTGGAAGATAAGTTTAGTGCCTTGAAGCCACGTATATTAATTTATGCCAATCGAAGATAATTTCTGGATTAATATTCAATAACAAGGTTTGAGCTTCTGGAAAGCTTAGCTCTTGAAATAGATCACTCAAAAAGCAATTAAATGCTGCTTAGAGGCTAGAAATTGTTCAAATAAATTAAATCTGATTAAAGCGAAGAAGAATAAAGAGTTTAATTTCGATTTAAGAGCTTCTTAGAATTCTTCTCTCTGTTTCTGTTGTTTTTCTTAACTTTTCAAGATAATTTCACTGGCTTTTCCAGCTTCCATGAACTGCTGATGATGATAATTCCGGGAAGGATAAACAAATAGTTCCGTGTCTAATTGTAAGCAAGGCCTAATGGCTTTGGAGTGGGGTTCCGATCTGGCATTAAACGCCATTAACAGCCCGGATTTACCTATTTGGCGGTGGCCTTGGACGCGGCTCAGTGGCAGCAGCTACATGAATAATTTAAGCGAAAGTGTTACAACTTTTTGACAACAAATCCACTGACTAATTAAAGCCAACGTCGGATTTATGTGTCAAGCGTTTGTCAAGCCAGGCAGGCGGCAAGACTGACTGTCACGGCTGGCAGCCAAAAAGTTGCCACTAACTTTCCCCCAGCCTCTCCTCGGATTTTCCCAGCCCGCTTTTCCTGCCTGCTACTGAAATGCAGCTGTGCGATTAAATTAATAACTGCAAAGGATTAAAAAACTAACAGCCATGGCAAGGACATGGCGCCAAGCCAGCTGCTCCAGCGAATAAAAAAAAAGAGCCAGGAGGAGTAAAGGAAGAGTAACTTTCGCTGCAGCTAAGCCTCAGCTGGGAGTGGGGTGAAGCGCGGGCGCAGGTGGGTTAAGGGTAGGGGTACGGTCCCCAGGCCCTCATTTGCATAATATTTACTTATGAGCCGCCTTGAACCTCCTCCTCGGTAGCAGCATCAGCAGCATGGAAGAAAATAATTTGCTAAATTATGTCTTAAATAGTTAACAAAGTTTGCACGAAATTGTGCGGACCTTTCTTGGCCAGCAAATTTCCCAGCAAGGGGGATAAACAAAGGGAGTTTCCCCGTTGGTAGTGGTAGTTGTGCGCTGGGAAAATCATAAATCTTTGAGGCGGAATATGTTCCTGAGAGACAAGAATAATGTGTTTGTGCAGGCCTTTCTTTCAGATTTTATTAGATTATTTGCCTAGATTTAATCTATAAATAAATGCAAATTGTAATCAGGCAGCAAAATAAATTATTAAAATTAAATTTTCTACTAAAAAAGAGAGCAAAGGAAGTTAAAATAATATTCAAAATGCATTTAGACTTCCTTTAATTATTTTGTGTGTAAATATTCAGGGAAATTCAAGCTTTCCCTAGTTGTTAATTCGTTCTCCCCGCAGGATAAACAAAAGCCTTGATGGAATGCAAACAAAGATCAGGACGAGAACTGTGAACGACGTGACAAACACGGGGTCTGGTCCTTTGGTAACTACTACCAGCGGAAAACTTTAACTAATTCGCTTAAAGCAAGCTTCCAGAGTTCAGTTTTCAGATTCAGATTCAGCATCAGCTTCAGCTGCAGTTCCTACCATTTCCCAGCTTATCTTCACATGACGCCGCCGCCGCCGTTGCAGGGGTATGGAAAATCCACACCGTAGACCGCGTAGACCCCCAATCGTAAATTTCGAGCGAAAACTTTCCATTAAGAAGCTCAAAAACAGATACGCAAAGTTCCGAGTGCTCATCGCGGGGGCGCGACATTGGCCGTGCAACAAATCACGGCCCGAAAAACCAACCGGAGACGGAGTCGGAGAAGCAGACCCAATCCCAATTCCAATCCCGGACAAAACCTTGCCGAACCAACCGACCAGGCATAATGGAAATCCCGTTGAACCTGTCCGCCGCCGAGGCTGCTGGCCGTCGGAAAATTTGCAGGGAAATGAGGAAAAGAAAAAGAGAAAGAATGGCGGGTAAGAGACTAGACTAAGGGATGCCTAGTAGTCAATTGAAGGGTGGAAATTATTTTAAAATATTAAAAATATAATAATAGCATTTCTCTTTTATTTTTGTACATGTAAAATATTCTTAGTGAAATATTGTTATAAAAATTACTAAATAATTATTTATCATATTTTATAAATATTATTTTGAATTATATTTCTTTTGTATTTAATTTTTAAAAAGATAAAAGTTCCCATTTAACTTAGCTTATACAAGCTCAACTTAAGCTTTTCAAATATTATAAAAATATTAATAAATAATTTTTTTCAAAATAATTAAAAAATTGTTTCCCTCAACTAAATCCCATTTCGATATACCCTTAATTTTTTACTAGGTACAACTAGACGTGGCCGGAAGTGCACGCAGTCTGTTAGTCGGGAAGCGAATATCATAATTTACTTTGTCACCCGCTGCGAATCAGCGTGCCAGCCATGTGCGTGTGTGTGTGTGAGAGGTCCTGCCACTATATATCCTCAGATATATATATATGTATATGCGACTGGCCACGCCCACTTAGTGAGCCCAGCGTGGCGCTTAAAAAGCCGGAACATTTTAAACAAAAGCCAAGCTGAAGGCTCTCGAACTCCAACTCTCGAAAACTTTCGGCAAAACCACTTAAAAATTTTGTGTGCGCTGACTTTAACATACGATAAAGAGTCTGTCAGAGGGAATGCTGGGAGGGAGCAGAAGGAGGAGAGGGATGCTGGGGGGTGGCAGCGAAGACGAGCAGCCATTTTGGCCAGACAAATAAGCCACGTTGCAGGCTCAGATTGCAGTCACTGAGCGGAGATGGTGGCGATGCAGTGGGAGAAAAAGTGTTAGAAAATGTTTTAGATAAAAGGGAAATTTACAGAATTAACTATAGAGGCTTGAGCATTTATTTAAAATTATTCAAAAACTCGCAAATGCATTATTTATTAATTTAAAATTATATTTTTAGATTAAGGGATCCTAATAAATAGTCTGTTTTATATACAAGAACAAGAAAAACGTAAAATAATTTTTTAAAAATTCTTAGTTTCTTAAAGTTTATTAAAAAGTGCATCTTATGTGCTTCTATTTAATTTTTGTATTATCTCTAAAGAATGTATTTTAGTTTTAAAAACCTTTTCCTAACTTCTGATCCTGTTTCTTCTGTTTTTCCTAGTGCACTTCCTTTCTTTCTAGCCACTTCTCTATGTGTGTGTTTGTCTGTGTAAGTTGGCCGCAATGCAAATTAATAAAAAAGCATTTGAGGCTGAACATTTTTACCAGCTTGGCTAATAAATAACGCGACGGCGACAGCTTCATTTGTTTAAGTGCCTGACAGAGTGGAACCGACAAAAAAAAAAGAGAGCGCCGGCGTTAAAAAATAAAAGCCGCCAAGGAAAAAGTAACGAAAGTCGAGGGAGAGAGCGAGATAGAGGCCGTCAGACAGCGTTTTAATCGCTCCATCAGAGCTCGGGCTCATGCATATTCATATCTTTCTTTATATATAGACATTATTCTGGCTAAAAATACGCCGCCAAGTATGGCTCACTTAAGTGAACTATGAGTATATATATTCCATTTGCAGTCGGCGTCATAATTAATGGACACACACTTTGGGTGAAGTCCTGGGGGGAAATTGCTTTGGCATTAGCAGCCAACAAATTATTATCCCTTATCGAATCGGACCGAAGCACTAATGCGAATAAAGCATCCAATACTTTTTATGATGTGGGCTTTCAATATGATTACGAACGATACAACTTCCCTCCGAAGCACACACACACATCCTTTGGATGCCATTTGCAAAGTCATCACGTATACGCCACCGCTTACAGGACACGCTGTGCGCTGAGCTGAGCTTTTGCTCACTCACTCCCTCCTCCTGCCCACTTGCATTTAGATTGGTTTCGTTTTTATTCCGACCATTATTTCCGTTGTTATTTGCCATTATGACAATTCAGTTAGTCAAATTCCGTTACGGCTTAAAACTAATTTGAGATTAAGTTCCGAGATTCCACGCCGCCTCCGGGGGAGCTGCTCGCCTCTGCAAGCCATTTTTGTGCATCAACAAGCAGAACGAGGAGGAACTGAAAGCCAGAAAAAGGAAGTCACAGTCCTGGGGTAAAGGCAAACGGCAAACGGAAAGCGAAAATGTAATAAGTGATTTACATGACTCGAAGGAATTCCCTCTACCGCAGGGCACATGAAATCGAGAAATCGTCGACGAGGCCAGGGAAATCGATACTTCATTAAGATACAACCGAGAGGCACACACAGACAATATCGCAATCTTTTGCTTCGACAGGAAAACTGGCAAATTTCAGGGGAAAGCCAGTGTTCCTAACGACCACGCATCGATGGCTCAGTGGCTCCATAGCTGCTCCATGGCTGCTCCATGGCCTATCTAAATGGTTAGATGACTGATATGAGAGACGGAATCATGCCGTTTTCACTTCATCCCCCCCAGAACCCACACAGCCATGGAGCATTAAAGTCGGGAAAGTGTTTTCCCACCGTTTTATTGACCCTCAATGTTTTTAGCCCCGTTAAGAGTGACAGGCCCACTGAATGCCGTTGACAGGATGGCGGCTAAAAGGGCTTATCCACACAGAGAAAAGGTTGAAGAATTTTTTAAAAATTTATTTAAAGGAAATTTTAGTTAAAGAAAATTTAAAAATGAAATTTTAGAGTCAAATATTTGTTAAAAAATTACTTTTGTTTACAATTCTTTTCAATAAATATATAAAATAGAGCTAAGGTTTTCTCTCAGTGCCTTGATGTATAGATATCATTGCCTGCTGGCGGTAATAATTCACATTGAACGACAATATCACGGATTTATCCAACTGAATTTTTCATGCGCACAAATTTTTCGATGGTCGCCGGCAAATTGAAAATTTGTGGCCCTTTTTAATGCTGTTGTCATATATTATGAAAATGTTGTGCTAGTCCTGGTCAGTCGGCAACTAAATTAGAGAATTTTAAATGTGGGCGGTGACCGCCCCAGCATACATGTATAATTTTAATTATTTAAGCTGCTGACAAAATGACAACAATGAAGAGGCGGCAGCAGCCGGCGAACCCACAAATAATTGCAGCGGAAATTGAAATTATGTTTTGCTTGGTCTCATTTTCATTTCGGTTTTCGGGTATTGTTTGGGGGCTTTAGGCTTAGGGTTTTTGGGTGTTTAATGTTTGCTTCATTAAAGCCAGAAGTCAGACTTTAAGATTCAGGAAACTGAATTTGCAACTGCAGAAGAATTCCTGAAAATTGTAATATTTACTCCCAGAGAAATAGCAAGTTTTCTTTATCAAAAATATATTTTAAAATTGTAAAATCATTTTAGAATTAAGAATAATACATCTGGGCTTAATTATGTTAAGCTAAAAACTCAATTAAGAACAGTTACCGCTCTTTCTAGACGAAATCAAATTTCACAACTCCCGCGGCGTTAATTGAGGATTCCTCAATCAAAAAAAAAGAAAAGAAGAAAGGTTAAAAGGGGCAAAACTCGTTAACCCATTAAAGCAGAGCGGTACTCCCCCTTTTTCTCCTTTGAGCCGGAATGTGTGTGCCTGCGAAAAGCTATTAAGACATAAAACATTTCCAACACCTTCTGGGAAACGCCTCGGAAAATGGAAGAAATCGCAGACAACTCGGGCACGAAGGACAGCTAACGGGAAATAGGAAGTAGCAGCGAAAATGAAATGTTTCTAATTCAACGAAACGCATTTCAACGTAATGAAAATGGGGGAAAATGGAAAGGCACGACAGACAGCCAGGCCACGCCCCCCCGCAGTGCCGTTGACATTTTTTCCGAACCTGCCGCTGACTGACGGTTGGAAAATCATCGGGGGAAGTGGGAGGTGGGCATAGGGTGTTGGGCGTGGTCCAAGGACATGCGTCACCCCTGCCTGCCTGCCTGATGTAGTTTCCCTTCCGTCATTGCCCTGCTCGCAACACTTTTCCGCTTTTATTTTATAATATGAACAATTTCCTTCGCCTTCCTTTCGAATCGCTGCCACTTTCATGAAAAATGCACTTCAAAACTTTTCAATTTGAGAAGAGCAGCGTCTCGGATTCATCGCAGGCTCTCCTCTCCTCCTTGTGTGTTGTGTCGCTAATGACAATACACTTGTACTTTGGCTGTGTGTCGCCAGGAGTGTGCGTGTGTAACTGGGTGTGTGTGCGCGCAGCATTTACGCTTCTTACTTATTTGATTTACGTTTCATTTCCGGCTGCCATATGCTGCCTCGCATACGAATTCGGAGCCAAGGAAGCAGCGCAGCGTCATTTTAGCTGCGATTTTACACTGTCCAAAAAATATGTTAAGGCAGCTAAATAATACTCTCTTAAAATGGAGAGAGTTAGAGATCGAATTTAAGAATAATTTAGTTTATAAAACTTTAACTGAAATCATTATTTCAGAACAAAGCTTGCAAAGGTCATGAAAAGGACATGAAAATGGCATTATTCTGTCATAAAAAGGAGACTGGAAAGAAACGCCAACATAGAGAATAGTAAACTTTAACTTAAAATTAAAGAAAAATCAAAGCTAGAAGAACTGATTACATATAGTCTTGAAAAAGGACATGACACAGGTTTAAAAAAACTCACGAAAAATCCAAGAAATACATAAAAGCTCATAAAAGGGAGCCTGGAACAGACCCAACCTTAACCCGCCTTACTTCATCTGTTACCCAAGGCTAGTCCCTGCAAATCCCCTTATGATCTTCAGGTTTTATGCTCAAACTAAGTACTTAAACATGTTTAATTTTTTTTTTCTGGTGCAGCTGCACCAGTGTGTTGCTGCACTTCGTTTAAGTGTGTGAGTGAGGGCGACACATACTGAAAGCCGGGGACCCGTACATATACACACACACGTTATGCAATTATAACTTTTGTCGTTAGCAACTTTAAGCAACTTTAAACGTAAATTGCCGCCGTGAAGTAGCTTTTGGCGCACGCTCTCAAGCGCCGCCCCCCGCCATTCACACACCCCACACTATACACACACCCACATCCACACACTCGTATCCTTATAGTTTGTTGTCGGCTTTGGCGCAAAGTGTGTGAAAGGTGTTTTATTGAATTAAGTGGGTTTAACGGGATTTCTATAATGCCAGCGACAGAGTCGGCAGAATCGTCCTGCATATGTATTTATTGTAACTACAGTTGCTAGTTTTTCCGGTGGATTCGAGGGTTCGTGGGTGTGTGTATGCGAGTTTGTCGGTTAAACTTTTTCTCTGCGTAATGCATACATTTTATTTAATTTTTTTTTAAGGCTTGCCAAACCATAAAACCAAAAAATGTGCAAATGATGAGGAGCAGAAAGTTGTAAATTGTTTGGCAACAGTCAAGTGGCAGGGAACTATCAGTGATGTCAGGGTACTTAGCATAGGTAAGTAGGTAAGGTACAAAAGGTACTTGCAATGGTACATTAATAATAAATATATACAGAATGAATTAAGGGGGAATAATAAATAAATATAAATGGAACTACGTCTTCTTAAAAAACCAGAAAACCTTTACTAACATTTGAGTTATTTTTGGAACCAAAAAAGGTACAAGAAACTAACTAATTACTGTACCCAAAAACCCTGACAACACTATGAATTATTATTCAAATCAAGTTGACAAGGTAATCAGTAGGTGTTTTGGCTAATTTTCCAAATTCACACAGATACAAGATCTGGAAGTAGTGTGACTTATTAACTAATCAGTTAACTTTGTTGAAATTCCTTTGACCGCAGCTCTACACTTCCGACCATAAACGTGTGTCGGTCGGTTATAATTAATGGAAAATGCTTTTATTTTACTAGGTTTTCTTTCGCTATACAGAAGCGTGTTGCATGCAAAACTCATTTCCACTCGAAAGCCTGCTTCACTGCAGTTATTTTCCATGTTTTTCCAGGGCTTTACCGCACTTTGATTGCCTTTTTTTCAGAGAGTTTCCTGGGACATGCAAAGGTCCGAGCTTGAATAAGGTCCGAGTTACTACATTCAACTGTCGTGTTACAATTTAGTTTTTAATTTGACTTTGTTGTTTTCTATGTGTGCTTTTTTTTAATATCTGTTAAATATTAATAAGCCATTTAACTGCCACAACACGTTGATGCATGGGTCTCAATTAGGCTGCAAATAGCTCGAAATTGTTTGCTTAATAAACGTCATTCATCAAATCGACACTTTGTGTGTGTGCTTGTTTTTTTTTTTCTTGTATTTTTAGGGTTCAAACACGCAAGGTTCGTGTCGATTTAACCCCAAAGACCCCTGAAGGAAATACAGGTCAAGACGGGGGGGCAGCGCCCGTTAAGTGAATTAATATTTATTTATTTATTTTTTGCATAACTCTCGAAGCCCTGATCATGCATCAAAGGCAACCTAATTTGCCACATGCGGCGGATCTCTCGACATTTTTCATTCAATATTTTTTCCCTTTGTTTGCCGTGGCACTTAGCGACGCAATTGACGTCGCGTCGAGAGTCTGCATTTGGTGCTGCACCCTTGCAGGAGTAAAAAACAATATAAATATTAATGCTATTTGCTTAACAATTCAATTCGGCCGAGAGGGTTCGAGCGAGCGAGCGAGGGAACACTTGGCCGCTTCACACGAAACGCGAACGCGCCATTCTTTTTCAACGGGGCCAACGGGGTGTTGCATATTAATCACAGACAGTGTGTCGAGGTGGGAATGCCTTATATATCAGTTGCCATAAATTCACGTGCTCAGACAGGGAGAAAAAAATGGTATAACAAATATATTTGAGTTTTTTAAATTAATAATTTTAAACCCTTTACCCTTTAAGGGTATAAAAACTGACTTGGGAATTATAAAAGTATATAAATAAGGGAAATCAAGGAAATACAATAAACTTATATAAACAAATTCTAAAGGTAGACAAAAATATTAAAAATTAAATGTAGCAACTTTTTATTTAGATTTAATATACCAACACTTTTTTTCTCCCTGTGCTGAAGAAGCGCAGGAAAAAGTTTTTGCCGTTTGAGGCAACCCGGAGTGCAGCTCTCGCCGGGCGGCGCAGCCCACCCAGCGGAGGGGTTGCACTCGTTTTAGGCTTGTAAGCCGCCTGGAAATACTTTAATCCACTTCACAGTGACACTGAAATTAAAACATGCGAACACACAGACGACCGCTCGAAGGACATAAACAACCCCCGAAATTGCGTAAACGAGAAGGAATCGCGGCTCGATGGATGGAGTGCCTATGGAGGAACGTTCAAATTGGCTGCTATCGCAATTATTCATACGGCGGCGACATTCATAAAATGTCGCGACAGGGCAGAGCAGCAGGCAGCAGTTACCGTTAAGCCCAGGCACAGGACTCTAAAAGGACACAGGCAACTGTCCCCGGGACTGACGTCACTTTGACAGTTGAAACACAAATGCAATTATCACTTTATTTTAAACGATTTATGTGCAACACGGCTGGAATACAGGGAATACGGGACACGGCGAACAGGACGCAGGACATGTAGACATGACAACGACGACAGCGGCAAACGGAAGCGGAAATGGCAACAAGCGCAGCCACCAAACGAACGGGCCCAATGTCCTGTCCTGTCTCGTCCTGTCCTGTACTGTCCTGTTCGTTGGGGAATATGCGGTCGGCCAAAGGTGTGCGTGTGTGAACTGCACCGCATTCCGCAAGGATAAAAATACAAAATACTGACAAAAACCGTGCGAAATACCATTTATAGCGATCGATTTTGTGTGGGCTTCATGTAAAGCGGTTTTGGCACTTCAGCACGAAAATTAACCAAAGAATTATAACCAGATTTGTGTCATTAAAAAGGGTTCTTGAAGGATAACAGCTCTCTAAAATGATATGGATTTATATTCTTTAAAAAAACCCTCATGCTTCGTTAGCCTCAAATTTAGACAGCCCATCAAGTGCGGCTTCTCGACTTTAGTTTTATTTTTATCATTCAGGAAAGTCTATCATCCCCTGTGGCCATGTGAGTGTAATTTAGGACATGCATGTCAGTCCAGAGTCCTTATCAATATTGTATTAGATCTGGACTCCAGATCCGTTGCAATTGCAACAGATTTCCATGAATGGCAGGCTGCCGCTGCCGCTGCTGCTGCTTTTTTGTGAACCGCTGACTTATTGAAATTGACAGAAGGTTAATGGCGTTGAATGACGCTGAAATTGAGGCAGCAGTCCTGGCAATTTAACACCCCGCTGGGCAGGACCTCGAGGGGGGCGGAAAGCAGCGGCTGCACGGGAGAGCGAGAGATTTGCGATAAAAAATGATTGCACATGCGAGCGTTTTGGCTCGAAATTGCAGCATTTGCGGCATGGAAATATATATAGACCATATATAATACATATATATGAGATACACAACTGAGAGGGGTGAGTCCTGATTGTCCTGGATTTGCACTTGCCGCTTCGGCTTTGGATTCGGATTTGGCGGGTTATCAGTGGCCCCGGCCATAAATCACTGTCAAGTGTCATTCGCCCTCGGAGCGGCATCCTTTATCCTGCCACCGAACGAAGCTAACTTTTCCACACACAGCGCCAGCCAGATATTCTATATATAAACCCATAGATGCCATATAGAGAGGCGGTATCAACTTACCACGAACACGAGCCGGGGGCAAAAAGGTGCAGCGCCGCCGGAAGCTGCAGCAGCCACTCAAACGGAGACACGGGCAGGGATAAGGATAGGGGGTTGGGGCATGCTCCTGGTTTTGGTTCAGGCTTCTGGCAAAAAATCTACAAAAGTTGCTAATTAAAGTTTGTGTTTGGCGAAGGGGGGTTCCGGGGGCCGTGAACTTCGCTCCCGTGAACTTCCGGCCACCCCCAGCGAAAGTGTTATCCCCCAATGTCATCTGCAATTGTTCCAGCAACTCCTGCCAAGGCACTGAAAGAAATAGTTGAGGAACTCTATGAAAACATAGAATTTTAGTACTTCAAAACCTTGTAAAATATGTTAAACTCGCTGTTTAAACTTTAAATATATGTTTATTTAATTTTTAAATTTAGGGAAAGTATCTTAAAATATGGAATATATCAATATATTTGAATATTTCCTTTAAAATTCTTTTTCACCTTTTAATTTATAATTTAAATTAGTTTCTCAGCTAATTTAAACTGCCAAAAATATGATTTTCCTAACAACAAACTAATTTTAAATAAAAAAAAATATATTTCTGATTAAAATTCCAAATCCCTAGTTTATTTTTTCAGTGTACCCTTTCCCCGAGTTCGGCAGACGCAGCTTGCATTCGTCATGCATTGGTTGGCATTTCGTTGCGCTGTCAGTTTGGCGAAAAACCGCAGAGCGAGTGACTTTTCCGCCCCTCACCACCGCTCCTCGCTCCTTTGCCCCTCTGCCCACCCCTCCCTCAGGATGCCATGGCTAATTTCCGCTATTGTTCATAATTTTTATTGCGCTTGTTGCGAATTAGTTTCGGTTTCGACGCCCGGCGCTCCCTTATCACTGTTGCAATTTTTTGCAATTTAAAGTGCGTTATAAATCGTCGCTGGTTAGGTTTAGGGGTTGTTCGAAGGTCCTCATTTCCGGATGTCCGGGATGTTCCTTGAACTCCTTTTCCGAAAAGGCGTTGACATTGGCGATTAAGGGGACTGACTGCACTGCTGACTCTGTCCCAGAGGGGGTGAGTTTTGTGCTTCCTTTTGCGGAATTTCGCCTTGCTGCAGGATGTTCCTGTTGGGCTATTAAATTGTGGCTTTGAGGGGGCGTGGCCACCGTTTAGGGGCAGGTGCCTGTGTATTGGGAATTATTTGCGGAAGTTGAGGTAACAAATTAAGGGGTTCGATTGGGCATTGCAAATGTAATTGTTATTAGCTGCTTTAATGGTGTTTCAACCGCCATAAATGATATTTATAGGGAATATTTTTGCAATGAAATTCGAAGTTAATTTATTTAAAGGTTGTTTTAATTTTCTTGTATTTTTTTTAAAGAAAATATATGATTTTTATGGTTGTAAATTACCATTTTGAGGCGTGTCAAACTTCTGGCTAAAATAATAATATCTTGAAAGATTATAAAAAAATCAACATTTTAAAAGGAAAACTGCTAAGGATCCATGTTAACTCTTAACACAGAACAAGCAACAGATCCTGTCAGCACACAGAGTTAATACCATTTTTTAGGAAATGTAACGAAATGTTGGAAAAACATAAACATGTTGATAACATACATTTCAACAGCAAATTTTTGCAAAAGAACTCGAAATGTTAAAAAATAAACCGGCCTATGTAATGTAATTAGATTAACAAGGCCTCAACAGCCTTTTATTTAACATTCTTCTGGAATAAGAATTAACATTTCTTAATAGCTGACGAAATACTGTAGTAGAGAGTTAGCAGAATGAACATTCAGATTTCCTACGAACTGCTATGAAGAAAGCGGAAGAGGAAGTCATTATTTTATATTTTTTCTAAACTTATGAACATATTTATTATTAACGTTTTATATTTATTATTATCATTATAAACTTTAAAATACAAGTAAAAATGTTGCAAAAGGAAATATTTATTGCTTAGCAGAAATGTTACATTTTGCGAATCTGTTACTACTTCTATTTAAAAGTAAAAGTTGTAACAACAGCAGGAGAAATAACATAACATTATATTTCACAGAAATTTCTGTAGCCATTTACAGTCCTTTTACTCAGTGAAACAAACTAAAGCCAAATGTAAGCCCAACTAACAGAAGGTTACTTCCTGGGATATGTTTAAGTCATTCCACCAGAATCGAACATTCGAAAATTAAACAGAATTCTCTTACAGCCCGCAGATTACATTCCACCCCTCTTAAAGACGTATGTACCATTACATTATCTTATCTTTTTGTTGTAAATGTACGGCCAAATTCATAACAGTTTATGAAAATAACAGTCCTCTTTCGAACAGCCAATTGAGCCATTTAACATTCGTTTAAAAACAAGGGGTAGTTTATGTTACCACTGAGACTGTTTTGAAAACTCAACAGATTCTGTGCTTTACAGTTGCCAGAAATAGCAGAAACTCGAAACTGATTTCGAAACCTTTCTCCAGAGCCAATCTGTTATGTTATAACAGAGCCTATGTTAAAAGAAGCTAAAGTAGCTATGGTTAAGAGAATGTTAACTGTAACATGATTTCGAATTAAAATGCTAATAGCATTTCAGGAGGGCTTCTCGAATTATTTTGTGTACATTACAGCTCTGGAAAATTAACAGAAATAGGATTATGTGATTCTTGGTGCCAGGACATTAACAGTGTTTATGGGGTGTACAGGCTTATGATGATGTTGGGCAGTACATTGATTTTAAGGGGTACATTACTTAAGCAGAGATTTACATGTTATGTTATTATATGCTAACCAAGCTGATGGAGTAAAAATTATTTAATTAAATATTAAACATGAATCCTATTTCCATTAATATACAAAAAATAAATATCCATAGTTCCCAAAAGTGGTTCTCTCGCATAAGCTTAAATTTAATTCAAAATCAAGTAATATTAGAATATCAGGACAAGGAATTTTTATAATTAAAACGAAGAACCCTTTTTTAAATAAGTGTCACATAGTTTAGGAATAATTCTTAACCAATCAAACCTATAAAATATCTTGGCTTTATATCGAAGTTTCAATAATATGACAATGTAATGAAAAGTTTAACTCTAAATTTTTATTTAATTAAAATTAAATGTAAAGTATTAATTAAAGAACTTGGCAAAATAAACTAAGCTTCTGTAAAAAACCCCTTATAATTTACTCAATCAAATATTCTCATAATTCGGTTAAAGCCCTAGCATTCCTTCATCTGGCAAGGACCTTCCGGTACTAATGCATATTCCTTTAAAATATTTACTGTGAGCACTTCCTTTCCATTTGTTCCAGAAGCCACAGCACCTGACCGACCGCCTTGAGCAGGTCGTGTTGTGGCGCTCTCTTCTCTTATCACTGATAAGCCACGCTAGATTCGGAGTCCCTGTGGTGGGTTTCGGAGTCAAAACTAGAACAGGACACGAGAGAGAGTCCTGTGCCGCAAAGAGAGAGAGTGCGAGAGTGAGAGTAACTCTCGGCAGGACGACGGCCGAGGCGAAGTCCACCCGCGCACAAAAATCTAGGCAACGCAGCTCGGGCCTTCGGGTGGTGGGAATGCAGAACCCAGAGCCCAGAGTCTGGAGCTCGGGAACTCTGAACTCGGAACGCGACCCGAAAGCCGAGCCACCGATGGATATAGAGTGGTGCTACTTGGCGGATTCACGGTGGCAACTGGGAACGGAATTTATTTGCGCAAAGACGAAGCGCTCAGTTTCGTGTTTGTTGTGCGCTCGTAAGGATGTGTCCGCTGGCGCTGCTGCCGGACTTCGTGCGTTCGCGTCGCGTGTGTGCGCGTTTATCCTGACGCCGCCGTTAGTGTCTCGGAATTATTATCCTGCATTCAAGGCATATATGAGAAATATATGAAATAGAAAAATCTATGAAATCAAGTCTAATTAAAATGCAGCAGCAATCAGTGTCAAGTGAAAAGTTTTTGTTTGTGTTCGACCACGGGCTAAGATCAACGATCCTCATCGGGAATAGAGCAACTCAGTGACTCAGAGAAGGTCTAGAGCGGGCAGGAAATAGACCACAGCAAAAGGTGGTTATCCCGGGATACTATAAGCTTTTTATAGAATTTTTTAGAAATGATTTAGTCCTTTTAGGGCTTCTCCCTTAAACGCTTTCTAATCGGAGGCAGCAGCATATTTAGCATTTTGCTTGGGTTTTCCGCCTGGTGACCCACTTTGTGCGGCCAGGAGGAGCGTCTGGTTTTCCCTTTCGATTTGTTGGAAGACATTTTCGGTCCCGAACTTATCCCTTGGCCATCTCAGTTAATTAGTTTAATTAGTGAGTGTCGGCGGCTTGGTTTGCCGGGTTTTCTAGGCTCCGAAAACTTTTATTTGGAACTGCTGACCCGGCCGCTAATAGCCGACATTATTTGGGTTTTCAGATAAAAGGGTTGCCCCCGTCTGATCGCCTCCTGCATGTGCCATTGAGCAAACACTGAGCCCCAGGCAAGGGGGCAACCCTTTTTTGCGCCATTTTTCTTAATTTCAGTGCCATTTGTTGGGGCAATAAAAGGCAGTCGGCCGCAAGGCGAAGAAGACATTTCCCAATACAAAGGAAATAATATATATATATAAAAATAAGAGCAAACTAAAGTAAATTTATTTGCTTTGCCACTAAATTTGCGCTGATTTTCGGTGCCGCACTTTGGCATTATGTTTGCCCCACTCAAAAAAGTAAGAAAAAAAAAGGAGGAAAATGTGTTTGTCAACAAAGGCAGCGAAGCGCAAAAATGGTCCTTCGACCCAAGAGGATGTGTGTCCTGTGTGTGTGCTTAACCTTTGCCTGGATTGCTGGCTCACACGTTCTCAACTATTTTAAAATTTGCGGCACGTGCCCAAATTGCAAACATCAGCAAATAATAAAATAAATTCGCTGTAAGCCGAGGCTGCAACTGAATCTAAACAAACCAAATTAGATTGCCCGAGGAGAGTGTCCCTTTCTAATACATCATTTTTTGTGTACTTTTTGTGGACCGTGGAAGTGCTTACAACATGATTAGGCGTATGTGGCTGGCACACATAAATTCCTGTGTGCAATAATCTCATTGTTGCAAGCTGCATTCTGTGCAATTGTGCCGCACTTGATGCCACAAAGGCAACTTGTCGCTCTGCCTGGCAGTGGGATGGGGTTAAGGGGGGTGGCTGCCACCGCCTCCTCCGCCCCCCTTTGTTGCTCCTGCTGGAAAGCGGCAACACTTGAGCCACACACTGCGACGGCTGCAGTTGCACTTAAGCTGCTGCAGCGAGTTGTTATTCTTGTTATTCTTGCTATTCGTGTGTTTGTTATTTCGCCTCTCTAGTTTCTAGCTTTTCTATTTTCCTCTCTAGTTTTCCTTCTTTTTTTTCACTCCCATTGTGAACCGTCTGGCATTATAATCTCCATCTATATGTGCCAGAGCGCGTGGAGACAGCGGGACAAATATAGGGACAAGTCCTCGTGATATTGCGCTCACTTGACACGTGTTTTTTTTTTTTATCCTGCTGGCGCGGAATTTAGTTTGTTTTTCACAGAGAAAATATTTAAAATTCTGGCTCTTGGCGGGGAAAGATAAGGTTTTGTTTTTGGATTGAGGCTTGGAGATATAGCGGGAGTTTGTGACTGAAATAAGATGTTGGGCAAGTGAAAAAAATACTTGTTATATTTAAAATGGTTAATAAATAACAGAGATCATTAGGTTTCTAAGAAAATTATAAAACAAAGGTTAACCTTGCTTTTAATATTTTTTTGATATAAATTTAAAACTTCTAACTAACTAACGTCATGTTCTTAAATAAAAAGCAGTAAGAACTTTCCCTTTCTAGTATAAAATTAAAATGAATTCCCCAAGTACTAAAATTCAATATCTCCATCCTTTGGCAAGGACATTGCAACACCTTTTTGACTGTCTTTGCTAATTAACCAAGTTGCTGCAGTGGCATTCAGTTTCCCATTTAGTTGACTGCCTTTCTTTCATGTCAAAGCATTTAATTATATTCCTACATTTACTTGCTCTAACTTTGCTCCACTCCTTTCCCTTTTCCTCATATTTTTCACCTTTTTTTTTTCTGTTTGGACTTTGCCTGATTTATTTATGCATTTACCTTTTGCGAGTTGCCAGGGGGGGAAGGGAAGCTGCTCCTACGCTGTCATGCTGCCGGTTCGTTGTCTTAATTCATTTTTTATTCCAACGTAAATAAGCTGTAAATTACAACTTGTGTTGCTTTTGCTGCTGCCGGAGCCAGTAGTAGCTCCTGCTCCCAATGTTGCTGCTGTCCTTTGCATATTTTGTATGATTCTACTCCGACAATTCCCGGGCTGCTTGTTTCCCTGCCTCATGCCAAATGCAGTGCCATATTTTTTCGCTCTTCACTGCCGCGCTGCGCTGCACGCAGAAAAAAAATGTAGTAAATATGATATTCTTTTCGCTACGAAAAAAAATGTGTGTGGTTTTAAATTCGATATTTAGGTAGATGAAAAAATACTCATAAAGGAAGGGTAAATAGTGTGGCTTTGTCAGCAAGATGTTTTATTGAAAATGTTGCAAATAGATTTTAAAATTAAAAAACCATAGAATCCTTGACAAGTTTGTGACTATTCTTATTCGAAAAACATTTTAAAATTTAACACTTGCTTCCCTTTATGTTTTGTTTAGAATTTACCAAGTTATTTCCATGTCATTTCTTCAAAATGCAGAGAAAATGTTTTCCAAATTAATTTAGAACTCAAAAAAGGGAATTCTGAAGCATAATTTTGGAATAGTTTTAAAAAAGGCACACACTAAAATAATTATTATCAAATTTTTTCCTTTTCAAATACATTTTTAAATCAACATTTGTCTCCCAAAAAATATGAAAAATTCCTGACCAACTCCAAGGATATTTTTTCTTTCTCTGCTGAAAAGCTCACATTCGCCCCGTTGTTTTTGGTTGGCAGCTCCTGCTGCTTTTTTCGCTACTGTTTAATTTAAAGTTTGCTCCCCCAAAAAGGGAGTAGTCCCTCTGCTGGTGATGGTGATGCACTTGGAAATGCGAAGGGCGACGAGCAGAGTTCGGTTTTGGCGTTGTCATAACTGCAAATCGGCTACTGACATCGCAGCTACTTAACGCTTTTCACCGCTCTTCCGCTTTTCCCCGAGCATTCAAGCGTGAAAGCGGCTCGGAACTGTCTGCTAATGGCCAAGACCAAGGGGAAACGTACGGGCAGAGTTATGTGGAAAATTGAGAAAACTAGAAACTAGTAACCGTTGGAGGAACTTTAATTGCCCCCGAGCACTGGTCATTACGAGCTGTTACTGTTTTCTGTTTTCTGTTTCCCCATTTTCCGGGCTAACTTGTTGAGCTGAGTGACGAACTGCCACCGGAGATGAAAATGCTTCTTTCTATGCCCGGGTAGGTAGGAGCAGCAATTGTCGTTAAGGTGCTTAGCGTAAGGCGTTGCCTGTTTTTGGGGTCGTCCAAGTCTAGCCGCCACTATTAATGGCTTCCTCGGGGGCCACGTCTTCATTAGGATTCCACTTGGCCCGAGAATTACACAATCCCCGTTTGCGGTGCCAGTAATAATGGTGATTAGCGGCCTAACCACTAACCCAACATCAATAGGAGTGCTCCAATTATACAAAATGCCTATATTTGTACGTGTTCTTGAACTTTTCTTTTGATGACACATCAAATTAAATATTACTTGTGGGTAATAGAGGAATACGTTATAGGGGTAATGAATAATTTAGTAAAGAAACTAGGAGTAAATTAAATAAATTATAAGAATACATAACAATTTGTCTGTTAAAGAATTTGTAGGTAAATAACTTTAATAAAATATGAGAGGAATTACAGAGACTTCTTTGAAAAGTAAACTAAGGTTTAAGGTTTTTCAGAGACACAAGAAGCTGAATAAATAGGATAAATATCTTGGATAAATAATTATCAGAAGTAAAATAAAATATAAAATTGCAATACTAAATAAAAATGATATTTTACTAAATAAATAAAGAAGAATCCCTTAAATAATTCTACTCTTTTCCTAAAAGTTCCATCGACTTACAGGTAGCTCATTATTAATTTAGTTTCCTCAGCTAAAAATATCTCGAATATATGTGTTAAAAATCCCTCACAATATTCAGCTTAAAACATGTATTTAAAAAGCTCTTATATTTGTGTACATCTCTTTGTGTAAAGTCAAACAAACTTGCGTTAATACTGTTTCCTGGCCAGAGCCATAACCAAACAGACAACAACAACCACAAAGGCAACGCACTCAGGAAAAACTTATTTACACAAACTCAGTTTTTGTGCAGCCACAACACACACACACCGAGGGAGAGTGGTGTCAGTGAAAAAGTCAACGGGTTTTTGCACACCTGAACTCCTGGGGTGTGTAATATGGAAAATAACTTCAATTACCAACAGCGGCGGCTGCAGCCGCAGTGTAATATTTTGCCCCAGCTATCCTTTGAATTTTCATTTTATATCGAAAAAAAGGACAGGACAAAAAAGATATTGCATTAAAAACGATTGTGAAAATTGTTTAAAAAGTGAAATGAAAATGTGAAAAGCCAGCAATGGAGCTGTTGTCAGGAACTCTTCCTCAGTTATGTGCATTACGCAATTAAAAACTGTATTTAATGAAAAAAATCAGTAAGAGTAGATACGGTTTTTAATCAAGAATATTTTTCCTATTTAATTTCGTATTAAAAAAGAATTAATTATATAAATGTATGTTAAGTGCTTGCAAAATACTTGAAAATATATTTCATAGAAGGCAAAAATTATGCTATGATTTTTCTGAATTATAAAACATTTTACTCTCTGCTTCTAAACTACTTTTGTAAGTTTAAAACTTATTTAAAAAATGCCCAAATGCTGTTCTATGTTTTTCTAAGAACTAAACATTATTCACACACCTTTTAAAATTATTCTAAAATCTCATATTCCGATTTGAAGACTTTTCTCGTGTTGAGACAACTGCCAAAAGTTTTAAAAAACAATTTGCTTTGTGTTTTCATTTCAACTTTCCTCCGTGGAAGTTACAAATTTGAACTTTAAATTTTAACGTCAACACATGGAGGAGGATCCCTTGGGAAGGAGGTTAACAGAAAAAAGAGTAAAAAAATACTTGCAGTGCAGCCTGCAGCAAACACATTAAAACAAAGTTTTTAAAAGCAACCACAACATTTACGTCATGTGCAATGTGCGGCGGGTTCCGTTGTTGTCAGTCCTTGTTGGTGTGTTTTTGCTCCAGCTCCTGCCAAAGTTGGGCGAACGGAGCCAGGGGGCGTGGCAGCTTTAAGGCGAACTCTCGCTCGTTTTTATAGTCAAAAGCCAAGTTGTTTTTGGGGCCAAGAACAGCCAAGCAATCGCCATTTGCTGCCACATGTTGTAACTGTGTTTGCCGCATTAAATGTGCAGCCCGCCACGGGCGCATTTCACTTTTACTATAAGCCCGCTTTTACAGCTTGCCACACCCCCTGCCCCCTGCCCAGGGCCCCTCGTACCCCTTTTGGCCACATTAGTTGACTGCACACCACCAGCAGAGATTTCACTCCATTTTATGCTGTCAGACTTCCGAGAGCTCCGCTGCTGTTCGCCGTTCACTGTGCTCTGTTATAAAAATGCCAAATTCATTTTCAGCATATAAACTTTGGCCACACACACACATGCACACACTCTCTCTCACATATACGGGTAGTTTATGCCACCCCGCTGCGAGGGACTGACATCTTTAGTTAATTTTGCAGCCGCAAAAACTAAAAACGAAAGGGATAGTAACTGCGGAATTTTAGGAGCCTGTAAAAAAAAGCACTGCCACTGCAGGGAGAAATTGAAAAACCGTCAGGGGGAAATATTAAATTCACACCAGCTGCATTGTGACTGTATTTAAAATGGGGAAAAGTAGGTTAAAATTAGTCTTTTTAATACAATTAATATAGGTTTTGAGCTAGATGTGATGTTAAAAAGTTAATTTAATTTAAAAAAAGACTAAACAAGGTTATACATTATCAAAATCCAAACTTTACCAACATTATCTTAAATTTTCCACCAAAAAACTTCTTTCAAATAAAAAATACCCACCCTAGATAGTCTACAAAATCTAATAGAAAGCTAAAATCAATCGCAAACCAAACCAAAAATGATCCTATTTACACACAAAAATTTAATTTGAATTTTTTCATTTCTTTCCTATTTGCAGCCCCGTTCAAAATGATCACCTAAAGCCAAAATCAGTGCAGAAAAAAATCTATACTAAAAAACAACTAAGAGAAAAAACAACTCCTAACTCAAACATAGTTTAATTGGCACTGGAAATAAACAAAAAGAATATATAAATGTAAATTGATTTCTAAGCCCAAGGCTACCAAAGGCACAGCTAAACCGGGCTAGTAAAACCCAAAAACCAAAATTCAACACCAAAAAAAAAACGTAACGCAAACCACCGCAAAAAATTGTTTTAGATTAACAAAAAACAGGGAGAGAAAAGGAGAAAAAAAACACAACACAACCCAAACAAAATACAAATTGCAATTTGCATCATCAACAAAATGACGCTGTGCATATCGCCGGAATACGGAAATCATCGAGGGCTCATCATTCCTAGCTTTGTGCTGCTCCTGATTTCGGTCACCTTGCCAATTACCCGGGCAGGACGCATCTTCGGTAAGTCCAGCCACCCCGTTCTTCTTTTCCAGGAACATCATTCCATCCCGCAGAAGCTGCCCCTTCCGCTTTCTTAGCAAGATGAAATCAAAATTTCTATCAGTTGTTTGCGCCACCAATTAACGCGGGCAGTTTGCAGCTAATGGAATTTTTAATGCCACGAAAGACGCAATTTGTAAGCTTTGGCCGGAATTACTTAAAATGCACTGGGCGAAAAATATTTATTAAAAATGCAGAAGAAATATGTTGGTTAAAGAAATAAATTCTGGCTTTAGTGTTTATTTTTTTAAGTACTATTTGTACTACTTTAAGTGTTTAATATTTAAAATCTTAAAAAAATGTGTCTAAAAGTATGCTATGAAATGTCTCAAAACCCATAATTGATGTTGATATTCAGCTGTAAGGTTCAGGAAATTAAGGAAACAATACACTCTTCTTCATCATTTCTTTAAGGTTTAATAGTTTGTAATTTATTTCAACAAAATTTTCTGTAATTTAGAGCCAATTTTTATGCGCTTATTCAAGAGATTTCAATTCTCCGTTTACTTCTTGTTCTCTTTTGAGGAATTAAAAGAAGAAATAAAATAATTCTCAAGTTAAATACTTTTTCTAACACTGTATCCCTCTTTCTTGTATTGGTTTCGGGTCAAAGCAGCTCATTGACACGGGAAGTCGGCCGGGGGCTATGTGTGTGTGTGAGAGCTCATGTTCCTTTCGTATTAATTATAATTACAGAAGGTCGCCTTTTTATGCCAGTCGACGTCGTTTACATTAATGAGGGACGTCAATGTCAAAAATAAACAAAAGCCGGCAAAGCACAAGCGCACATTGTATTGGAAATGCCAACGCCATGTTTTTTATATTTTTTTTCTTTTTTGGCATTTGTTGTCTTTTGCTTGGGTGTACATTTTTGTTGTTGTTTGTTTGTTTGTGGATGTAATGAAAATAATTACATTTCTTGTACGTGGTTTGTAATGCCGACGAAACAGGGAAAAGTCACCAGATTTTTCGGCGAAAGCGAGAACGAGAAAGAGGTCAGGGGAAGCACACATTCCGAACTAATTAACTGACAAATAAATAAGTAAACATGGCAACAGTTTTGTACATATGGCGATAATTTACATTTAATTATGGCAGCATAACTAGTTCCCCGCTACAACGTTTTCGTGCTGTCATAACTGCCAAAAAGGGTTGTGCACACACACTCGAAACTTTCTCCGGAGCCGGAGTCTCTCTAATTGCAGGCAGGTTTTGTGTCCTTCCCTCTAGAGCCATTAGATTCGGTCACAGGACACTCGACGGCGGCAATAACAGAGGCAACGGCAGCTGGCAAATTCAGTGAAAGCGGACACAACACTGGTTGCGAAAAACCCAAAAAAACTTTTGTTGACACACATTTTTTGTGCCCCGAAAATGTGCACGCAAATGAGCGCAGTTCGCTCGTCATCAAGAGCGGCAATAAAAAAAAGGTTAAAATTTAACAAAAAATATTTTCGATGCTCCGAACACATAAAAAGCCACCGCATAAACTAGTGATGTCTGTTTTGGTTTTATTGTAGACAAAATCGACATCATTTTGGGATTATCCTGGGCTTTTGGAAACATTCTCTTTGTGGGGAACACGGGCAGGAGCAGAATGGAACGGATTGCAAATCACTAGAAAGAGCATCTAAAAATATGCAATCAAGTTTTAGGATTTTGTAGTATACTTTTGTGTGAAAAGTTAATTGATTTAAAAATCTAAAGAGATATTTTTTGTTTCAGTAAAAGGAAAAAAATTTATTAATTAACTTTATTTAATTTAAACTCCAACAAATTACCCCAAAATTTTAGATTTCGCATCACTATCCCACAAACATTTCTGATTACAGATGAGCATGAGTGTGTGTTTTGTGCGGCATTAGGTTGCCAGTTGGCGGCGCGGCGCTCCTTGTCAGGCATTTTAATGTCTGCTTCAGAGCAATAAAACTGCAATGCCGACACACTAACACCCAGACGCACACACACCATACACAATACACACACACACTCTCACTGTGACATATATATAGATATATGCGACCATGAAAGCGAAAAGTTTACGCGCTTGTTTGCTATAATTTCGATTGTTTTCACTGCAACAGCAGCAGCAGCAGCAGCATGGCAGCAACAACAATTGCAACCTGCCACGCCCACCCACCCCCAAACACACACACACACAGATTCCGACGCCTTTCAGCTCGCAGGACAATTGTGCGCCATTCTGCAGCAATTTTCGTTTTATTGATGTGCATTGCAGCCGCCATTGCAACGAAGTTTGATGCTGCAACTGCAACTGCACACACACACGCGAAAAAGGGGAAGAAAAAAAGAGGCAGGAAAAAGTGTTGCGACCATAGAGTACCCGGCTAGGCAGTTAGCTAGGATTATTGCATACTTTTTGGAGACACAGGAATAATTTAAAAAGCGGGGAAACTTTTTGTGGCCTAGTTTTCAGGATATAAAGAACAGACGGATTTAAACCTCTACAGTTTTCTTGGTTTTCGTAATAAAAAACTAAATATTAAATATTTTATTTAAGTGTTTGACTATCTAGCCTCAAAGATTTTACTCTAATAAGATTTTAAATCCCAAAAGCTTTATGTTTATTTCAATTAGCTTAATTTCCACCTTCTCCCCAAAACCCATATACCCTTTGCACTCAACAAGCACTCCAACTCCCACTACTACTGAGTATTATAAGCTGTATAAGTAGCACACACTTTTACTTTACTTTTGTTTGCGTTATGTACTTTCGGTTAAGTGCGAGAAATTTATGGAAAACTTTTGAAAATGTTTTCGCAATTAAAGTTCCAGCGACACAAACACAAAAGACGAGGGTTCTGGGAATGGGGATGGATGCTGCTTCGAACAAAACAGAGAGTGTACTTGGTCTACTTTGAGCCATCTAACACGCTTTTCGCACTGAACTGGCTTAAGTGGCCGTGTAACTGCAGCTGCTGGTTGGTTGCAGCTAATTGTTGGCCTAAATGATGCCAAAACAAAAGGGAACTGCTACTCAGTTGAAACGTATCTTGTGAGGGGGAGATATAGAAAAGTTTTCTATTTCAAAATAGCTGAAAAAGTCTGAGCTAGAGTTTAGAGATAATATTCTTATGTTTGAAATATTTCAAAAATAATATCTCAGAAATAAAATTCATTAAAGTTCCCTCTTTTACCTTTTATACCTTGGACTCCTAAAACTCCTGTAAAAACCTTACGCTTTAATGTCCTTCCTTTAAGCAACCTGAAAGTAACATCACTCCCCCCTTCCCTCCAGGATATTGTGAATTGCTGTCGCCTCGGATACAACATAAAGTTAATGGGTAACCAATAAAAACAATGGTGGCGGCAGAAGCCCCCATGAATAAGTCAGACAACTGTTTCGCTGTACTCCGAGGATACGAATGCGAATGCGAATGCGAATAAGTTGAATCGGCAATTTTAGCCATCAGGACTTATTTATTGGGCCAACGAGGGGGCCACGTGTGCGCTTCAGTTACCTGTTTGGGCCCCTGGGGGAATCACACTCACACACACACACACGAACACATTGTCTTTGTGGCCATTTAGGAATAGTCAAACATTAAGCGAAAATTGGTGAATTGAATAGCGGCTGGGCCATTGTGTGCAGCAGGACACAAAGGATCCTTTTCACACATCCGCAATTACATTGGCAAATTGTATTAGAAGCGGCGTGTGTCGCAAATCGTTTCGCCTTTTGTTTTTTAAATTATTCATGTTATGGCTAAGAGCAAACAGCGATTTAGGACTCCCCCGATCCGTGCGCCACCACGCACTTTATATTCAGCTCATTACGGCCTCCCCCCACGGCAATTGGCGACATCGTTGAGATTTTATTCAGCGTAGGCAGCGCGTCCTTGGCGGCGGCGGCTATCCTGTCTGGAGTAATTTCTTTATTAGATTCATTTCAGGGCCCTCTAGGAAATTCTCACTGGCCCGAGGGCCAACGAAGGAGCTAGAACAGAGGCTAAAAACAATTTTCTAAATTAGTTTTTGCTATCCTCTTGCCTTAGCGAACGGGAAATGCTAGAAAATAGCACAAAGAAATTGCTTAAGAATTACATCGAGTGGCAAATGGGGCTAAAAGTAAGTTTCTCTCAACACTTTTAATAACTTTTAAAGCAAAACCGGCTTAAACTCTGGCTTTTACCCGCAAACAGTGGCAAATAAATCATCAAAACCACCGACAGAACGACTCCCTTACCGTTGTAAAATATTCAATAAAATGAAAAATAAAAAAGGGATCCGATATATATATTTTATTTTTGGGCTGGGCTTGGCGGGCCTTTATGACAACAAATTTTAATCATTATTAAATATACAGGAGCGTGGAAAATTCGCCGTTCGGCCAAAAAACACGTTCGATCGAAAAAATTCCACGAATTTTCACCTGCTACCCATTTATGCAGGAAAAACAGTTGAAAATAAGTATGGGATGCATATATTTTAACGCCTGCATAATATTTTATATACATTTTAATTAGTTTGCAATTAAGTGGGGAAAAACCAGCAGAGAACGTGTTATTTCGGTGATGGGATTACGTATAAATAAATTAAATACATTTAAATTATAAGCTTTCCCTGTTTTTCTATTTTCTATGGAATAAGTCTTGATAATTGAATCCTTTTTCCTTCTCTAAAGTTTACTTTGTCTTCAAAGTGGTGTCCACACAATTTCTGAGTAATTAAATTGCAACTTTTTCAATATGTACCTTGGCTTTTACTCACTCTCCCTGTAAGTGGGTTAAAAATAACTTGGACACACACACAAATCCATTCGCATTGACAAACTAAAAGTGCAAACACGAACTGCTTTGACAGTTGTTTGGTTTGCCGCCACAGCAACCCACACGAGTACATGGTAAATAATGCGGAATATTTGACTTTTGTCCAAAATAAAGAAAATAGGGGAAAACTGGAAATCAGAGATAGAAAATATAGTACGGACATGTCATCAAAATATGCCAAATGTTGGGGGCCTTTTCATAATTTATGCGGACAACAGAGGGCCCGCAAAAACTACAATGCACGGGGACAGGACACCCGCGGATTTCCCTTGCCAAAAAGGACCCCTCAATATGCCTGGCAATTTGATGGCTGCCGGCTATTGGCATTTTCAATTAATGGAAAATTGTCAGCGGGGCTTCTCTGCGGGAAAATAATAGGGGAATAGTGGAAACTGCAGCAGCAATAGAAAAACGACACATGCATATCAATTAGCAGGTTCCAGCAGGTCCTAGGTCCTGCGAGTACAATTTTTGATTCAGAAATCGGAAAGAGAACCCAATCAAGCGATCGTCGTACTTGAAATCCGATATGAGTTATCACAAATTGCGTATACGCCGAGTGGACTCGATTTCTGCTTGTTTGCCTCGTCATTTGCTGAAACCAGGCAGCCGTGGCCCGGAAATTCAATTAAAAATCAAAACGCCAGAGTCTGAATATTCAGCCAACTATGCATATATCTACATAAAGTGTATGAGCCGTAAACAAACGTAAAAAAGAGAAGCAACAAAAAAGCATTCTGTGAATGCGAAATATATTGGCAAATAATAATGCAGTAAAAACTATTCCAGCAATGTGCAAATTAAAAAATCTTTTACTGGCATAAAAATCAGAAGCAAAAATCAAATTGCTGTGAGCTGATGCTGCCTTTGTTTTAGTTGCAGTTTTTGGGAAATTGCAAATAATATTTTACGCTTTTTACACAACATTTTCTACCAGAGAGAGTCCTTATTGTTGCTGTTTCTCGACAGTGTCCTTGTCGTCGTCGTCGTCGTGGTGGCTTGGTCTGCATATCGAAATAATGCTGTTACAAGTTTAATTAAATTTCAGGAGCCAGTAGTAGTGGTGGTGGCCAAAACACAATGTTCTCGGCTTGCAAAAAGGGTTTATTTTGGCCCGGCCAAAGAATGTCATCGTTATCAACGACAGCAGCAGCAGCACATTGTTTATAAATTTATAATCGCATCATGGACATTAATATAAACGAGTAAATATGCAATCTAAATGAGAGAGAGAGATTTCATCAGCCTAAGCTGATGGCCCGAAAAATACCCGCCTCTATTTGCGGATATTTTGGGGACAAAACGGAAATTAAATTTTCATTACAATTGTCCTGGGCAAACACAACAAAGACACACAATTAACCCATTGGGAAATTATGAAATTTATGCAGGTCGTAAATCTTCAACATAAAGTTTTTGGGGGGACAAAGTTGTCGCTCGAAAAAACACAAATAACTGGATCAATGTGGGTCATTAAGCAATTTAATTGCATTTAATGTTTACTTAGGTAGCAGCAATTCACAATGTTTTGTTGTGTAAACAACAATAATTGATTAGACAATCAAAAATTACATTGGTAAATATCGATGATTAAACATGTAGTCCATGTATGGGACATACAGTTTTGTGGCTTTATTTCAATTTGCTACTGTCCTCTTATTTTTGCTCCACCGACTTTAAGAGCAGAGTGGAGAGGCAGAGACTGGGAAGGACCTCCTTTGTTATTCCCTGTGCCATCATGCTGCTGCGCCCATTATAATCCCGGCTAAGCTGCGGCGATTATTGTCTAAAAAATTCATGTATTTCATTATTAGCCTCGGTGCCAGCGGCTCAGCATTTCCGGGGCCAGCTCGTTGGCCGCCCCACCTGCGGCTGTTCATTTGCTGTCATAATTTAATTTTTGCCACCAGTCCAGACCAAAGCTCACACAGAGACCGGAGGGGCGCACATCCTGTGATGCCTGTGATGCTCGGCCCGGTCCTTTGGCTTTGGCTTGGTCCTTTGGCCCCCGTTTCCTGCTGGCGGCAGGAGGCAGTGGGCAGGCAGCATTGTCTGCAGAAAGTCAACATAATCCACAGAGTTCCCCAGTCCCTGGGCCAGGCTTCGAAAATCCCAATGTGGTCGCCGCTGTGGCTCATTAATCCATGCAGCCGAATGGTAGCCCTCCACATGGCTTGTTTTGGTTTTGGTTTTTGCTAGCTCACAACCCCAACTACTAAGACACTGAGCAAAAAAAAGTAGGTGGATTTAAGAATTACTGGAAGAAATAATAACTCTTAAAGGAACTCATTTGGAAAGGTTTTTAATGAAAAAATAAAACTTGTATAAATAACCAGATAATTTATTTGTAGTTCAATATCAGCTCTACTCTTTGCCTAAACTGGTTAGGAATTATAAGCAATTTGAGAGAATTAAACGGATTCTAAATATTTAAAACATGAACTCCTAAAAGCTATTGTTATTACTATTTTTACTGCATTTAGTTAGCTACAACTAGTTGGAAATTGAAGTCCCTACTAATTTTCTCTCAGTGCGTTGCCCACCATCTGCAGCTGGCCGATGGCCCCATAAATCAGCTGCCTGCGGGCAGTTCATCATCATCATCATTATCGCGGTCTGAGCGCCAAATGAGCGATTCCCCATCTGGACTCTCGACGACTCCCCAAAATTAGTTGCGTTGCGCGCATGAATGTCACCATTTCTGTCGCTCAATTTGCTACACAAATTATAAACACCAAATGGAAATTGTAATAAAAAATGTGACAGAAACACGGACCATGGATCGCCCCGGGGCTCCTTGAAGTCCTCCATATATATACAATATATACAGCCCCCCAAAAGGGTGGGCCTTTTGGCCAACTTAAACTTTGGCGAAATTGAAATGCCGCTGGCTTATTTAAGCATTTATTTCGGCGACACGGACAACGAGGCGGAAAGTCAATAATGAATAAACTTCCCCAAGCAGCTTTAAGAGTCCAGCAGCGGCTAACAGTAATAAAATTCGCATAAAAATCATTTCGCCACAGCTTTAGCCAAAAAAATAAGAAGAGAAGAGAACCCTGAATGTTGACCGACTTCAAGCTGCGTTAAAGGACAATGGGTGATGGGAGAAATATATAAAAAACAAGAGGGAACTTTTGGTTCACTTAAAGTTTTCCTTTTTTTCTGAGGTTCTGAAGAGATTTAGGAAAGGAAAACAATAACTGGTCTTTACGTCTTCTTTTTCAGACTAATCATAAAAGAATTATTATTATTGAACCATTTGGCTTGAATAACAGACAGTTTTATGGGGAAAAGTAAAAAGATTAACTACCTAATTTATTATAGATAATTAATTGTAGTAAATTATTGTTATCAATATTACATTTTATGCTTCTCTCCTTTAAAAATCCCTAAAAAACCCACTGTTGCGAGTGTCATCCTTGGCCATTGCATTTCGCGTTGGCAAGTGGCCCAGAGCTGGCCAAGTTGGTTTTGAGCCCGGCCAAGAGACAGAGACAGAGAGCGGGAGTTCGTGATGTCGCGCCTATCACAACCAATTTACTAACGAAGCAGATAAAACCAATTTCTGGACGACAGCGGCTTTGCTTGCAGCGGAAAGGAAAAAAATAAATAAAGTAAAAATAACGAGAAGAGCACTTCCTATCGCTGGGGACAATTTCCGGTTCCGGTTGGCCAGCGCCTCACAAATAAACCAAGGCGAGGGCGGCGCTACATCTTAGTTTATTAAGCCAATAAGCGAGTTTATTAGGCTTTTAAAGCGCTTGGCACTAGTCGCTGACCGGTGGTTTTTGGGGGTTCCTTTGATGCCGCCTTTGATCTGACTTTAAATTAATTAAATGAAGTAATTACAAAGTGCGAGCGTCAAAGAAGGCAGCACTCAGGCAGATTGGAATGCGGTTGCCGAGATGAATTCCGGTTTGGTTTCTAGAAAAACACCTTTGGCAGGAAACAGCAGCCGACAAAGAGAACTCTTGCACAGCCGCAGGGGTGCTGGCTGAAAGAACTGCAAGGATTCTACTACGATTCAGCTTGGATTCTTCTTAGAGTCTTGCTCCCCTTCTGTTTGCCAGCTCATTGCGGAGAATTTTAATCAATTGCAGTCGGCAAGGCAACACAAAGCCATGGCCAAGACAGCTGCTGGTCTTCCTCCTCCAAAGACATTTTAATTTCTGCTACAGTCATTCATTATTGTTTGCTCCGGATTTCCCAGTGAGTTATTATGCAAGTTGCAAACAAAAGTATTTTTGATACCAAGTAAAGGCGAGCAACACATGGCCCGGACAGGGCACATTTATATATTTTTTGGGCCGAACGGAAAGTTTTAAATTAAATTTCATCTCAACTACTATGCGTGCGAAGGCCAAGAAGATGCACCAGCTGCAGTCTGACCCAAATTCCGGGCCAAGTTCTCTTCTCCTCCACTCGATGGCTGGATAGATAGATGGATGGATACGGCCCTTGAATCCTTGCCAAGTGTGTGTGACTTTCCATCTTTTTTGAGCCTTTCAAATGAACTTTTTTTTGTGTAGCAAAAGTATTTCCAAAACATTGGGAATTCCCGTTTACATTTTCATTTTAATCAGTAAAAGGGATTAAGTGTGTATCTTAAACATACACAATTTAATTTTTGTATACACTTTCCCTTCTGTAAAAGCCTCTGTCTTCGCCTGAAATCAAAATAGCTCCTCTGGGCGGGCCCTGACTTCCATCATAATACAATTTTTATAATTTAATCAAGCTGAGAGCTGCATGGCATCATCGCCGTCGCCATCGGCCCGATGTGCAAATAAAAATAAGTGCGACAATAAAACAAAAGCCAAACAGAAGCGATGCCGTGCGAGAGTGGAGATTAACAATGGAGGCGTCGCAGTTTTTACGACCCAAGGGCGATCCCGATGCGATGGCATCCTTCATGGCGGCACGCATTTGTCATACACTTTTCGGGGCCATAAAAGGATTCCTCTCCTCCGCCGGCGGCTGCCTGTCATAAAGCATCTCTCAGATGCAGAAACAGATACTTGTCGCTGTGTTTTAAAAGAGCTTTTGCCTTTTTGCTCTTTGAGGTCATAAATCTATTAATTTTCATTACGCAATTACCAGGGAGGTCAGCGCGTGTGCTATATGTGCTAATTACAGGACACTCGATCAATCAAAATCCTAGAGAGCGGACCCCTGAATGCGGTGATTAATTGCCCGAATGGGCACATACAAATTTATCATATAAATATTAAAGGGAACACAGCCTAGAGAGTCGATTCCGGGCACAAATCGACAGTTTAATCCCCTTTCGCATGTATATAGTATATGCGTGTTTTTGCTTCAAACATTTGATACCCATGAATATTTTAAAAGCATTTCGAAAATTGCCAACAAAACAGAAACAGAGAGACCGAGGCAAACGGAGCACAGGCGGAAATAAATGCAATACATTTGAATAAACAGGCTTACACATACTTAAACAAATGCACACATTTTGGGGTATCAGTAGGGGGTCCTGGGTGTGCGTGTGTGCGAGTGTGTTCGTGTGTGAGTGGGCCTTGTCAACCACTTGTTATTTCCAGGATGAGAAGGATGTTTGCTGCTATGCTTACAATTTATATCCGATTTTAATATTGAATTTCTCTCTGCTAAGTCAAAGCCAAATGAACTTTTGTTGTTCTGTTCGAGCGGAATTGGCAAAAGGGATTTTTAGCTCGATTTCGTTGCCAAGGCAACGCTCCTGGACCCAGGATTATCGGCCAGTGTAAGCTGGCAAACAAGGCACAGAGAGAAAGGTAGTGAATATCTAAGAATAGTGAATAGAATATTGATTTTATTTGATCATTTTGGGGAGGAAAGATGGTATTTGGGGATCTCTCCTGTTTAGTTTTTTGACATAACTTTATCTTTAATTTAGCTTTAAATAAATAAATATCTACTCCTCAGTTTATATAATTTCTTCAAGTGCATTTATTAAAAAATAACCTATGAAAAAGAGCAGAGATTACCTGGGAAACTGATATTTTTATCCCTTTTTTTTACTCTGCTGTGGAAAACCTACGCCTGTCGTCGTAGGGAAATCGCAATCGGATATGATTTAAAAAACATTTATTCACAGGCCCGACAATGGCCTAACAAGCTCAATCATCGTGCCTACTTACTTTCGATATATCTAAATCGGACCGATAATGTTCACATGGGCGAACAGCCAGCAGTCAGTCAGTCAGCCAGTCAGGCAGTCGCGTTGCCAACGAAATTTGACTAATTAAAGCGGGATATATGAATGGAGGAAGGATATATGCGCATGGTGTGCCTTTCAAAGGAACAACTTGCTCACGTAATTGCCGGAGAAATCTAATCAGACTTTCTGATGTTGTGTGTTGCCATTAGGGTCATGTGTGTGTGTGTGTGTGTGTGTGGAGGGGAAAACTTCTCGCATGCTCGGTGGCGGGCCCACGCACAAAATGGAAATGCATAAATCAAATTGTTAGAGATTGGTAACCAAGCAGAGATAAACGCGTATTATTATGCCGTCAGATGGCTGGAGGGGGACGACGGAAGGTTCGGCCTTCGAGGTTCCAGGCCTTACCCGCTGATTCATGTTTTTTATCATCCATCAATCAATCGGCAGGCAAGGATATTGTGCCATTATTAATAGTCTCAGTCTCAGTACCAGTTCCATTCCCAGCCAGGGATATGTGCTGCCAGTATTTAAGCGGCGCGAGGCTCTAGAACCTGAACCTGCCCCTCCCTCTTGGCTGCTGAAAACTTGCGAAACAATTTATCGAGCGGAACTCAAACACACAAATAAGTGGGCAAAGTACACACACACACACACATACCAAGGGGAAAGTGCTCGGTTAATAGGGTGGCTCCTTAAAATGAAGTCTAGAACTTTATAATAATAATAACCAATAAGTTATTTTGCTAAAAACTTACTAGGGGAAGTCATAATTAATATAAATATATTTTTATAAAAAGTAAAAAAATTAAAGCAAAATATAAAATCAATAAATAATTAAAGATAAATAAATTATTTTAAGGAAGAGAAATATTCTTACTAACAACTAAAGACCATCTCAAGCACGATACATAACATATTTTCTTTTTAAAATATTTATTTCCCAATAATCCTCACATAAACTGGACCTTTACCTCCTCAACAACTCAAAGAAACCACTTCGAAATCCCCAAAAACCCTATCGAGTGCCACCCTAATACACACAGGATGCAAATGGATGACGACAAGACAGCCCAAAAGGCGTTGTGTTGGCACAACTGGCAAAACTTTGCCCTGGCATCAGAATGCCGAGTGCAAGGCGCAGATATTGTGGGCGAGTGCAAAGGGGGCAGAGGGAGAAGTGAAAAGCGGTAAGCGGAAAGTCGGAAAAGCAGCGGTGGAAACCTCACAGAGCTCAGCACAGACAGGCAGACGCAAGTATTGTCCTCGTGGCCAGGCCCAGGCCCAGACCCAGGCCTAGGCCACTTGGCGCATTCCAGACGAGTGAAAACTTGATAAACTGGGTCAACCCACGGGCTGCACCCTACTTTCCCCCTTAATCTGTGGCCCACTGTGCTTATATGCATGAAAATCAATCTAAATGCAGGCTGCAAAAGCAGTGCCCGGCCTGGGTTTCCAATTAATGTATTAAATGCTTAGCGCAATACGGAGGGGGAATCCCCATTTTCCACCCACTGACAATTAGGTGTTATGGCGGAATCTGACTCCGAACCACAGCAATACCCAATCAGCCGCCATTCATGATTCAATTTGAGCATTTAACCGTGGGAAATAATGGGTTAAGTTGTCTGGGATATCTGATGCTTTGGAAAGCTACATAAATATAGATTTTCAGGAAAATTATCCATCAAGTTAAGGTTAGTTTTTAAGCTTAAAAAGGGAATGGAAGGAAATTAGGTAAAAATCTAATATATTTTGTTACATAAACTAAATATTAAACTAATTTGTATTCATTTCCACCCTTATATTGTATCATTACCTCTCATTGCTTTACATTTCCCTAATAAATCCAACCTTAAACCTATATAATTAGCCCTGATTTTGCAAGTGCATACTGGGCAGGAGTCAATAAAATGCAAATGAGCCTTGTGGCTCCAATACAGGACGAAATATAATGCAATTTGCACGTTGACCGCAATGCGCTCGGCTGCTTTTCTTGGCCCAATGAGGAGGGTGGCTGCTATTGGCCAAGTCAAAGGCAAAGGCAAGGCCCGCAGTAAATGTAGACCGCATGATTTGTATCACAAATGGGCCACAAATGGCCAAAATACATACAAACACACAAGCAACCAAGGCTCATGGAGTGGCCAGTGCAAACATTTATTGCTAATTGCCGAAAGGACATTTGCATAAACTTAACAAAACCCAAAGTTTTCCAGGCACAAACGACAACTTGACCACACACACACACACAGGCAGGCGGGAAATGCCTTGGCATTGGGGGCGTGGCACCTGCAATTTTCCAGCCAATTGCAGCAAGCACCCACAGCTATAAACATGATTCAATTTGCGACACAAACTTTGGCGGCATTCCCTCAATTGCCAGTTTATAATTGATTTCCCACCCGTCCAACCCAGAAAAGCGTTTCATTTCCTCGCCACTTGAAATAAATGTCAGAGAATTTCGGTGACTGCAAGTAGCTTTTGGGGAAGAAGGACTTCTCCTTTTATTTCCCCCTTTTCGCTGGCGTAATTATAGCCAAAGTGCAGCGGCACTTGTGCATTTTATTGGCTTTAATTGCCTTCGTCACACGCGGCGTATGAGTAATGGCAATTTAGAAAACGCGCCGCGCACGTATGCAGGTTTATATGTATATATAGTTACTGTATGTGGTGGATATGTATGCCATACACACTCCAAAAACTATTTGTTATGCAATGAACGGCTTGGCCTATTTAGGTGACGAGGTATACGAGAGTGCAGAGGGAGAAAAAATGGGTAAGGAATGGGGAAAATGAGGTAGGGAAATAAATCAACGAAGAAACTTATTAAAACCTAATTATTAAATATGTTTTCTTACTTTTGAAGCAGTATTTTATGACATAAAATTCTTATATAAAGAAAAAAATATATAACCTCTGAGAGACCTCCCGTTCCCGCAGTGTACTTGGTCATTCACTGAAGGGAAACTCCAACCCTGACCGCCTGACCATTTGTCCATTTGTCCCTTTATCGCACACGCACATAAATTGACCAAATTAATGCGAAAACTGAACACGCGCCGGGCCAGGAATCGCCTGGAATGGATCGGTTAGAGGAAGACGAAGACGCCTTCGTCCTGGCATGTGTTTTAATGAAGTGCTCGACACACAGGCCTTTTATTCCGACTTGTTCTGCCTTTGACTTTGACTCAAGCCTAACGATGACATCAATGGGTGGCTTTCACTTCACTTTCTCCCTCAGAGAGACAGAAGGAGAGAAAGAAAAGAAAAGATTTGGCTAAGTGCCCTTATCAAAGTGACAACAGGCGCAACATCGTTTTGCCTTTCTGCCATTCTTTTATTAAGCCAAGAAAAGTTACAGGGAAGTTACAAAAGGAATATTGGTTAAAGGGACAATAGGAAATCAGAGACTATTAAAAAAAAAAAAAAAATTAGATTGCAAGTATTTATATAAATATAATTTTGAAATTTCTTAAAGCATTTATATTTTTTATTGTTAATGTATTTAGTTGTATATTTTCCCACATAATTGTTATTTAAACTGCAATCGTATCTTCTTAAGAAACAATTTGTTCTTCCAGATATAAAAAAAAAAATTTATTAATTTTATAAAACCATTTCTCAAGTATTTTCTTCTCCCCTTAAACCTCTTCTTTATAGGCCATATCCTCAGTCTTCCTTGACCTTATTTTCCCAATTTTATTGTCCAAGTCTTTACTCATCTGTCGCCTGCCTGGAGCTCTGAAATTTTCAATTCCCTCTGCGATGCCATCTTGCATTTCAGTACGCACAATGCATCCCAGTCTGGGCAGAGTTATTGATAAAACTTTGCCCGGGTTGCTGGCAATTATAAGGCCCCGGACCGATTTGTTTATGTGGCAATAGGCCAACCCGAAAAGCGGAAAAAAAAAACTATTAGCATAAAATTCACAACACAACACAAAAAGCAGACAGAGTCTGCTCCACATAAAGCACAGGAAATTGTATTTTTATTTCAAAAACTAGAGATGCAGCTAGGGCAGAGTCTGGGGGAGAGGAAATGAAAATCTGTTTATGAAGTCATTGTGCCGCCAATGGGGATATCAAAGCCACCAAAGTTGCCGTGGTCCTGCGACTTGCTGCACTTGCACCAATCCCGACGACGCCCGTTTTGGCGGCTTTTATTTTCGGATTTTCTTGCTCCGTCTATTTGCCATTTAAATGGAAAATTTCGAGTGGCATTTGCAAACAGAAAACGTGGCCGAAAACGCGGCGGAAAAGTGGGTGAAAATAAGCCACGACGACGAGGGGAAGCTAGGAAAATTACATCGGGGCATGGATCGAGGGACTCCTCCGACTGCCTGGCTGCCTGCAATTTTTGCAATTACAAGCTGGCAAAATTTTCATTGTTATGGCCGTAATGAAAATGGCTGCAACCATTTTCTGGCTTAGCCCCGGCATTTTATATTAATTAATATTAAACATAAGCCAAGGCACAAGAGCGAGGGAACGGGCTCGAAATGAAATTTGCATTTTGACGCTGCAATTTGATTGATGAAAAATGTAATTAGTTGCCTGAAATATTAAGGGGACGAACGAACACATAATTGCGAAAATTCTCTACATAGTTGGGCTTTGGAAAAAATGTGAATGAGAAGTTGGGGGTTCTTGGCATTTGTCTTGGCCACAAATATAAGTAAGGCGGGGCACTTAGAGCCAAGTATTTTCACTCGAAAAAACCCTATTGACGGAGCAAATAAAGCTCTTCTGTGGTCATTTCATTATCGAGTTGGCGAGCATTTGTCTGGTCAGCATTTGTTTACTTCAGTGTCATTCAGGCTGACAGCTGAGAAATAGCGGGCACTGTTCAAAATATTATTAGGGGAATTTGTAAGGGTTTAAAGGGTTAGGGTTTTAAAAAATAGAAAAACCCAGAGCTAATCGACATAAATTATATTTTAACCCATTTTTAATGATTTATAAATTGCCAAACCAGTTTTAAATAAGAAAAAACAAACTCAAATAATTATATAAATACTAATCAATAACCAATTTTAATTCACAATTAACTTGTATATAATAAATTATACAAAAACCATTCAAAACCACACAAAACCCTACTTCCAATGCCATAAAATTTAATGTGAATTTAATGTTAATAAAATGACTCCTTCGTGCTGCTGATTAAGATTTATGTTTAATGTTTTTTCTCTATATGTAGAGAGAGGGGCCAATCAGTTGACTTAGCTTCCGCTCTGCTGCTGGTGAATAAACAAGCCAAAAAATCAGAAATAAAAAAACGGACAGCGCGACGACAGAAGCAAACATTTCTGCACAGCAGCAAACTTTTTCACTTTTCGCTTTATGTTTTTTGTTGGATTTCGGTTTATTTTCTATTTTTTATCGCCGTCTGCATTTCATTTTGATAAATTGCCAACCGCCGCCCCCTAGCAGCAGTGGGAGGACCTTGCTGTTGTTGAGTGGGCGTGTCGGAGGAGCTGCTGCCTCTGCCTCTGCTGACCCAAATGATTTCGCTTCGAACCCGGTTCGGTCAATGCAATTTAATTACTGTTTATGCATAATGATCGTTAGCCCTGCCTAATTAAGCACCACTCGGATGGTTCCGGCGATAACATTTTCACCAAACTATTTTCTGTCGGGGCAACACCTCAAATTGAAATGGAATGGAATTGCATTTGGCGCACAATAAATTATGCAAATCAAGCAATTACCTGGGCTGGCTTCACTTCAGCCAGGACTCTCCATTAGTTGGACTTTGTCACCTGTCAGGATCATCGGGCCTGATGCCCTGGCTGTGCAAAAACATTTACTAATTTACATAAAATTTGTATGCTCATTTGCTAAATTCACAAATTAATTGCCATCGCACTTGCACACGTTGCGCATACGACGCGTGGTCCTGGCTGCAAATTCGCCAACAGCCTAATGAGGCAGCCAACCGCACATGGCGATAGTTATTGAAGGTTATATGCACAGCAGAGCTATGGATAGCGTAGGTAACCGACATTTGTGGGTCACCACTCGAGAAGGGAATAAGGATTGAGTCGCAAGATGTTTCTAGTCTAATAAATGTTAAAATCAAGTCTTAATAGAGTGAATAAATGTTAATAATATAATTTGATAAGTTGAAGCCATAATTTCCACTAAGAAAACCCACTTTGATTAAAAATATTAAACTGTTAAATGAAATCCCCATTAAAGTCACACATTTCATACTATTTCTTAGCAAAACCCAGTCTCATTTTGGTTATTCTGACAATTCTAGTTTATAAACCAAGGTAAAACTCAAGCACCAACGACAAACACGGACTCAAACCCAAGTCCCTGCTAAGCCGCTGCTTAAATACAAAGTAAATGCGACCAATTAATTGGAGCAGCAGTGATTTTAAGCTGCCTGCTGTCACCTGCTGGGCGGCAGGGGGGAACCGCCTCGAAATGTAATTTCCTGAATTGCAGTTTTGAATACACAATTCCGTCCTCCCACATTCAATGGGGTCCTTCGCGGCAGACGACGTGCTCATTGGAGTGGCTGGCTGCTCCCGTTTCTACACTCGCTCCTCCCCCCAGATACACACTCGTCCTCATCCGAAAAAAAGACTCGGAATGCTCGAGTGGACAGGTAATGGAAGCTGTCAGAAACTGCGACATCACCGCTGTCAGTGGCTCCACTTTTCCAGTTTCATTTTTTTCCTTTTTTTGTTGCAAACAAAGAGCGAAAAGAAAAAGGAAAATATGAAATGCGTGAAGGCGGCGAAGAAATGTATTTGCCCAGCCGTATGCAAATTTATTCACTTGGACGCAAATAATACAATTTCAATGGCATTAATGAAAACAATTTTCATAAATGAATGGAACCGGCAACAGAAAGCCGAGAGCGAGGGAGTGCCCCATTCAACGAGCCGCATCAAATTTGGCTGCATGCAAAAGTAGCTTAATATTTAAATGAGAGGGAATCTTTTATTTCTTATTTTTCTTTTATTTTTCAGGTTTATTTTAGCTGCTTAAATTCCCTTTTCATTTTGTAAATATAAGTTGCTGCTCCGAAAAAAAGAAACAGCTGTGAATTGTCTTTGGAAATTTGGAATAATTTTGTTTAGGAAACTGAGAAAATTTAAGATAATAAATATTATAAATATAAACATATTATATAAATATTAAATTAATAAAGAACAAATTCTCTCAATTTATAATTGATATAAAATTTCACCAATATCTAAAAACTAATGTAATAAATAATATAATAATTCAATGCCCAAATATCTCTTTTATTTATCACATTTCCCAATGTTTTTAATTTGTTGTAACTTTTTTTTTCGTGGGTGTGGCCCAACTTTGACACTTGAAATTTTTTCAAAAATCGACACGGCGGCAAAGTTTGCAGACGACTATCGAACACTCCAGCTGGTCGAGGATTAGAAACCGGGGGGTGGGGGGTCTGAGAAACGCGAGAAAAGCCTGGGAAAAACTGCAGCTCATTCGGGGCGTTTATGGGCGCTTTGGCGTAATTTCTATTATTTTCCATGGCCGACACTGTGGGCGCACTCGAAAAGCAAACAATTAAATGTCCAGACTGCGCCCGTGGGCATGCTGTGAACAGAACAAATTGAGGTCAGAACGGCATGGCCAACAGAACGGGGTGAAGCAGCAGCAACAGCCAAAAGGGGAAAACCCAAACAACAGTTAAAAGAAAATTGGCTACCACAAAATGAAGTCGACTGGGAGCTGCCAGAGCGAAAAGCGAGATGAGAGGAGAGGAGAGCCAGCTCAAGGCTGGAGCTGAGGCTGTGACTGTGGCTGAGGCGGAAAACTGGGACCTGGCCATGGCCACACGCCAAACACTTGTATTTTTGGGGTCATAAAAGCAGGGGAAAATTGTGCTAATTAACCCTAAAAGAAAGCTTCTCCCAGGCGGCCGTCCCAGGCTGGGTCGTGTGTGTGTGTGTGTGTGTTTGTGGGCTTTTCCAGCTTTTCCTGCTCTCCTCCTTCAGCGCAGTGCATTTAAAATTATTTTGCACATTATTGCCGCTCATTGTTTTTATAACCCAATTATTATACAACAAAATGTTGTTTTTGTTTGTTGGGAGGAGGAGGTCTCCTATGCAAAAATAGCTTTTATGCTGTCAAGTGGCCATAACACGCATACGACACGTTGCCACAACACAAAACACAAACGTAACAGCCACAAATATGAGTAATTAGCCGTAAAAATACAAACAATATAATATTTAGCATGTGATTACAGGTTGCTATCGTTATGATAGCCAGGCTACCAGCCCCCAACAATGAATCACAAACAATTTGGCCAACTAACAACTTTTAATGTGTGTGTTGGCAGCAAAAAAGGAAAATAAAACCCAGTCCACACACACATGGGAAAATAAACAAAAACGTGTGTGTGTGTGTGTGTATTGTATGCAAAAACCAGAAAGCAAACGAAAATTTCCGTTTTTTTGCGGAGAAAAGAAACCGTAGCCCGTAGAGTGGAAAACACCTAAACAAACAGCACGTGGCTGGGCTCCCTTCCTGCTCATATTGTTTTCGTCCAAGGAAAACACTGCCAGAGTCTTTAATAATTTCTGTCCTGTGTTTATAGTTATCCCGGGGAGAGAGAGGGGGGCAAAAAGCAAATATATATAAAAGTGCTTATGCTGGGGAATTACTATCAAAAAGGCATTAAGCAGCCATATGCGGCAAACGATAAATGCGAGCAACTAAATTTAAATTTAAGCGGTTGCCAGGCACCAGGCCACAGGAAAACAGGGCAAAAAAAAAAAGGGGGGGCAAGTGGGGGCACTTTTGTGCACTGGGATAAATATATATTGAATTTATTTAAAGGAAAATAAATTATAGAAATAAGCCTTAAAGGTCTTTTGTATCAGTTTTAAAATATTTAAAAAATGTTGTATTATTAAAAAAATAAATGCAGGTGGACTACAGATTATTAATTTATAAAATAAAGAAATTCTCTTAATTCTTGCATTATAGCTATATATTTTATACCAGTGTACCCCCTCTCAGCTAGATAGGTAAGACATACGTGTGCACTCACTGCCGGATGTGCGTGTTTGCGGGTCTGACTTGACTGCCACCTCGCAACTTCCTAATGCCGCAAAGTCATTTGGTGGCTTATGTTGCGCCTTTCGCCAGCGACAACAATGCCCGACACACAACCGACCGGCAAACAACAAACGGCAAAACAGTATTGAGTTAAGGTGAAAAATATGCAAAAGCCAGCTAGTGCCGAAAACGAAACAAAACCCCCTGTACAGGAGCAGCGGAAGTGGAGGTGGAAGTGGGAGCGAGCAGGAGGAGCACAGCACGCAAAAACCAGCCGCTGATCATTTATAATGCGGCACAACACGGCGTATGCGTAACATGCCTCTACACTAGCCACAGCCCCATGAGTTGTGTGTTTGGTAATGCCTTCGGTCTTGCTTGGTGTTGCCATCGTTTGTTGTCGTTGTCACTGCTCCAGCTCCTCCTCCTGCTCCTTCTGCGTGCGTTGTTACCATTAGCTGAGGTTCGTTTAACGCCTGGCCAGGTATTCCCTCTACCCACACCCACTCCCACATTAATATTTCCATAGCAGACACACAGGTGAATGTCCAATGCTCTGAATTCAAAGAGAGAAAAAATTATAAGAAGACTGTCTGATTTTTCTTTTGGCTTATTTATTCAGCCAAATTAAATTATAATAAAATGAAGCTGGATTTTATCTGCATAGAAATTGGTGTCAATACACAAAGAAAATATTTTGAAGGGGATGAAAATATTATTTTATAAGTTATATTATTTCGATAAAAATATATATTTATTTATTTATAATAATATAAAATTATGAATTTATCTTTAAAAGATTTATTTGCTTAATCTTGAAGATTTTTCCTTTTTTTCCAAATTAGTCTGTATCAAATATTTGCAATCAATATTCCAAATATTGTGGAAATGGCATCTGCGCGACTTAAAAGTAATTTCTATGCTTAAGAAAAATTTCCCAGAAAATGTATAGGCTGCCATGTTATTATTTATTCTTTCCTTTGACTTTCTGCGACTTAAATAGACCCGCTCACATTTCAGCCAAAAAAAGAGGAGGCGCTCGTTTGCGCTTTTCCTCGTCACTGCTCGTCGACGCTTCGAGACGATGATAAATTAATTGGTTTTTTATTTATGACGCCATGGCGTTGCCACTGCCACTCCCACAGTCACAGTCAAAGTCACAGCCAACGCCAGGAGTATTGACACTCGACATTCTTGACTTCTGAGTAGTTTGGCCATTGTCGGGCTGCTGGCTGGCGATGTGTGAAATGTTCTTTTCTCACTGCCCGTCCGACTTGCTACCATTCCGAGCTAATTGATTTACGCCCCAGACGCTGGCTGTCATCGATTGATTGGGAGCAATAAACCGACTCTGGACCAGGTCAGTGCCAGGACCTATAGCAGACTGTGGCCCCAGCTGTGTCTCTCTGCCGCTCTGACAATTTATTAGCAAATGTAATGAGCAGGGTTTATTAGCCGCTCGGCTTGTGTTTGCATCTAATTGAAATTTACATGCTCACCGGACATTCGAGCATATCCTGCCAACCACTCCCATGTGTGTGTGTTAGTCCTGGCAGTGTTTGTGTAGGTAAATGCAAACAATTGTCATCATTAAAATAACGGCATGGATGCCAGGATACACACACACTGAGAGTGGGTTGTTCATATGCATCGTGCAGCTGGCGAACAATAAATAAAGACAATTTGCAGCTGCAATTATTATGAGAACCGATAAGCCAGCTAAGCAGTTCAACATGTGCTTCGCAGGGGGCTTTCCCTATAGAGAAACAGGCAATATCAACAATAAAGAGCTCGCCCCATGCCGGTTTCCAATGCCGCCAGAATCTGGGTCAGAGTGTGCCCGGAAATGTTGAGCAGTTTCTGGAAATGGTTAAGCCTAAGAGTACTTAAAAGTACATCGGTGGAAAAATCTCTATAGTTTAAATTAAGAGAATATCGTTAAAGTTTAATTTCTAGAGAATTATTTAAACGAAATGAGATTTTTAAAATTCCTATTCAAAAAATATATATTTTTTTACTTATTTATGCTCCGTTATTTTTGAGATATTCACTTTCCTTCACCCATTTTCTTCTTGTGCACTTTATGCCTCACAGTAGGCAGCTTCATCAGCTTTAAGTTGTCACCATTGACAGCAGACGAGATTCGTAGGCCGGCAAACAGGCTGCATTCAACTTCAAAGTGCCTCGAATTAGTCGGCACATGCACAATTATTTAAGGCCTGTCTGGGAGAAACGTTAAGTGCTCTGCGGTCCGGAGATGGAGATGAAGAGAACTTTTGAATGCCAGAGCTTGGTGTGGCCCGAATTGCACAGAACTTGTGGCCTTTTGCCTGTGGCCGGGGCAATTTCGAAAACCAATTTGGCCAAAACCAGGGGAATGCCTTTGAAAACACTCGAAGCAGCAGCAGCAGCAGTAGCACTTGCAGTGCCATATGCGAGAGAGCGTTCAGTGTCATTAGCCCCGGCTCACAAAGCTCACAAAAATTAGACTAATGAATACAAATGGATATCTAGATTAATCCAATACTAGCTGTCGCCTTATTTATAGTACCCAGAGGAAGTAGCCCGCTCACAAAAAAGGCAGTGTCACTGTGACCCACTTGGGGGCAGGATTATTTTTACCAAGGCAAACCACTTCATTAGCAAAGCCACAAAAAGTGCACATCATTGTGGGGGGACCAAGGCGAAATCAATACTAAAGTGGTGCCATTAGCAGAGCGATCTTTATGCTTTTTTTTTCTACGTTATGCACCGCCGGCACGCGAACTCAGTTCCCATTAAATGATAAACTGCCGACAGTTTTCACTACTACTACGGCACGCTGGCTGTGCCGAGCTTATAAACAAATAATCATGGCGCATTTTAATGAGCAAACCAAGCGCTTAATAGTTAATGTTTGTCGGGAGACGACGACCCGTTCTCATCCCGCCGACAGCTGCCACAGCACGCGCTGGCAAACAGAGTCGCGATGAGTGCCAGACGAGAGCATTTAAGTTTTGCATGCTCTGTAATTAAAATAATAAACACGCGCAAAATGCATTAGAAAATTTAGCCGGGGGAGCTTAAGAGCAACAGTAGTAGGAGCAACTGCCAAGCCGAGCCGAGCCTGGCGGCTGGAAAACTAGACAACGTACGGCTCACGTTGCGTATACGCAACGCTTGACGTTTGTTTGCTCTGCTAAAACGAGGAATCTCAACGAAAGCTTCTCCTCTGCTCCACCTCCTCCTCTCTGCCTGTTTATTTGCGGGACCAGGCCCGTGCTATTTGTGTTGGCTGTTTCACTTAGAGCGCGCGCTCGCAACCTGGCCTCAGGTGTGTCATCCCATAGCCACCCCCTCCCTGCCCCGATTTTTGCCCACATTCAGCCCCTCGGGGGAGCTGTGGAGCAAAAAACAGCAGCCACAACACAACGGATGCCTGCAATGGGCCATTGTGGTGGCATGCACCATACACTTGACCCGTAAAAATGGTTACAATGGCAGGCTGCACAGTGGGAAAAATAGTTGGAGACGTGACCTAGAAATGTTGCGGATATAATTAAAATATTTGAAGTAGATAATGAATGAAATTAAATTAAATTTTTGTAGGTAAAATATATATTTTGATAGAGAAAAATAACGCATACTTGCTTGTATAATATTTTATAAATTTAAACTTCTTTTGTAGAGATTAAACCTAAATTATAAATTTTAAATCCTATTCCTAACAATTTTTCCTTTATTTTCAATAAATTTTAAATTTATTAATTAAATAACAAACTGAAAAAATACATAAAGAATATAGTCTAGGCTGTAATCTTTTAAGATCACTCTACATTTTAAAAAGTTTTCTTCTTTATAAATAATTTTTCTTATTTTAAACCCAACTACATAAAAAAACCTAAATTTTTCCTTCAGTGTTCCTCCGGAAATGCTCAGGAAATCAAGGCTTAAGGTGTCGTTATTCTCCCTCTTTGATTCTGGTGTGTTTGTTTACTTCGATTCGCCACAAAATTCAATTCCGGCAAGTGCAACGAGTGAAAGTTTTGCCCCCAGAAAGGCTCACCCTTCACCCCACTGCCTTCCCTGCCATTTACCCCTTATCCTTTTGCAATTTTCAGCATTTAAATGTTTCCAAGTACTTAGCAAAAATGTTGCTGCCAACCCGAGGGCAACACAATAAGACACTTTTGCATTTCCGTCAGTCGCACGCAGAAATAAAGCAATGCTTCTTCAGCTAAACACTCGGTGACTGTGAAAACGAAACGAAATGTATAAAAAAAAAGTAGTAACACAAAAAAAAAAAAAACAAAACAAGTGGGAGGAATGGGGGCGTGGCCTGGGGTTGACTGAGTGGTTAGCTGGGTTGCCATGCTGCATTACATCTGTAGACGTCAACTGTGTCAGCTATGGCCGATGTAGCAGCAGCTGCAGATTTTGCCCCTAGATGTTGGGTGGAGGGTGTTGAGTGCGCCTGTCGACGCTCGAGTGTATCAAACACAACGGCAACATCAGCTGCAGCGAGAGCGGAGTGTGTGGGTGCACTTAAGAGTCACTGTGTCAGTAAACAACTGACCCACTTTGTGATGAACAGGCAGCAGGCAGCAGCAGGCAGCACCACCGAAAAGCAACAACAGCTGCCCACTCTATTTATCATATTGCACGCTGCGTGTAGCCTCCACGAAAGCGTAGCATACTTTTTTGGGCAACGAAAACCCAACGCGAGATAGATGCAGATTGAAATAGGATGCAGTGTTGTTAACTTTTGCCATCTGGCTATTTATTAAGGGGTTCTGGGGTGTGATTGCTGGCTTTTGTAATATTTTTGCGGATATTTTTATAGGGAAATTTAAGAGAATGGCAATTTTAGAGATAAATAAATTAGAGAGAAGAAAGAGAGGACTTATTTTTAAATTTAAGAATTATATACCCAATTCTGAAACTGTCTAAAAAGCTAAACTTATAATCTATAAAAACCCAATGAAATATAAATACAAATCTAGCTATTTAATTTGATCAAAAACCGGCACCAACTCTGATGAAAAGGACATAAAGTGTGGGGCAAGGCAGAAAGATAAAATATGCGGCATTTAAATAGCGCAAAAATATCTATGAAAATATTTTTGTTGGCCAGACAACAACTCGTTCCGCTGCCGCCGACGCTGCCGCTTGTGTGTTTGCATTGTTTTCATTATTTTCACTCGTGGCAAAATAAATACGTTTTCCATTATTTCCCCGCTTCGCGTGGCGTAGAATTTTTGAATTTTCGCTTTTCGCTCAGATAAGTGGGAAAATGCTCCGCTCTCTCTCTCTCTATCTGTGTCTCTTTCTGATCCTGAGCGCTTTTCCTTTTGGCATTTTGGCAATTTGTCAGCGCTAATTTCGCGTTGATTATCTCCAACATACACACAAATATATACACACACACAGTATTTATATATGGATTGGCATTGTGTGTGTTTTATGTAATCATGACTGCTCCACTTTTGGCTGTTTTCCTTCGGTTTTGCTTTGCCAAGCGCATTTTCCCGGCGCTGACAATTAAATGAAAGTAAGATAAATTGTCGCATTTGTTTACAGTTCAACTTGTCGTTTTGTGTGTTTAATTTAAGCGGAATTTGTTGGGTGTGTTTTTCCCAAGCCTTTGAAGGGAGAGAGAGGGGCGGTTAACATCGACAAGATATAGCAAGGTCGAGCCAGTTTAGCTGCCTTAATTTATTAGAGACAAATATTTTGCCAAGGATCAAGGAGAGGGGTGGCGGGAGTCAGAGCCAAGTAAGGGGGAAAGTTGTGGCTTTTCTTAAATAAAATCTAAAGAAACTATACCTTTTTTCAGACCCTCATAACTTATAGGCATATCTTTAATCTATTTAAATAGATAAGCAAATTAGTTCTCAACATTATAAGAATACAGAAGCCTCAACTCCACTTCCTTTCAAGTCCTGATGCCTCCTCGCTGGTTAACCCGCATGTCCTGGCTGCAAAACGCAGATGCATGCGGGCGCCCATTAGCATAAACTTTAAGGACATCCCTCAGAAACGCGGAAATAATTTTTAATGTCCTGCCGCCAGCAAACAACAACACTTGCATGTGGGAGGAAGAAAAAAAAAAGAGTGCTTTCCGAACCAAGTTTCGCTGGCGGGCGCCAAAGCGCTTTAATGACGCCCGGGCGTTAAGTAATTTTCCTTGTATTTTCCGGCAGCGGCCGCACGCCAACGCCTTTGGCTTAATGCGCTTGTATCCGCATCAGTTTCGCTGTAGCCTGTACCTGTCGCAGCTGTTGCTTCTCCAGCTGCTGGTTATCCAGCTTCGGTCCTGCCAATGGCCTTTGGTGTCATTTGACTGGCAATTACCGCCCCCCATAGGGCGAACACACCTCACCCTCCAAGGGCGACCCCTAAGTGGCCCACTCTCACGCACACGGCTGCTGCTGCTGGCTCGGCTCCTTCTTCGTTTTCTACTTGAGGACAATGTAAATTTGATTATCGCTCCGGCAAATATTTGTCAGCCACTCACTAAGGCCGCGGCGGCCGGGGTGGGAGTTTTTCCAAAGGGTGGGTGGGGGTGCGGGTTGGATTGGCTCGAAGCTTTGTCGCTGACATATTTATCTAGACGTTTGCCGCTGACATTTTTACTGGCAGGGCCAGCATTTGCCATTTACTTTGCACGCAGAAAAAAATTTGGAACTAATTTTTATAAAATATATAAAGATTATAGTCTTTATAGAAAGGTATAATGGTTGACCTAAAATCTCTTAAAATAAACCCTAAAATTATAAAATAGTAAATATCTCTTGTCTAAATTCACACAATAATTTTTAAATATTGTATGACAGCGAGAGTACAATTTAAGCTAATTCTAAAAAGCTTTCAAAAGATTTCGAATCTCCTAAAAACTGTTTAAAAGTATGCTGTGTACTTTTCACTTTTGAATACATATTTAAGTGAAATTATTCAGAAAACGAGAGAAAAAGAGAGAAAGTGCAATTTAAACAACATTTTAAAAGCTTTGAAAAGATTTTAAATCTTATCAAAAGCTGCCTAAGAGTATGCTATTTAAAATGTGCTTTTATATATTTAAAAATGTATTAAAAGAGAAATTATATTATGAGAAAATTCGAAGAAGCCTTTTAATTTGCTTGTTTATGAAGAACAAAAGAAAAAAAAATAATAGGTGAAAATTTGGCTTTAAAATATTTGTATAAATATAATAAATACAAGTAAAATTGTATTTCGAGAGAAAAATAAACAAAATTCAATAATAAAACCTATAAAAATCTGTAAAATCCTACCCAATATCTTTATCTTTTCCCTGTGTAGCCACCAGCAAACTCAACTTTTGTTTAGCTTTTCATGATTAATTAAAACTTGCTGCCTATTTTTGGCATGTTGTTGTCTTAGTCCTTGTTGTATGCTCTTTTTTTGTATTCCTATACTCCTAGTTGTTGTTTATCCAATTGTTGTATTTCTAGTGGTTATTGTATTTCCCGTCATTGTTTGTTGTGTGCCGGCCGTCGTTGTCGTCGTCCTCGTCGTCCAGTGTGAAACATGTTTCTTTTTTACCACGCAGCTTTTCAACAAATTACACCAGAACCCCACTGCCTACAGTACGTACAGTTGGTGCAAGGTTGGGAAAACAGAGGCCGGAAAAAGGGGCGGTCTCGGGACCTATGGTATCCTTCTGGGGGCGTGGCAACAAAAGTTGCGGGCAACGGATTTTGGACTCATTAGGCTCGTTCACAGCCGTTGTCGCTGGATGGTGTGAAAATTCAGCAAATATAAGTAAAGGGGGAGGGAGAGGTGTGTATATTCCTAAATGCCTCAGTGTGTGTGAGTGGGTGTGTCAGTGTGTCTGTGAGTGTATGTGCGAGTGGGCGGGTGTCTATGTGTAAACACAGGGCTTAATGAGAAAAGAACTTACTCTGCTGTTTGAGTTTGGTTCCTGTTTCTGTTTCTCGTTCCGTTTTCGTTTCTTTATTTTTTCCCACGTCGCTTTTTGTTTTCGGTAATGTCGGCGGATTCTATTTAGTTTACACAGAGTTACTCAGGTGTTTCAGGTGACAGACATGCAAACACAGCGCAGCATTGTAATTTCTTTTCGATTTTTTCCGTTTCGGCTCCTCCCTCTGCGGTTTCAAATTAAAATCCAATTCATTTCCACTGCAAATAGAGACAGAGTAAAGATAATTCGCAAAGATAAAAAGCTTTTTGCCATCTGTGAGAATCTAGGGGAATTATGGCAGGGAGCTGGGGCGGGGAATCCTATAAAAACTTAACGCCGGAAAGCATTAAGCTCATAAAGAAAATAACAGGCGATTTAAATTAATTACCATGAACTGGCATAAATTAATGTACTTTTTTCTAGATAGCCAAGATAATAAAAAATATAAAATCTGCGATTTATTCAAGCTAGATAAATTAATTCAATGGGAGATGGCTTAATGAATTCAGCAGGGTTTATGTTAAAGAGAGAAAAACAAATTATGAAAAATCAAATGAAATCAAAAAACAGTTGATAAAAATAATAAAGACTATGTGAGGAATTTAAAGAATGAAGTTTTTACAGGGATTTTTGTGTATTGTTTTATATGTTATATATACATATAAACTTTGTTAAAAAATTACAAATTGGAAACAAAAAAGTTTAAACTAAACTTTAAATTAATTAGTCGTAAACAATTAAGGTTTTAGCATTTTTTAAATTATAAATGAAAGTGAAGCATGTGAAGTTTAAACAAAAAATAAAATAATAAACAAGCTTGCAGGAATTATGTGTTGTTTTTATTGTATAAATATAAAGAATAAAGTATGCTAGAAAAAATGTAATTTAAAATACAAATGTATTACAAATATAACCGAATCATTTTAATAAAGATTATTTCAAATTAAATAGAATTTCTATAGCTATAAATAATAAATTAAAATAATACTCAATTAAATTTTTTTCTAAAATAAAAGCCCTAATATAAATATTAACCCGCTTAAACTATTCCCTATTGACAAGGTTTTCCTATTTCGTGTTTATTTTATTTTCAAATTCATATAGATCGCATTTAAAAGAGGGACGTAAGCGGAAATAACGAGCTGAAACAACACTGCTAATTACTTTCTCATTATGCAGGCTATTTAGCTTTAATTACACTAAGCTCCAAGCCACGACAGGCGCACACACACACACAGACACACACAGGACATAGAGGACTCGCAGGACACACACAAATACAGAGGAACACATGGAGAGCGCACTCAAAGCGCTTCTAAAACTAGGAAAAAAAATAAAAAGAGCGCTCAAATGCTCGAAATTCGCCGGGTAAAGTGGCAACAGCATTTGAGCCTTTCACTTTTCACCTGCCTCTCCCCTTGCCTCCGGCTTTCTCCCGCTGGCAATTCCAATTTACAGCGCAAAATGTTCAGAATTTTCCATTTGAATTTTTGGTGTAGGCAGCTGGGGAGAGTGGTGTGTGCTGCGGTATGAGGAAAACGCTCTTGTGCGCCAATTTTCCGGCTCTCGGCTGGGGAGGCTGCAGCAGCAGCAGCAGCAGCTTCACTGGGCGCCAAAAAGTATGCAGCCATAATGAGGCGAGAGCTCACACAGTATCCATCCCGTGTATTCTTTACGATCAATTTTCAGGCTTTTCAATCCGGTCCCAGTTCGCCAGGGCCCTCGGTTAATTATATCAATTTAACAAAGAGCCCAGGCAGCCCCAGAAGCACACCTGTCTGTGGCAAACTCTTTAAATGTAAAAATATACACAGGAAAAAGGAAAAAGATATTTACTTTAACTCATCAAGTATGCTAAATACACATGAGTCAAAGGAAATGTTGAGTGAGAGGTGAACAATATCAGTGAAAGGATATTAGTTTTTTAGGCAAATCTAAAATGATCTTCTCTTATGGCGTTACTCATCTTAAATATTTAATTATATCGTGGTTTTTATTTTAAAATAGTTTGAAAATATAATTTGTTTACTTTAACCCCTGTCACATCAATGGACATGATTATGATTTTAATCTCCAAAAATAAAGCTTTTCGCTGACCCCAACTCTATGCCAATATTTTCCCGCCGTGCATGTGGGCCGACCAGGTTTATTTGCATTTTAATATGGCTCGTATTTTATGGGGCTTTCATATTGTTGTAGGTATTTACAATATATATGTATATATATATATTTTCCTTTTAAGCCGCATTTGTGTAATGAAACGGAAGGGATTACCGCTGGCCACCCACCCAGAACCCAGAGCCCAGTACATGGCAACCCTTAACCCTCTCCCTTGGCCCGGTCTTAGCCCCCACGAAATGTTTAACGAAATTGAAACACATTTGCCTGACAGTTGCCATCAGCTTGGCTTCAATTTGATGTCAGCATTATTGACTGATCCTTCGGGGCCCGCCCAAGGATCTCGCATATACATATGTTTACCCGAGGCCGAAACACTTCAAGTTGCCTAGTTAAAGTTAAGTGTTCGTGGGCGGGGTAAGGGGGCGTGGTCCCCTGCTCAATCATATTTCACATTCGCCACTTGTCAGCTTTTATCTCGTTTTCGTCATCCCAAGAAGTGCCCATCTTATTCCCGAGCTTCTCTGTCTCTGTCTCCCTCTGGTTGTCATAATTTCATTATTTGCTGCGCTCAGGCATAAAAAAAGGGATATTGTCTGGCTGCCAGGATAACTCTGTATGTGTGTGTGTGTGTGTGTGTGTATATGGGATGGGTTGTCATGAGCACGATGTTCGCATGTCCTTTCCATCGACGTCTGCACACGCATTTATTCCTCAGCTTCTGTGGCAGTCGGCGGCCATCGCAGGATGACAGAAAGTGTCTATACAAACAGCAGACAGGCAGACAGGACACAAATACAGATGAACGACCAAGTTACGCACAAGGACAGGCAGAGAAAATATAAAGGGATGAAGGTCTTGCCAAGATAATATTTAATTTATGAGAGTTTACCCGCTTGAAAGTTGAATTTTAATCATGTTTTTAAGTTTAGAAAGGAATTTGTTCAAGATATTCTGCAAGAAGATAACTTAAAGTTTAAGTTTATGAGATATTTGTAAAGACAGGATATGAGTTAGTTTAATATTGAATTAAGAAATTAATAATTGAAGTATTCTTTATTCAAAATAATTAAAAATAGTCCCAAGCTCTGCATAAATCCCCTTGATTGGTAGACGATTACTACGTTTGATGTGCTCAATTGTGCAAGACTATTTTGGGTTTACTTTTTTTTCGAGTGCACACATGCGTGGCACATCCTTTTTCAGGCAGCCGAGTTGACTGACTGACGCGCTGGCCACGTGCCTCAAGTTATGAGAGCCACCGGCTGCGTGTCTGGGCCGTCCTGGGTGTCCACCGACCGAAACTTCAATTTTAATTGGATAATTACTCATCCAATCCCAGGATTTAATCCCGCCTGAAATTGATGCACCGCACCAGCAGGGGTTGCTGAGCGGTTAATAGGGTTGAGTCCTGTGAGGTGAATCCTTACCCAATGCTCTCTTTGAACCTGCGACTGCGGCTCAAGTGGCTGTCTGCCCGTGTGTGTGCTCCCCCCTCGTTTTCTCGTTCTCGGAAAATTGCATTGCAATGGCTTCCAAATAGATGCACTCCTAAAGGGGCTGGGGCAGCAACTTGTTGTCCATTCAAAATGCATCTGAATGGGGACCGGATACGGATGACACCCGGAATGTGCAGAAATTGAATGCCAAAAGGGGGGTAAAGCTGCCAAATGGCCAAATGGTATTTCCATTCACAAGTCGCCGGCATTAAATGTTCTCCGATTTGCAGCTGCATGCAAATGATCTCCCCAAACAGTTGCCATGCAGACAAATATTATAAGGGCGCTACTATAGCCAGTCTTTATCTATTATCTGGCTCGACTTTGGACAGGGCTGTGTGTGTGTTCCACAACCTCAAGCTCTAGCTCAAGTTATCCTTTTTTTTTTCTACAGACAATTGACATGGCAATGGGTCAGAGGAGCTCACGAGTTGCCAGAACAAACAATCAGACAGAGTTAAGTGCTGTAATATTTGTAGTGCTTAGGAGATGCACTGAGGGAAAGGTTTATGATGTTTTGGAATGTTGTTTAAAAAATATTTCTAATTGAAATTGAGAACGTCAAATACCTTAACTAACATTGAAAGGTAACTATTTAAGAAGTCAACAAATTGCAGAAAATTTTCATATTTAAGGAAACCTTTAGAACTAAAAATAAACTATTTTTAGACCTCTTAAGATATTTTATACATTCAATAGAAGAAAGACATTTATCTAAATATTTCAAATTTTTTAAAAATATTTTCTACGCTAAAGGAACGTCTGAAATCAATTGAAACTTTCCTTAAACCATTTACTATATTTTTTATACTTTTTCGAAGATTTCCTATTATTTTCCAGTGCACTTTTCCCCACTGAACAAGGGGTGCAAAATGTTTCCATTGAAGCCGCCGCCAAGCACTGAGGCATAAACTCAATATTTTCATCTTTTATTCGCTCTGTCGGGTTTTACGCTAGGATTTCAAAGGCACAGAGATACATATCCTGCGAATCCGTACCCAAATCCAAAATGCTGTCTGCCCTTCGTTGATTAGAATCAACATAAATAAAATTAATTGTTGCCGGTTGAGTCGTCAGTCGGTCGGTTGGGGGTTGCATTCAATTTGATTATTAGCTCAATCCAGTCAGGCTCGAAACGGAAGGACGACACCCCTGGTCCTCGACTACTTATTTCGATTTTGTCGTTGGGCTAATTTTCCTGTGGTCCGAAACCCTGGAGACCTCGCTTGAATGCCACAAAATAATTATAATTTATTTACAGCGCCCGTCTGTCTGTCTGCCTGTCTGTCTGTTTGTTGGACTGAGAGTTCCAGTGTTTGCTGCTTAATTGCCAACTTCTACTTCAAAAAGGACCTCCACCCTCTATAAATTGTGTGCAATTGTTTCCTGAACTCGGGGCCATTGCATCAGGAAATTAAACTGCGATTCGGCCCTCTGTTTCTGGCTGCCTTCAGTCTCATCTGTATGCAGCAGGCAAAATATGCAAAAATGACAAGCCTCCCACGACAAACACTGGCAAAAAATAAACGGAAACCAAATGTACATAGAAAATAGGATTTTATAATAAATTTTTAAATTTAAGAGCTTAGATCTCATAGAAAAGCAATTTATAAGAGAGGTAATAGTTTATACAGATCACTTTGTAATCTCTTAGAAAAGTTCCAGTAGAAATTTCTGTGAATTTGTTTTCCCCCAGTGCATTCCTACTCCTATTCCTAAGCCCAAAATCATAAATTACACCAAAAACTGACCACGAGCAGCGAGAATGCCGAATGTATTATGCAAAATGCTGGCCAACGAGCTCTTGGCTGAACAGAAATTAAATTTCCAAAGGCAGACACAGAACATACAAGACAATGAATCGATAATTTATAAATACTCTGCGCTGATCGTTTTGCAAAAGCCGTGGCTAGCCGTGGCTTTAGGTGGACAAAAGCTGCATTCATTTTGAAATAATCAACGAAAATGCTGCACAATCCAGAACCGAAAACCGAAAACTGAAAGCCAGAAAACCATTCGTAGGGATGCACTGGGTGGCGTCCACTTGAAATGCAGTCAGTCGTTGTGGCAACCAGTTGAGCTGCTAGCTCCAACTAGCTAATGGCTGGGTTTTTGGCATTGAATCGGTCTGGTTTTCGGCATGATTTCTCAATTGATTGCAAGTGGCGGCTCTGGACTGCCAGGCTCCACAGTTTCAGGATCGTAACCGGAGCTGGAAGAGAGTCCTGTCATGCCTAATGCTTATTACCAACACTTGGACGCTTGGCAATTTATGCAGAGCGATGCGATGCGATGCAGATGCAGCTGCCAAAGCTGCTTACGTTGAGTCCTTGGCCAACTGCCCACTGGGCAGTCGATTTATAATACCCTTGAAAGGAGTATCCTGGACGTGTAAACTCTATAATCTTGATTAGGCTTTGTCCGCGAATTTTCTTTGTTAGGTATATCAATTTTAAAGATTTCTAGATGAATTTTGGTATGCAAACTTCTTACATTTCCAAGTATTTAATAATTTAAAATGGGAAAGTTCTGGTAAATGTATAGAAAAATATAGCAGGTTATATAAATTATATTTTTTTGTTATATTAAATATTTTTTTAGAGTATTCCCACTTCTTGTAAACTCGTCAGGACTCCTTTTCGTGTTGTTTCTATAATTTTAATTGGAGCTACGCACAAGAGAGAGTGAATGGTTGGGCTTCTCGAAATTGGAATGCATTTTTGGCAATTTCCAAAACAAATATTGCTCGAAAGGATCTGGGAGTAAGCTGCTCCTGCATAAAGCCACCTCCATTTTATGCTCAGGTGACCAGTTGGGCATCTAGCAAATAGTTTAGTGCATGAAATTGCTTTCAGCACACACATACACTCTGGATCTGCCGCTGACAGGGATGGGCACTTGCTCCGTAAACATGTTATGTAATTAAAATGCCTGGCAGATATTTTGGCCAAGCATTTTGCGGCTGCTTTTCCGCTTTTGTGTGCCAAAAATATTCCTTACCAAATAACTTGGAGCTCCTCTTTTTATGAGTACGCCAACGCCAACGACGAGAGGTCTCCGACATGCTGCTCGTAGCCCCGAAACTTTCTCAATGGAATGCCCCAAATTCTGGCAAAGCTTTCACCACTTTCACGGCAGAGAGAAGCTCTCCCTTTTCAAGGCGTCTCCCTACTGCTGCTGGTGAATGCACTCTTATGGGTATAAAAATAACACAAGAGCTAAGAATACTCTGTGTTCTCTTTGATATTAAAATTTAAATTGAATTAAAATAGAATAAATATTAATATTCTTGAGTAACCCATATTTTTGTTCAGTGCTTTCCTGCCATTAACCGTTTATTATTTTATTTATTCCTTGCAGACGTCACAAATCTGGACTACGTTAAGGTTAATGCCGAGGCGGGCAAAAACGTGACCATTCCGTGTCCTGGGGTCAACGAGCACTCGCTGGTGGACACGCTCGTGTGGAAAACGGCGTCCACGACCATTGCCCAGTTTGCCAATCGGATACCATTGCTGCACAGTCCAAGGGTGAGTATTATTATTATTTTAAAATGAATATTTAAAAGAAAAGTCGTTCAAGAAAGAATAGAAAACAAATAACTAAGTGGATTTTGAAAATATATTTTAAATATTTTGAGGTAAAAATGGGTTATCTACATCTTCTTAAACAAAAATAATATAAACCATTTTTAAAGATATCAAAAATAAGTATATAAAAAACTGAAAACCCCTTTTAAAGCTTGAAAAAAATCAAAAAATTCAACGCTTTTCTCTCCTCTAAAACCCCCAGACATTTCCCAAGTGCAATTTTCACTCAAAAATGGCACTCCCGTGTCATATTAGAATTCATTTCGACACTTAGCGCCTTTTTCCCCCTCACAGAACGAAGGCTGAGGAAGGACCCTCTAATATATATGGCCCTGCCTGGTGCTCAGTGCTCGGTGTTCAGGGCAAAAACGAAGCTGTTAAAATAATTGATAGCCGGTTGGTTGCCGGGCGGCTGTTTGAACTTTGCCCTTCGCCGCCAACGCCGTCGTCCTCGAACTGAAGGCGATGAGTGCAAGAAAGTGCAGCGAAAGTCCCGACAACTAAGTGGCCATCAATGGGGTGGAGCCAAAGGGTCGGGGGGCTCAGGACTCGAAAGTAGAGAGCAAGCCGGCGCGCGGCTAATATATTTTAAATGTTTGATAGTTGCACTAAAACAGAAGCGACATGGCGCAAAAAAAATATAAGAAAATAAAACAAAAGAAGGGAAAGCGTTCAAGTGGCTGCCAGATGGCAAGGACTGGGAAACAAGGCTGGGAGCTGGGCCCAAAAGCGATTGCAGCGGCCTTAAACGCACTCGGGGGGCCATTGAGGCGGCGCAGGCAGAATGATGAGTTGCCTCCATTCCTGGTAGCCAGATGATGAAGGATCTCGAGACGTTGGCACTGGGAGAAAAGGGAAATCAAAGTGGGAGCTATATGGAGCAAGTATAAGGAAAGATTATAAGGAAAATGTTCATTTAAATTAAAGAAATTGCCAGGATATTCATAATCAACTTAAAAAAAAAAATTCTCTCAATATTCTTAGTCTCAATAATACTTTCCCAGTGTCTCCCATAACCCAAGTATCCTTTTTTTCCGGCAGACTTTAGACTTTTGGTCATATTTTTTCCCCAGTGTTACCAACAGCTTCTTGGGGCTGAACTCCTAGAGCGGACTAGCGAGCCAAGCGAGAGTACCGGCTATGTGTTAAATGGCAGACTGGGACACTTGAGCTGCAGCCAAAGTTGGTCCCAATCCGGCTTCCTGCGCTCTCGACTCGCATTTCTTGGCCTCCGCCAAGCTGCAGGAGCGCAAGGCTGGCTGGCTCTCTGCCTTCTTGGCCCGGCTATTATGTGTATTAAAAGTTTTTCACCTTGGCACAGTGGCTGCTTCATTTTATTACAACTGACACATGACCCCCCGCACACACACACACACACCCTGGACCCTGGACCCGGGCCCTGCTGAGCTATTAACTTTTGTTTTATGGCCAAGACTGGAAATGATTCATGTTTGCACAAGCCAAGCGGACTAAGGAGATCCTTACCAGGGATTTGCCGCTACAAGTTCTTTTCTAGCCTCAGTCTGTGTGTGTGTTTTTTTTTTTTTGCCTCAAAGAAAACAGAAGAAAGGGGAAAATACTTTCCTCAAGTCACCACTCCTTCAGTTTTGGGGGCGGCGGTCAAAAGGGCGATGAATGTAATTAGAGTTTACTACAAAATCGTATTGGAAATTAAAAATTCCACATGGTAAATTTTCTGGCAAATATTTCCAGGACTTACGCCCTCTGCCTGCCTTCCTGCCTTCCTGCCTGTGCAATCGAGCGGCAGAATTTTCCCCAAAATATATAGAGAGAGAGAGAAAAAGGCAGCTCGAACTGAAACTGAGGCATTTTAAGTTATAATTTGAGGGCATACAGTGGCAAGGATACAAAAGTAAATAACAGGGTCAGGCATGCGAAGATAAACCAGATACTTTGGCTGCAGCAGCTACCAGATGGAAAATAATTTAGTTTTCCACATTTGGAACAAATTCAAACGAAATGCATATCACAGTAATCTGTGATGAAAATCCTTATTAAATTTCGGCCCAAGCAGGTAAGGAAATTATTTGTTGGGGAAAACAAACAAATCCTGGATAAATTTACTGCCAATGCAACTGACTTTCGGCTCAACTCGACTAGGAAAGGATACATAGTTCAATTATGAGCCGTAGCCGGAGCCGAGGCCGGCTTTGTGGCCAAAACAAATTTGGCCTGAGACAGAATAAGTTTTAGGCCGGGTCGATGACATTCTATGCCTTTGTTTTCGCTTTATACTCTGGTTTGGGCCACATATATGTAAGTTTTCCTTACTATTAAAAACTTTTTCTGGCCTGTCCAAAGTGGAAACTCATGTCGTCGGCCGCCTTGTTATTTGTCAGGGGCTTCGGTCCACTCTCGGTAGATTTTAATTTTCCAAATCGCATTTATATGGAGAGAGGAGAGACAGAGAGTTATAATTAAGTTCCCTGAACTCGTTGCAGATACAACTTTTATCGGACAACTTTGGACTGCAGTTCACGCCCTCCTTGGCGAGTGATACATCGGAGTATATTTGTCTGGTAAACGATCGGCATATACCAGAGGCTATTGTCGATTTACTAGTGCAAGGTGAGCTGGATTTTTAATATAGAAATTAAATAATTATTCGAAATACACATTTATTTTTAAGAAAATGATCTGTAATTTCCTTTTTCCTATACATTTTCCTTTAAAACTCCTTGCCTTGTCCCGCGTTTTCTCGTTTGCCTTCTTAATGAAACGCTTAACTACTTTTAATGATTTTTCCGGTTTACTTGACCAACACATCCGCCTTGGTCTCCCCCCCCCCAAGGATTTCATTTTCCGATATGTCTTCCTTACACCGCCGCCGGACTTGTGTTCATTTTCCTTTTTCTGTATTATTTTTCCTTCGATTTCTCACTTGTGTTTTCATTGTCCTTGTCCCCCCACCCTGCCTTGACATGATTTCCATTTGCATTTCACTGATAGCTGGCAGTTTTCCCGATGCTCCGCCGATTCTCCTTCTCGATTTCATTCTCCATTCTCAATTTTTCTCTTCCCTGCAGATGTGCCCGATCCGCCGGAGCGTCCATTGTTGATAAGTTTCACATCACGCTCGGTGAACTTATCCTGGGCGCACTCGCAGCATCCGCGGAATGCGCCCGTCACGCATTTTATTATTGAAACGCGGTAAGTGTAGCCACCGAGATGAGGAGTTAGCCACACAATTAATAGTGGTGACAACTCTGACACAAAAAATATCTAATTTATGCGATACATTCTAAGAAGTAGCACAAGCTAGCGATAATTTCGATAAATATTAAAAAAAGTTAGAAAATAATATTGCAAATATAAGTGGAATATAAATAGTTCAATATCAACCTTTTAATTAGGGTTTAAAAATGTTTTCAATCATCACTATAGTAAAGGGACTTTTTCGATAGACACAAATATCGCAACTAATCGAGAAGAGATGCTTCCGATAGACAGATAAATCGTAGCTTATAATGTACGTTTGTATAAAACAATAAAAATTTATTCAAACTGCTTTGATGGGTTATTCTCGATAGATAATTTGAGAATTAATGTATTCATAAATTATAGCTAAAAAAAAACTACTTAAAAAATAGCTAATTTAGCAACTTCTCCCCTCTAGTGGTTTGTTTTAAGCTGATGAAGTGCCCTTGGGATGCTTTGTACTTGGTGTGGGAGGTGGTTTGGGTGGCTGAAATTCTGAAATTCTAGTTGGCTGGTGTGTGTGTCCAAGGACACTGAATAGCTGTCCGTGGCGATGATGGACGCGCGGCCATGATTGACACATGCAAAGGCGCTTTTGCCAAAGGATGCACCAACTGCGGCTGACCCCATTGCGCTAATGAATTAGCGAGCGGAGCGGAAAGGAACCGGGTGCTGGATGCACACCATCGCCATTAAGCACCCATCGTCATTATCATCATCATCCTCGCCAGGCGCTAAGCAACTGGCCACACCCATTTCCGCCTTTGACTTGGACTCTAACGCCCATCTGATTTTCGCATTTATGAGAAGCCGAGAGCATCGACGGTCCTGGCTGGGCTCGGTGCATTCAATTAAATTCATGCGTTTATGGCTGGCTTACTTGGACAGTCGAGGTTGAGAATATAAATGGGGGAAAAAGGATTTAATATACAAATTCCTACAAAATTACCAGAATTTTTTTACAGCGAAAAACCCTGCAGTTTATTACCTTAAAATTATTTTTCAGCTAACAATTTATTTAAAAGGGTGTTCCCCTCTATAAAAGACACCATTTCTCCCCCACAAAACAATTCCTACATTCCTGGCGCCCACTGTAAATCTCAGATCCCCACACAAATGCTCCACCTCGGTGGTCCTTTAATTAATATGTAAAGGGATGACGACGATATGCATGACTACGGGGATACGCACTTCACTTGTGCTCCATTTAAATAGAAAAGAAAACATTGGCACGCACACACAGGAACCGCCATGTGTGGGCGTAAATGGGGTTCCCCGGGTTAAGTCGAGCATATATATAGAGAGAGAGTACGTATACGCCACGGTGTATTGTGCGGCGCTGGCTATTTTCCGAATAACTTGAACTCAATGCGGGGCATGAAATAAAAAGCAAGCGAAAGCCGTCGCCGCCAACGCAGCACAAAGGCCAAGCGAAAATGTTGGAAATACAACAAGAAAAACAACAAGAAAAAAAAACGAAAAAGCGAAACTTTTTCAATAAATTTCCATCAACTGCAGTAGCAGCAGCAGGGCGACGGTCGGTGGGCGTTTCTTTTTTCGGGCAGGAGGACGGGGGCATGTCCTCGACAAGACACTGGGGCTCCCCAGTACAATCGATGACAGCCAACTGGAAAGCAGAGCCTGCGGTGCATTTATGCAAAATAAGAAATAACTGCACCCATACACAAACACTGAAAACACTAAAGGAAATGTGAACACGCGCCGCCGCCTGCCAAGTGTACATACACGGGGAGAAAAGTGTTTATTAAAAATGTTATGAAAACTTAAAAAGAAATTAGTTTAAAAGGAACAAGCTCGAATAATAAGAGAATGGAAATTCTTGTAAGTTTTTGATCTGAAATATATTCTATAATTTTCCTCAGCATTTTCTCTCAGTGCCTTTGTGCCGCTTATACGCAGCACAGCATACTTTTTTGGGCAACGCGCATACACACAGAAAATGAAGCTGCCCCATCTCCAGCTCCGCATCTCCAGCAACGCGGGCCTGCAGACTGCATTTTATGTAAATTCCCATCGACATGGGAGTGAGTCGAGTTCTTGATGCCTCTCCACTAGCCTTTGCCACCCCGCTTCTGGATCCCTTTGAGAAGCATCCCATCCCACCCAGGCCCACGCCTCTTATTTACATTTTCGCTTGATTCGGTTTATTTGCGCATATGGAAAGGGGGGCTGAGGATGGCAGAGGCGGTTCAATATGCACACGAACTGCCATCGAAATTGAAAGACGTCAACCCACGACGATGATGATGATGATGGTGATGGGGACATGCTTACGCCGGCTTTGCCGGCTGGCAATTGAAATGGGAGGGCTCTGGCCTGCCCTGCAGAGCGTTAAGTCTATCCATAAATTGCTGCCCCGTCAACTGTTGCATTGCCAGCGGGCTGGCCAGGATAATGTCATCGGTTGCAAGGATATGCTTGCATATATAGATATACCATATGAGCACACACATTTATGCATCGACGTTTTGTGTGTCGCATATTTCACTGGCATAACTTTCGGTCAACCGAAAACTGGGCCAAAACTTTGTGGCTTGCCACTCCACATTCCCTCTGACATGTTTATCAACTCTGCTCTGTTCGGGCTACTGTTTTCTCGATTTCATTCACCAAAAAGCCAAACAGCAACAAAAAAAAATTGTGCATAATATTATGCCTTGTCCGCTGATGAATCAGATATAGCACAACCCTTCAACTCACTCGGCTGCATTTTTATTCACTGGATTTCCCAGTGTGTTTATTTAGTATATTTTCATTATTTTTTTTTTACCCGTAGCAAAGCAATTTAATTAATTCTCGCTTTTTATGAAAACATTTTCATTTGCCTGTAATGTTTGTTTGCTTTTGACATTATGTAAAGTGCGTTGCAAAAGCATAATGAACTGGTTAAAGGTAATAAAATGCAAAAATGAAAATATGAACATGGCTTAACATTTTTTTGGAATTTTCTAGAAACTAACTAGGAGGTTTTAGATCTGCTTAAGGAGTTTTAGTTTATATTTTAAATTTAAATTTCCGTTTTTTTTTTATTAAAAAAATATTTAAATATCTTTTAATTTAGATTACAATTTTCTTGAAATGTTTTAAATAGGTTTACAACGAAAAACCTTTCAAAACACCAATTAAAGCACCCAATAGTATGCAAAAAAAAACCTTTTAAACATAGCATACATCTAGGCATTTAACATAAAGAAACTCTTATTTAAGTTGTTATTTTGGCTATAAATTTCCCCTTTTTCCCGTTGCTACCAAGTCCCTGACATATCTGCACTATTTGTCCATTAACTTTAAGAACTCCGTGCTGGCAAGTAAAGTGTCCTGTTTCAACAACTCCTGTGTGTGTCCCTCGGCTATATATACTAGATACGATGATACCCCAGCAAAGGCAAACACACGCAGATGCATAAATAACTCATATTCATTTGTTTAATATGAAAAAAGTAAGTAAAGCAAACATTTTTAAAGCAGCTTACCAACCGACCAAGAAAAACAAGGACAACGACTTTACAACTACAAAAAAGGGCAACCAATACATGTCCATGAAAGGCCGCAAATTTATTTGCCATTGTGGTTACTTTGGGCCAAGAATCTCTTCCCTATACTCACACACAGAGTGGTATTTTTTTACTCGAGGCTTACAGGACACCAGAGGAGAGGTCCCGGGTCCAGTACATTTTTCATATGTTTTTCATGGGCCGGGGCATGCTTCATAAAGTCGCCAAACAAATTTTTTGTATCGAGTGCAACGTGTGTCCGGCTGCCTCCGATACAGGCATATATATACGATACATACGATATATATATTTTCACTAAATGCCCATTGCCAAACGCAAACAGATGGGGCACAGCACTCAGCGCGGAAGCTGCTCGCACGCATTTATTAATTTTAATCATTTTTTTGACACAATTTCCTTCCGGCTGGACATGACCATTTTTTTGTTTGTTGGAGGTTTATTGATTGTCACCCCATTCATGAAATGCTCAAACATTTTTCATCGGGCTCGTATTTAAACAATTTTTAATCGCAACCATGAAAGCCGGAGGCTTGGGCCGCGCCACTCAAATCGGTAAGCCCCCATTTAAAATCAAACGAAGGCCACCGCGAAATTTATGCGAGGCAGGCCCCTCTCAGCCCAGCCAGAATGTGCCAAAAAATATGCTAAAATTATGTGAGTTTAAACCAAAATTTACTACACTTTGAAATGTGCCATGAAAAATGTTCATTGTGCGAGCGACGGCGGGACTGCGGGTAATTTATATGCGTTGGGGGGTGAGTTTTCTCTTTTTGTTGTATTTTGGAAAGGTTCCATATAGGTGTGGGGGGTGTACAAAAGAGGCGCATAAATATTTTAGTGCCTATGTGCGGCACACATTTCGGATGGCATCCCAAAGGAGCCACCCGCCCCGCCCACAAGTGTCATGCAAATCCGCATCCGTTTTATATAAATTTTCATAATGCATTTTATGCCCATGGTTTATGTATATTGGCGACCTCCCTTATTCATATAGATTTCTGATATATATAGTATACATGGGATATGCTTGCCGTGTAGCCAGCAATTGAGCTGGTAATTGCAATACAAATGCACAATAATGAAATGATTCGTTCAAATAATTTTCGGGCGAATCAAAATGTTTTGTTTGGTCCGCGTTTTCGTTTACTCGATTAATTGCTCAATGAATTTTCCATCTGAATGATGATTCATTCATCGTACACTTTAAATTAATGAGGTCAAATTGGGTCTTTAAATTAGGAAATTCAATTGGATAGCCATGTCCTGTTTCCCCTGTTTATTGATCAATAAATACGAGCTGTTGAAAATGAGTACAGAAGGATGAGCAAAGTAATGAGTAAGCTCTTTTGTTGGTTGTGTTTGGCAAAATCATATAAACAATAATTGAATTAATTAAAATGAACTGATTCCTTGGTAATTTTCTAGAGAAATTGTTATTAAATGAGGTATTTTGTAGAGAAATTGCTTGTTTTTTGGAGAATTGGATGCACTAAGGGGTTTTTTAAACCTAAAAAAATTGTATTTAGTTAGGAAAGAGTTTATAAAACGCGTAAATAGTTTAAGAATGTTGATTTTTGTATCAAAGAGGACTTCTATAAACATCGTAAAATACTTAAAATAAATTACATTTATTATTCTTAGGCTAAAAATCTAATTTTATAAGAACTATCAAGACTTAGAAACATATATTAAATATAAAAAAAATAAAACAAAGCCTTAAACTAAGAAGAACCTATAAATTTTCCAATAAAATAAACTTCATCATTAAATGTTCCCTTTAACTTTAAACTTTCAGGGAGGGCGAGGATGGCATCTGGGAGCAACTGGCCAGGATCTACACAAAGACGAATGCCACATCATATCAGGTGACGGGACTCACGCCCTTCACCGTCTACAGCTTTCGCCTGTTGGCGGTCAACAAGCTGGGCATCAGTCCGCCGTCCAAGGAGTCCTACTACATAGTCACGCTGCGCGAGGGTGAGTCCCATGTCCTTTTTCCTTATCCTTCGTTACGCACTTTATTGGAGCCAAAAAACCATAAACTAGTATATAGTATATAGTACGGGACCCGAGTTAAGTTACGCGACATACATGACATAACAATTTTTACAATCGCATTAATTTTTCATTTGAATTCCGAACGACTTGGCCTGACTTTTAAGTGCCCCGTCAATGAAAAGTTGTCACAGGCTCAGCCCGGCTTTTGCCTCTTCACTCCGGCGGCAACTGCCAGCAATTACGGCCTCATAAAGCCCGGCGGAGTCTCCTCACGTTGTATACGTTTAATTATTTTTCCGCTGACGGTAGGCTAGGCCCGGCCAGGTGTGTCGTCATTTTATGGCGAGACTCGGGCTCTGGGTCGGGCTGGGGCTTGGGCTTGGGTTCCTTTCTCGTCCTTTCACGGATGCACAACAGCCTCGCAGCAACATAAACTGCGTCCGCGTCCGCTAAAGGAAATTACAGCTGCGGCCGGAATAATAGTTATCACGCAAGGTGTATTTTATTTTGGTATTTAAATATTTATATTTGTTGGGTTTTGTACTCATAAAAACAGATAGTGGAAAAATACAAGAAATAATGAAAAAATAAAAATAATAACAATAACAATATATGTATATGCCACCATTTCTGTACCCCCTGTAGTACCTGCCATAGTGAGTTTTCGCCACACTTAAATTTTAGAGGCAGCTTTCATTTCATTAGCATGCGATGACAAAGCCCACGAACTTGATTGCCAAAAAGTTTGAGGGTACTACTACTATTACCGAGTGACATTCTGTTGTTCCCTGCTTTCGATGCACTAATTTCGGTGCCGAATGCCTTAGAATTCGTGTCACTTGGCTGACATTTCACCTGCTGGTGTTACTGTTGCCTTGACTGCCCCAGACAATGATTAATCGTAGGCGAGTGCGTGTCCCACATATAGTATAGCCCCCAAATATGGCGATACATATACACAAATGGACTCCGAAAAGTCACAAAACTTTCCGTAGGCTTTAAGAGCGCGAGACACATTAATCAAAGGCAAAGTAGCAGCAGCAGCAGGAACAGCGACAAGCTATTAGCAACACATTTGTCTTACGGACATTGGAAATGACTTTGCCAGGACACTGCCAGAAAATCTTGACCGATAATTAGTAATTTAATTAAATTGGGAATAAGTTAAGAACATTATTAAGATATTAAGAGACCCTCAGAGAATTCTGTGACTCTTTCGAAAAGGTTTCCTTAATCATAGTGATAAAATTATAGCTTTCTTCACCATCTTAGCCCCTCAAATGACTGGCTAATTTAATAGCAAATGTGATTTATTTTTCACAGTGCAGGCATTTTAGGTTTCGGTGTGAAATTCCATTTATGCCGCCCTACCACGCACAATGGAATGCGACCCAAGCTGCCGATGCTGCAACACATGCGGTTACAAATTAGTCAATAGTGTGTTGGCGTGCGTCCTTAGCTCCTGAGAGCTCATTAAGGTCCTTCTCGGCCGGGTCCCGGTTCAGGTCCTTGGAGCTATGAATGTGTGTATGCTGCAGTCGCCAATTTGTATAAATTAAGCCTGCGGCATGCATAAATTAACCAAATGACACACACCAAGTAGCAGAAGCTGAGCGGATATCTTGAATCTAAGCGGCGGAAAAGCGAAAACTTTTCAATTTGCCAAAAGCAAACTTTCTCTCGGCATCAATGTCAAGCCGAAAGACACAAAATATCTTTTAATTTATTTATAAATTCATTGAGCTATGCCAAGTATTTCGGCCTCCTTTTCTCCTGGAAAACTGCCAGATCATCCCCAAGCTCACCTGGTACACAACGGAAAACAGGGGGTAAAACTTAATTTGGAAAATGTAAGAAATATAAGAGATAAAAGAAAAGGATTTTGAGTTTGTCAAGTCGTTAAAAATATAGAAAACTCTTAAAGAAATATTTCAAAAATATAAAAATACATTAAAATTTAATTTCTGGTCAAACTGAACCATCTCTCTTATAGTTTCAAGTTTTTTAACCAATTCTAAGCTAAAATTTCAAATAATTTTGTGTAGTGTACCTTCTGAGACACACGCATCATTTAACCTGCGAGTAATGCTCGCAGACAGGGCCAACAAAAGGGAAACGGATGCGCGAATAGGCAAGAAGTCCGCAACCTAAAGGACCTCATACCACTCCTCATTCTAGGATACAAAAAAAAAAAAAACAGGCAGTGGCACTTGCAACTTATGTTGCGTGACAGTGACAACTTGACAATGCCACAGACAACGTTCCGCTTTACATGACAGGTCAGGGGTTCCAGCAGCTTGCTTGCAGAAAACTTTTCCGCGGCGTTTTTAATTTCGAATTTTTGAGTTAGAGAACTTTTTGGCAGCCCCCTTACTCCGGAGAAAGTTTTTCGGCCTAACCCAATCTAGCACTCAGTCACTCATGGTTCTCTCTTGACTTAATCTCTTGCAGCTCCCACGGGCAAGCCCATACCCACGACAGCCCACAACACGTCCTCGACGTCGGTGTACATCTCGTGGAAGCCACCGCCGCCGGATACCATACTGGGCGAGTTCCTGGGCTACCGCATCACATATCGGCCTCGCGATCGGGACCCCAACGATACCAAGGAGATCTACATAAGGGACAATACCGTGGAGGTGAGTTTCAGAAGTTTCCTGAGCCCCTGCTGACTTTTCTATTTAGTTGTATGCCGCAACAATAATTGAATTTCATGATGTCTGACACTTTTGCCATATGGTAAATGCAGTTCAGGACTTCAAAAGCAGTGAGAGAAATTTGTGTTGAGAGGGAAAATATTAAAAACCAAAAACAGAAATTATTAATTGAGCAAGAAATATTTTTAAGAGTCTTTCCTTTGTCTTTGAAATTGAAAAAGAGGTCTTTTGTAATTTTCCTTCAAGATCTTGACCTCTTTTACACCTTTATGTTGTATATCTTATTTAATTCTTATAATTTTGCTTAACTTAAAATAAATTTATTATAAAATTATTAGAAATCCCAAGTTTTCCCAAGTGCCCGCCAAATGGAAAGCCAGCTTTTTCGTGTCCCGCCTGCAGCGTCATTCAATTTCGCTTTGGTTTTCAGGGTTTTGGTTTTCGGTTCGTGTCTGTCTGACTTGCCACGTGCATATCATTTTCTTAGCTCGAGGATTTCCCATTTTCCCGGCTTAAAGTTTTGTCTAAAAATGTTTAGCGAATGTGTGTGTGGGGGGGTTTTGTGCCCTGTCATTCGCTGGCTTAAAGTCACATCAGCGGCGGTATTAAAAAGTAATTTACACCTGGCCAAAAGGAAAACATTTCCCAGACACCTACACAATGAAATGCCAGCAGGGTTACAAGTGTTTTTCGGTGGCCACCTGTCAAGGTGTTGCCATATCTCGTTGGGGACCCAGACCCCCGCCGATATCACTGGCAATTTGTTAACGATTAGTCCTCAGCTGGGGCCAGTTCGTCCTAGTTGTGTGGGTTCTAGGCCAAAACAGTGGGTGTGTGCCCCGGCACGCAACTTGGCTAATGAAGAAAGTGGCAGGAAAATGGGGGGCGGGAAATGTAGAGAAAATGGGGGCGAAAATGGGGAGAGAGAAAAAATGTGAGGGCGAAGCCCGGGACAAATAACTTGGGAATACCTTTCAATAAAAGATAAGTTTAGCTGAAAGGAAACACCAAACACTTAATCGTGTTTTGTTAAATTGTTTATTTAGTTCCGTGATCAGTTTGGTTTGGGAGGTAAAAATAAAAATATATGGAAAAATATTACAAATAATTAGGAAAAACGTATATAAATTTAAAATTTTAAAGAAATTTCCCTGCATTTTCTTACAGAACTTCTTCTATTTTCCTTTGCCCAATTTTCCAAATATTGGCAATAGATTCCTGGCTTAGCCACCTTAAAAAACTGAAAGCCAATCCCCTGCCGGCCATCTTCTTATAACCATTCAAGCCCAATATAGAATCCAAAGCAGAGGGAATGCATTTCTGCAGCAGCATGCCGGATGCATTTGCTGTCTTAAAAATATGCAAAAATTATTAGCGATAATGCTCACGTACGACAAGCACACACCCACTCTGCCCGGAAAAATAGAAAAATTTTGGAGGCGAGGAAAAATTGAGGGAAATGGGAACGTAACGGGAGAATACAACGGCTGATTGCCACAAGCGCGGCACGCTTTTGTGCTCGAGTGCATATTTTGTCCTTATCTAGACGCAGCTAGCCGTCTCTGTCTCTATCGCAGGACCTGCTCTATCTGGCTGCTCCTTTGCATGTCGCTGGCATGCTGAAATATTATCCTTGCAGGCAGAAACGTGCGACTTTAGTTATGCTTATTTTTTTGTACGTAAAAGTAAAGTGCACAAGGAGAAAAATAATTTACAAACAAAGATTTGGACAATTTAATAAAGTTAAAATAAAAATAAAAATATAAATGGAAACTTTGTTTAAAAGCTGTAACATTTCAAGCTGAGTATATCCTTAAAATTCGTAATCCAAATTAAAAAAATGACAAATCTTAAGAGACTGACTTCGGCTTACTTTTAATTTAAAGATGAATTAATAAATATTATAGTTTAATTTCTAGAAATAGAAATAAGTATAATTTAATTTTGTTTTTATTCTTTATCAAAAAACACTTTTTTCCCAATGCACAAGTTATTTTTTTGCCCTGCTCAAGTCATTTTGGTGGACTCCAGGACATGGCTTTCTGTTATTCCCATATCGCAGCATCAGCATTCAGGAGCCTGCGGCTTCTGTCGACCTGCCACGCCCCGTTTTAGCGCCGTCCCTAGCGCCTCTCCCTTTTGGCCAGGGGCAGCTCGCATTGAGCTGTCACGTGTGAGGTGGAAAATTTCAGTTTTTCACCAGCTTCGCCCAGCAGGGCTAAATTTGCCAATTTTCTAATTAAAATTTCTGCGCCGTAAAGCATAAATTTCGCAACTTTTACGCAGATAAAAGCTGGAAAGTCGAGTCACACGATACCTCAAAGGAAGTTGCTCCGCACAAAAACTGCGCAAAAAAACGAAAAGACTGATATTGTTGATGAACAAGACGACCAGCAAAAAAGAAAAGCAAATAAAATAGATGGTTCAGCGGGGAAAAATGTTGTAGAAAAGCGTAGAGTTTTTCCAGGAGCCTTTCGGGATTTGTTTGACAGATGAAATTTGCATCTGTCTGTCCAACCAAAAGCTCCCTTTTTTCGTTTTTTGCAGAACCCCTGGCTGGGCAGTAATTAACGCAGGAACGAAAGGGAATATTTAGATGCTTATCTCACTGCTTCACACTTTCAAAAGTTATGCAATATGGCGGCAAGTTGTGGCAACTTTATCAATTACATTATATCAATTACGAGGGGCATGAGGCACGCAGAGCACTGCCCTTGGGCAGTTCCAACTTTCTGCTGACCATAAAAATAAAAGCAGTTGTAAATTTTCGGCCTCATTTACTGGCGACTAAATAAAATGGAATTATATGACCGACCGACCGACCATATATAGAAGCACTAAATCCCAGCGTCCAGTTATGAAGACAGTTGGGGGTAGGAAAATAAGTCATTTAATTTCTAAATAATAATTGCCTAATTTGATGTTTCTTTATTAGTTCTTTATAGTTTTTCCTCAAGGAAATTCCATAAAACACACATGTAACCCAGATTTATGAGTCTGCAAGGGGGGCTTAAAAGATTTTCCAAGAATTTATAGAGCTATTTTCTCAACCGCAGCTGTTAAAGGCCTAGAAAGATATCACGCTCTGCCGACGGGGGCATATAACTGCTGCGATAGTGGCTGGCGCCGTCTGAAAAGCCCAGAAAGTAGCCACTTAAGCTGTTGGCATGGCAGTCAATCCGCTGCTAAGCACAAGCCTAGAATTCGCACAGTCGAAAACCCGTTGGTTTTGCGGTTTAACCGCAGACGAACTCACACATACAGAGAGATACACAGGATGCTCGTACACAAATTCAGCTGGAGAAGCCGGGCGCTCTAATGTATGCTACATAATTTGCGCTCGCCTCAGGCAGCTGACCATTTGCGGAGACGGGGAAGGAGGGTGTGTGTGTGTGTGTGTGTAAGCGGTGTGTTAGTTAGCGTAGCACTCTAAGTCTGCGGCTTGTTTTATGGCTTCGCACTGCTTTTGACCTTTGGTTAAACTTTAATCAGCCGGCACTCTGCTCGCGGAAATTCACGGACAAAGCCACCGAAACGGACTCACTTATGGCAAGTCCAATGGGTGCACTGAGGAGAAAATTGCAATTGAAAGGTATTCTTTATGGTATTTTTTTGAATTTTTAAATTGAAAGAGAGGCGAGGGAATTCTATTTTGTATTATTATCAGTTCAACAAGTTACCCTGCACTTGCAATAATTAATTTTTATTTCGTTTTTCCTTCTTTATTAAATTCTTAAATTATTTTTTACCGTGCACATGTGTGTGTGCTCGGCGGCAATTAAGGCAAAGACTCTTTGCTCGTTGCCCAAGCAACTCAATTTCCTTTTGCACCGACCGACATCAACGCAGCAGCAACTGCAAATCAATTTTAAGTGCTGCAATTTTCATATTTGCCAACGGCAACGCACAAAAGTATGCAACGCGCAATTTCCGCTCCAAGCATGCACAATGCTGGAAGAGGGGGCAGCTAGGGGGGGTGGGGAAAAGGGGGTTTGATGGGGGCCAAGCGGGCGGGGGGTAGTGATTCCAGAGGCTGCTGCTGCAGAGAAGCACTTGCTGGAAGTGCTCCACTTTATTTTGTTATGCGCCTTCAACGGCCAACAAATGAAAAGTCTTTGGTGTGGAGTGCACAGCAAAAAACAAAATAAATAAAATAAATAAAGAATATTGAACAAAAAATGGGGAAATAAAGAAATATAGACGATTTTCAATAAAGTCAGTAAATAAATTAATTTAAGATTCATAGCTTTGAAAATAGTAATAAAATATTATTAAATAAATCTTAAAATTTATAAAATTGTCCCAAAAAATCTACCTCCATTATTTCCCCCAGTGTACATTTAGTGTTTGCATTTTAAAGCGGCATTTTTAAATGATTCACCCCTCCCCTGAACTGAACTACAAAAATCTCCTTCTCGCTTTCAGAGTCATGAAATACAGAATCTGCAGACATACACGCAGTACAAGGTGACCGTGCAGGTGTTCAATCCGGAGGGACTGGGACCGGAGACCACCATTCTGGTGATGACCGACGAAGGAGGTGAGTGTGTGCGCCCAGAATAAGTGCAAGTGCCAGAGCAGTTTTCAGATTCAGATGCAGATGCCTGGGATTTGCCCCAGCCCCCTTCCCCCGCCCAGATACATTATCAATGATGCATGCCACAGAGTGCTTGCCCCTAGGAATTGTGGCTGTCAGGCATTCGGACGATGGCCGCAAGTCAATAAGTTTTTTGGCCAGGCCAAAAGTATTTCTCGCATATGCACGAGTGTATCTCTGAAGCCGAGAAATTCCAAATATTACGGCTTATTGACATGCCAGACAAGTGACCAAGCCCGAAATGCATATAATATGTATATATATATCCGATCCGATCCGATCCGATACAAGATGCAGATGCAGCAGCGTCAAAAACAAAATTCGCCTTTGTGTGCAGTTTTAGTTTTTCCGCTCACTTTTTCCACTTTTCCCCCAGCTTCCCCCTTGCATCTGTGTGGAAAAAAGCAACTTTGAGATTCGCTCAACCACAAAATACCTCGCCCATGCAATGAAGCAAACAAATAAAAGTTTAACTCCGACCAGAGGCTAAGGAAAATATGTTGCAATTTTTCATATTTTCCCCGCTTGCCTCTTTTTTTTATGCTTCGGCATTTTCTAGCTTTTCCGCTGCAGACCGCAGTCTGTATTGAAATGGAAGAAGAATACTCTCCTTCTCGCACAAACAAATAGAAATACAAAATAAATATTGCTTACTTAAACTTTTGCCATATGCTGCTCAGTCAGCAACAAAAACTGCCCAGGCATGTCCTTTCTATTTCGAGGTTTTCTCCTTTTCTTTCTCCGTTACTTGGGTCGGGAAATTGGGTATATTGTTTTTCCAGGAAAATTACTTAAATTTGTACTTATTACATTAGAAATATGGGTGATTTTGGGAGAAATAACTGCTTAATTTCGGTTACAAATTAGGATATTCTGCTAAAATCGATATTTAAAATATTTTTTTAAGAGTGTTTCCTAATGATTTTGAATACTCTCTATTCCAAACAATAAATGATAAATATTTTTGAAAGACCCACAAATATTTTAAAATATCTCCAACCTATTCTGAAATGCTTTTTTATGTGATCCACACATTATTCAAATTATATAACGAACTTCCTATTACTTAAACCCCTCAAAGCCCGGGTATCCCAGGGTCGGCATTCAGTCAACGCCTTTTGTTATCCTTTTTCGCCATTGTTACGGCTATACCCCGCCGATTCCTTTTGAATCCTGGACGATTCCGCCACGTGGATTTCCGCCGGCATCGTTACACTCGGGGTATCGCCAGACGACGACAACGACGCCGCCGCCGCTGGCGGAAGTGTTGATGCCATAGACGCCGGCCGGCTGATGTCGGCGGAACGTAAATTATAAGCAGTTGGCCATAAATAAAATATATAAAATCGGGCAGAACGGATAAAGAACTCCGACGTGTGCGGATTCGAAGAGGTGGATGGTCGGGGGATGGGTTTGGGATTTAATTTCCTGCAGTCAGCGCAAATCTGTTTGCATAAGCACGCCGAGATGTCTTGGGCAAATATTTCCCAGCTTCGCTCGCGAAGTTTTTCCCAGCGCTCGCGCTAAGACCCGAAAACTCTTTTGAAAGTTGCCAAAAAAGCTTAGCGGCATAATTAGCATAAAATTCTGGTGAAAATCCTTTGGCATCTCCAGCTCAAGCTCGAGCCGGAAACCGAATAAAATCAGATTCGATAAAAACGAGAAAAATATGCAAGAGCCAGGAGGCAGAAGGCAGCTCTCCCGTATGGATTTGTCTCTCGTATTATTATTATTATTATTTTTTCGTTTGCGGCTAAGCTGCTTTGAGTGAGCGGTGGCAAAAAAAAATCTATATAACTCTGGATTTTTGCGACAGCTGGCATAACTCTGTAATTTCCGAATTTTCCACGTTTCTTCCGCAACATTTTTGTGTGTGTGCGCCGAGGTAACCTGGCAGGTGCAGACGGGCGAAGCTTTCCCGGGGATTTGCAGCGGCTTAAGCAGCAACTTTTGGCCAAGGCCAAGACCGGGAGCAGGACCAGTACCAGGACACAGCTGCTCCTAATAGAATCCTGCCAATGCCGTGTGGGAGGCAGAAGAATAACCAGGGTGGCAGAGCCGATGCGCGTGGCAGTTGATTAATTACCCTCGAATATTTGCCACAAAACAGCCGCAAATAGCTGGCAAAACCAAAGCGGAAAATTCTGGCACTCGAAAAAATATATATGTACCTTCATCAAGGTATAAAAGAAACATAGTTTTCTCGAGAAAGAACATACTTCTTACTGCAAGGCTTTTCCCGAATTAATTCCCAAATATTCACTAATATTTCCCTTTAAATATTCCAAAATTCCTACAAACTCAACTCTTGTTTTCCCCAAAATTATCTCAGTGTATGCTAAATTAAATTTTCAAACTCAAGAGAGCGTAACCAAAGAAACTCGTGCTGTGGCGCCGCCTGCAACACACAGACCACATGCGGTGAAAATTATGAAGCCTTGCAGTGCAGCTTAGCAGCGATGGCAGCGGTGGGGTCATGGAATCCAAGGAAATCCAAGGAAATCCAAGGAAATTCAAGCAGGAGACACACACAGAAGGCACAACCAGATAATGTCCTTAGAAGGCAACTCACCCGGCGATTGCAAAACAATTCTAAGGCTTCACCGAGAGAGCTCTTTGCACTCTTCTTCGACTTTGGTCGCCGTCTTTGATTAGATATTTTCCACTTTCCTTTCGGTCCGTCTGCCTTTGTTATTGCGTTTCAACTTTTGACATTGGGCCCGGTCCGGGCTTACGACAAGGAGATCCTCCCAAATAGTCTTGTTTTCTTGCTCGTTTGCCTCGGCACGCACTAGGATTTCATTTGGCCCCGGGTCTAAGGGGGGCGACTTGTGGCCTAGGCTATTTTTTTTTTTTTTTTTTTTTCTATTTTCGTGGTACTACTTAGGGAAAGGGTATACTGATTAGGGGGTTATTTTACTTATACTTAAGATATTTTAAATAATTTGTAAATTAATTGTTGAATGAGTAAAAGTTTAAAATAAATCTATTTTTAAAGTTGAAAGGTGAATTTTAAGGTATTGGAGTCTTATTTAATTACAAAATAAATATTTAAAATAAAAGTTCTATTATTCTTTCACCAGAGATTAAGATACTTAACCTATACTTAATTCTAGATTTATTTAGAAAAGTATATTTGATCTGAAAGGTCAAGAAATATGTGATTTTCCTTGTCATAATTTTTTAAATAAATTCTTTTGTTTATGAAAAAATTACAGGGTATTTCTTACTAAGTTACTCTTTATTTAGTTTTTGTTTCTTTTTTTTGTTGTACTGCAGTGCAGACAGCTCAAGGGGCGTTTTTCTGTACGATGCCTCTCTCCATCCCCACCTTCCCCGAAACACTTGTCGCTCCAAGGAGCCAGAGGAGACAGTTGTTGGACAATCGTAATGGCTTTGTGCCTGGTGTTTCCCTGATAACTTCGTTTCGTTTTCATTTCGTGTACGCTGTACTCCGTACGCTGTACATTGTACGTACATGGGGCAACACTTGATAGTCCGTACAACTTTTGACTTTAACGCGTCCCCGAGTGTCCTGGCATGGCCTTTGCACCTCGAACCTGGCCGGCTTAAAAGGAGGTTAGCGTTCAAATCGGATGAACTGAGCTGGTTAAGACCCAGGACCTAAACGGGAGCACCAGTTGGTGGTGCAATTTAATTTGTCTGTTACTCGAGGGCCTGCGTCGGCTGCTCTTTAAAATCAAATTTATAATTCAAACAACCTGCAGCTCTTCCAATGGCTTTGACTCGACGCCCTCTCTTCTTTGGCCAAAATGCAAAATCAACGCAGCCAAAACAAACGCTCCATTAGACGCGTTGCCAAGGGCAGCAGATGAAGCGCAATTTTCAGACACTGAAAATTTGAAAATCTATCAAATTAAATTTGGTAATTTTCTGTTAAATAAATTAGGAATAAGGATTGCCTTATGAACAATAATTTAGTTTAAGAATTTTACAAACAATCAATATATTTATCTTAAGGATACTAATTAAGAAATCCTATGTTTTTTAGGTATACATTTGAATTAAAATGTATATATCATTATAAGGCTTAATAAACCAAAATATATATATTTTTTATGAAGAAAAGAAATCATTTTTATATATTTTTACCAATTAAAGGTAGGCTTTTTTTTTGATCAAAAACCATTGAAACTATGACTATTTTAATTTTTTAATATTTATATTACCAAAATTAGCCTCATAAAATATTTCAAACCTTTTATTTCTGTTTCCAAAATCTCCTCATAATTTTCTTTACTCTTTCCTAAAAGAAATATCTCCTTTAAATTGAAAGATTTATTTCCTTTTCCTACCGATATCATTTTTCGAACTGTGCACTTCCTTAAAGATACCATTATCCTTACAGCTCCGCTGGCAATTTATCACCGCCCGTTTGTCAAACGCCCACCTCGAAAAAAGTGGGCGCGGTCGCGTTGCCTTTTTCCACAGCCGCTGCAAGCCAAGAAAATTAATAGACACACGCACAGAGGGAGAGTTTCCACCTGACGGAAAAGGGGGAGCAAAAAAAATATGGCAAATCGCACTTGCATTTGAGGAGATGCTGCCACTCCTTCAGTCTAAAGTAAATGGAAAATGCAAGGGGATCAGGCAGGGGGAAAAGCAAGATGGAAAATGGGAAATCCATTTGCAGAGAGAAAACGCGCGGGACTGTCAAAAGCTGGGCGACCGGAATCCGCCGGCGACCAAGTTTGCAGCTACAAAATTAATTACCTTTGGCTACTTTCAACTAGCTGCGGTTTCACTCTGGGAAAACTCCATCCCCCTGGGAAAACACCACCCCTCCCTACTGCCTACACCTCTAAAAAGATGGTTCAGCGCATCCGCTGGCCCAGCCGCAGCTAGGATAACAAATATATATAAATACCAGATAGTAGGACCCAAAACTCTGGGCACAAGTAGTTTCCTTTGGTGGAAAACTGCGGGCGGCTAACGGAAGTGACAAGCTGCAACCTGCGGTAAGGATGGGGGGATAACGGGTGGAAAATGCAACTACAACAACATCGGCAAAGAGCGACAACAACGCAAAGAGATAAAACACCAGGGAACTAAACTTTCCTTCGGCCAGAATGAATACTTAATACACTTTCAGGTCGCCCTCGCTGGAGATCTAATTGAGATGGGAATTAATTGTGGATTGGTTGGGACTTTGAAAGGATTTGTAGGGTAAGATTGGGGATTTTTAAGGATATATTTTAGACATTTATTATATATTAATTTATTTAGAATTGCAATTGAGCAAAATTTGAATTGAATAGTAATAATTTAGGTTTAACGAAGGAAGAATATTATTTTGGCATTTTATTTTCAAAAATATTTACAGATATTTTGGCATTCTTTGATTCAAGAAGGGAAAATCTGTTTTCAACTCAGGAAAATGTTTGTTAAATTCAAAGTTTTAAATATTAAAAAAAAAAGACTTAAAGAAAGAGCTACAGATTTAACCCCTTGAAACTAAATCCTTTTCTTCCGAAAGGGTAACCTGAAGCCCGCAGCAAACAGCGGTAAGACACAGTCTGAAAGTACCAAAGAAACGGGGCGTAGAGAGGGCAGGGAAAGTACGGCTGGTAAGGCAAGGAAAATGCGAGGGAAATTCAAGAAGGACGAAACGACGACTCTGGCGGATAAGGTACATCGTGAAAAGTATGTTTTAATAAAAGCGGAAATGAAGCAGCGTTACCGTTATTTCCTGTTTGCGCTGAGTTTTGTTTGCGGCAGAGCAGAACGGGGAAAAAGGGTCGAAAACAGGAGGCAAGGGCAAGGAAAAGCGCACCGAGGCCAGCTGCATTTTCATTCCCGGCAAAAACCAAAAATGATAAACCGCAAACCACTTAAAAAACTTCCTAGCAACAGCTAAAACTTTTTCCTAAATAGACGAAATTAATGAGCAGCCTGCAGATCAGATTCTCAGGATTTTCACGCAAAAAAAAAAATAGAGGAAAAGCAAACTGAGTCACACGAAAAGCTTAGTAGCATGAGGCAGGGGTTTTACAAAATCATTGATTCCCCTTTGAAAAAATTAATTTCTTTATTAATTTCTGGAAAATAATTTCCTTAATAACCAAATCTCAATTTCAAGCTATTTTTATGCTCCTAAAGTATTCTGAAAATCTCTTCAATAATAGTTATTTTTTTTCCGATTGAAGTAGATTCTCAAGAAGGATTTCACTCCTCGATCCACGTGCCTGATAATATGGGTTAAGACCTCAAACCTCATATGGGGAATTGGCTTTCGGCTGGCAAATCCCATTTCACTTTTGTGTGCGAGTTGCTTATCCTGTTCCACATCTCATAATATGCACACATATCACTGAGGAAAAAAACGGAGAGGTAGAAGGCGGAGCTTGAATTTCCCTGCCTTTTCTCTTTTCGGGGAAAATCAGGCTAATAAAACATTTGCAAGCAATCAGAAAGTTTCAGCGCTTTTCTGCGATGGTTGTCATTGCATGTCTGGCCGCTGGCAGGCGGAGCTGTAATGCAAAATGAAGGCCCAAGGAGAAGAGACGACTACTACGACGCTTTCCAGCGACTTGACTCCCTCGTTTTCCATTTTCCCGCCGACTTTTGGGGGCACTCGAAGCCGGCTGCCAGAATGAAAACGAAATGAAATGTTCGGAAAGTTGTTGAAAATGGCATTCGGCGTTGACAAATAATTTCATATCATGTCTGCGATTTCCTTTTTCTTTTTTTGGCAAAAGGATGCCCTCCGCCTTTGATTTCCTTCTCTGACTCCGTTTCCTCTGGCTCCCTTCTCCTTTTCTTCTCTCCGCCTTGTCTGGGGGATCAATTTCATTTGATTTTTCGTGCGCCTTTTGCGGGACATGAGACTATGCAAGCCACGAGTCTATTAAGGAGGACCACCCGCAGTCACTGATATTACTCAATCTTGCACTGAGAGAAATTGGGAAGATTTCTTGGGAAAATTATGTTAACTGAGGGATTAAATTAAAAATATTAATTTAGGCGACCTTATGTCAAAAAGCCATCAAGATCTGATCAAAGACAGGCTGCTTCTGCCCAAGGGATTGCAGAAAATATCGATATAAATATAATATGTAATAAATGTATGTTAATAAACAAATATAAGGATATTTGATATATCGGATCAATTTCATCAAAAAGGGGACAGCAATATACATTTGTAAAATATTTTCCAATAGAGTTCAAATAATCAATATTTTAAAATTAAATCAATATTCATCGATATAAATGACTTACATAAAAGTAAAATCAATATTTTCGACAACGATTTAAGTCTCTAGTGCGGACATCGGTTTTGAGAATTATTTTCAGCGATAACTTCTCAACTCTATAACAAAAAATCCCTCTTAATTTTTAAATTCGAAAATAGAAATATAAAACAAATACATTTTTTCCAGTGCATTCACCTGTCGTCCCCAGTATTTTCCGTAGAGTCATCCCTCCCCCCCTGGAAATTCCCTGGCAAGTTTTTTGACAAATTCTCTGCTCTCACAGCGACACACGCTCAATCACTTTGTCCCGAGGCGGATTTTAAAGTCTTTAACTTTTCTTTTGACTTTTTGTATTTTGATCCGATGGAGGGGAACAATCTTTTTTCCTGTTCGATTTTCATCTGTATTTTTTTTCATCTGAAGTTCATAGTCAAAAGGATTGCAATAACAACAAGAGCAAACAGGCAGCCGGCAATCTTTTTGATGGCACCTCCAGTATCTGTGTGGGAGTATCTTTATGTGTGTGTGGGTGTGGTGTGTGGGTGTGCCGCACTCAGGCGTGCGTGTCTGTCACCGTCCACATGCTCCTCGTAGTGTGTGTGTGGGGGGGTGTGTGGGCCGGTTGGCCTGGGGGCTTTTGCCGCTTTTGGCTTCGGCAAAAGTGCAGAAAATTTGTGCAAGTTACGTGCTTGATTACATTTTCCCAAACTTTTTTTTCCCTGCCACTTTTCCTCCATGCCATTTCGGCCATTGACAGGGTGTTCGATAAGGTTAAGGTTCACAACGTTTTTGGCTATCGTAGGGGTACACCATAAAAAATTAAAATCAAAGGGAGCTTAGATTTTATGCTATGAAATTATTTAAATACAACTTAATGTATTTATTTTTAGAGTAATATATAATATAAAGTAATAATATATTTCAGGCCGATGAACTCTCCTCGCTCTCATAATTTTAAAATCTTTTTCCAAGTGCACACTCTCTGAGAAAAAATGTATCCACCAACCCATTCAATCGCAGTATCGATTAATGGATAATAGCCTCGACACCTGGCCATGCAAACACTCACAGTAGAGAGCAGGCTTTTAACAAATTGTGGTCGTGTATAATCGGCTTAAATTAAACAAATCTAAGCAATTAAGTGCCGGGGCAAGACCGAAATCCGAAATCGCCTCCCTCAAAACGAACTCAAAATGCAAGGCAAAGGACCCCCAAATCAAATGGCAAACAAAGTAATCAACCCAAGGGCCAAGATTGCATGACATTTTGCCGGGAAATCGGCTTACAGCACATTTTCGGAAATATCCTGACAAATGGAGAAGGGTCTGAAGGACTTCCTACCTTCCTTCTACCGATTGTAAGCTGCATTTTTGAGATGCACAATTTGTATCGGAGTTTTTGGCTATAATTGAAGTTGCTTTTATGATTAAGTGTCTTCTGGCCACAGGTTTCAATGGGTTAATGAAGAAACGAGGCATTGCCACAGGGCGTATGATGGATTTGGATTCTTGTTCACAAACACTACATGTTGCCGTCACGACGACGGCTGTTGCTATCGTCCTTCTGTTCACTCTGTAAAATTAGTTTTGCACTTTGTACATTGTCAGTGGCATTCTTTACATTTCTTGTTTGCCCTCAGCTCGAGACTCGACTTGCCTCCTCATTTCCCGCATTTTCCGGGGCTCTTTCTCCCGGTTTTCTCCCCGAACTTTCGGCAGCTCTAACTCAGTTAGCCTGCCCATCTGGCTGCGGTCTTTGTATCCGTATATCTGTATCTCTATCTGTATCTGTGTCCCGGCCTGTAGCTGTATCTGTCGCAAGTCCAGCAGCTGCATCCTGTAACTGTGAGTCTGTGTGTGTGCGGGTGTGGACCACTCAACTTCAGCCTGTCATGTTGCACGTCCTCTTGGCTAATGCACTGCGAGATATTATTAGGTTATAATTTAATCATCTCAAAAAGGGTTTTGTTATAGAACTTATTTGATTATATTTTTTAAAGAATTTATTTAAAGGGCCTGTGCTATTAATGCCTTGCAAAACCCTATTTTGTTCTATATATTTTCAGTTTTACCCCATTTTTCCGCTTTATTGTGATTTCTCTCCACTTTTTTGGTCAGTGTCAGTGCTCCCTCTGCTCTGCATTAGTTTCCGAGGGCGACTTTCACGTGGTTAGTTTGCTGCCGCAGACAAAACTATGCACATTTAACGCTAAACGGAGGCTGTCTGCCTCCGCTCCCTTCCGCCTCCGACCGACCGCCTTTCGTAAATCAGTTTTGGGCCAAAGCTTTGAAATTTATTTAAATGCCCGAAAGCTCGTAATAAAGGAGACGTAGATTTATGCGGCCTTGTGCCATATGCCAGCTGCCAAGTGCCGACTGCCGCCTGCCGACCGGCGAGTGCCAAGTGAAGCTGGGAGCCCCAAGTAGGCAAAACATTTCTGGACCAGGCCTAAAGCCCATGTGTGTCTGGCACTGATTGCCACAAAACTCAGACACATGCACTCACGTAGTGTGCATTTTCATTTGCACAGGCGGGAAACGGGAAAGGCGGGAAAAGCGAAGAGCCCACTCCCCACGCACTTAGCCAAATTGCAGTCGGGGTTTTGGCTTGGCTTGGCGAAAATGTCTTCGCGCAGTCGCCATCGCCAAAGCGTTAAAACCGCATTTGCAAACTAACACCCAAGCCCAGACACATATGCAGCATTTTCCCCCCTAGAATTTTCCTCTCTCCCACATCCCATAGAATTTTCCCCCCTCGACTCGTACTGCTTTTTGTGCGTTTTTAAAATGTAAATCCTGGAAATTTTATGCACATTGTGCACGGAGAAGGACCAGCAGAGCGGCGAAGCTGCCTGGCCATGGCTTATATAAAATTTTGTAAAATTGCATTTACACCACAAACACATTTGCATTTGAAATGCGCCTCCCTTATCCTTCTCTTTGTTGTGTTTGTTGTTGTTTCTGGCATTACAAGTACAAGAGTCCCGATTTCAGGATACAGCAAAGGACAGCGGAAATGTCCAAAAGGGAGCTCACAGTGGGTGCTAAAAGTCTGGAGAAACTAGGGTTTACTTTTAGGGAAATTTTTAGTAGTGTGTTTAAATAAAATAGGAAATTATGGTTTTTTTATGGATTTTTAAGTAGTTAAATTAATTTAAAAAAAAATAATTAAACATAATTTCCCCAAAAATATTTGATATATTTATCAAGTTTTCAAGTTTTTATAAACTAAAATTTTAAATTCTAACACCAAAAGATATTCCCTACTTCCTAAGTAAACACTTTATCTGGAATATATTCAGGTTTCCTCACTTTTAATTTGTATAATGGCTAGAAGAAAACGTTACTCTCCTGCCAAGTGTATCTTTGCTTATCAAATGTTTACACTATTTGAGTTTTAAAGTACAACACATGCATTTAGAAAATAAAATACATTTTACAAATGCTAGCTCCACCGTTCCGTCTGCTGGAGGAGTTTCTTGCATTTGTTTAGTCGGTTGCAAATGCCTGGAAATCCTGTTTGGCAAATATCCTTGTCAGGAACATTTCGCATCTGTTCTAGAGCCTCGGTCCAGGCTTTAAAACGAGGCATTAATTGAATCAGCAGAGAATGTTCGTTTGTGGGTTAAATTATATTGCCGCTTTTGATGTAGCCAGGGCCCATCCTTTGAGTAAGGCCCAAAGGAAACGGGCCTAGCAACCGAGAAGGACTAAGAGAACAGTGATTACAGCTTAGGACGCAATTTAATTATAAATAGCGCCAATTAATCAGGGCTTTCTGCCCTGAGCCCCGGCCGAGTGACAATGGCAACCTGGCTTGGCCATTGTCCGCACCTATTCCCCGTTCCATGTTCTACTACTTCCCCGGGGCAGTTATCCTGATTTGCAGTCCATTGTGAGCCGGCCACGCCCAGCGTTTTGCATAACTTAAGCTCTCTGCCAACGGGTTGTGCTGGTCCGTCTTCGTCTTAGTCTTCGTCCTGTTTCCCTTTTCGGTTTCCTTGTAGTTCCTGCGTTAATTTGATTTAAGCATTTATGGCATGCGGTCGCGAGCGGCGAGCGGCTTCTTCCGGCAGCTGTCATCGCGTCAGGGTCACAGATTTTTATACTTTCTTTTTTGGGAGTGGCACTTTTACGCTTTTGCAGGACTTGGCCAAAAGCTGTGGCCTTCAGAGGTCCTTAACGAGTGGGCGGGAAAAGAAATCCTAGCTCAAGCTGTCAAAAATTCCAGAAACTCTTAAAGTAAAATGAAAAGGCAGTGGCAGGACATTTAAAATATTATTTTTAGAGGCAAAACTGTGGTGATATTTTCGGAAAAAGGTTGTGAATTTAAAAACAATCTTCTTTGTACAGAAACTAAATTAAAGTGCCTACAAACTTGCTCTAAAAACTTCTTCATAACTCCCACAAAACTTCATTGTTTTTCCTTTGACGTGAAATGTGTACTTGCCATATTTCCCAAATGGTTGGCACCTCCTTGTTATGCATTTAACCCGGAAAATACCCTGAATATACCCGTCATATACCCTCCATAAAAAACCAAAAACCGCTGTCAACTCTTTCGAAAAGAGCAACTGCAAAAAAGGGCAAAAACATTTTGAGAGCAAGGAAACATCAAACGACCTTCGCACATATTTCATCTACCAAAATTGTGACAGCAAACGGCGGTGGGTGGAGGTTTTCCACCGCCAATATTATGCGGAAACTTTCTTGCTTCTTATTTTTTGTTTCCCTTTTTTTGGGGGACTGCGCCTATGCGGTTGGTTACCACCGTGCGTCGCGTAAAACGCATAAATTTTATTCAATTTCTGTCATTTCACGAAATGTATAAACACATCACGCTGCGTTGCCACGCCCCCCTAGCCCCCTGCCCTATGGCAACCGCATACACCACACACCTGAGCCGAGAACATCGAACCTCGAAAACCAAACCAAACCAGAGACCAGGCCAAACCAAACCAGAACAGAACAGCGAACAGGACGGGCCCTGCCTGCATTGTACATTTGCGGTTCTGTGGGATTTTTCGGGGCTTTTGCCAAACAGCCAGGGTCAAAATAGCAGCTAATAAGAATTAGTTTAGGGATTTAGGGGGGGAAATTATTAAGGAAAATAAATTAAAAATAATAAAATATAAAAAATATAATAGATTGTTTGAAACCGTTTAAAAAACTGTCTAAAAGTATGCAATGTCTTTTTTGAGGGTGTAAATGCATAGCGAGTTATTTATATACTCTTAAACAATAGAAAACTACATTTTAAATATATATTTTACTTAATTTTAATTAGCAAAAATAACGTATTAGCTGTTCTCCTTAAAAAACCCCTTAAAAGTGTCTTAGACTTTTGGCAACACAAAATAATTCACCAAAGCTCTAAAACGTTTTAAAGATCTTGGGAACAAAAGCATCTGTACTCCTTGCTTAGTGTTATTTTTATGACCTTTACTGTACTTACATGCACGTACGTACTTGCATGTATATGTGTGTGGAGCATTTAACCTGAGCGCGGCGTTACGTATACGCCGCGTGTGCCGCATGGCCAGAAAGCACGCGCTCCAAAAAATATTATTTTCATTTTTCTGCCACTCGAGCAGCGGAAAAGTATTTTGCGCTTAAAGAAGCGCCCAGGAAACGACGAGCGGATGTGGCCCAAGGAATGCAAATAAAGCAAGGAGTAAAAAACACACACACACACACGCGGAGAAGGAGCGCCTTGAGCCGGGGTACAAAGGCATAAGACGCTGGCTGTCGAAGCCACAAGAGGAAAAAGGGAGGAGCTGAGGCAGGCGAGCCAGGAAGCCGGGGCTAAGTAAATTTTCAAAACATTTTGCTCGTCGTTGCGCTTTTGTCGCATTAGCGTACGTGATAACGTCATGGAACAACGGCCCCCACAAAAGCGTAGGAGAAAAAACACAGCAGCATCAGCATTAGCAGCTAAGCTAACCCATATGTATGCTAAGATCTAGAACCAAAACATGGTCATATGTAAGGAATACAGGAGGAGAAAAATATATTTTGAAAAATATAATTTACAGTTAGTTTATGCTGAATTTAAATTGTAAAAATTTAAGCTCATATCTTTCTCTTTAAAAAAATAATAATATTTTTATATTTCCCATTAAAGCCTCTACTTTTTTCCAAGATTTTCCCCCTGTGCCTGTCTTTGCATCTGCTTATTCGCAGACTCTGCTCTATTTTTCTTGCGTTTCCAACCCTCCTATCCCTGCGTATTGAATTTATTTTTGCCATCCCTAAAGAACGCCTTCGTAAATACAAAAAAAGAGAAAAAAAACGCAAACAGTGAGGAGTCGAGAAATCCCGATATTATCGACACAAACATAAACTTTAGCTTCAGTCAAAGTTTTAAAGAAATAAATATTTTTCAATTGCTGCGAGTGAAGCTAAAACGTTGCACAAATTTCAGCGAAAATTTCAGTGAAATTTCACCATAATTGATGGCTTTGGTTAAGCTGAAAACCCATCGATGCCCCACTTTGAGCCACTTGACTGAAGCATTAGAAGAAAGTTTCCACAGCAGGGTAAGGATGTATACACATATATGTGCATATATATAGTGCTTGGGTTGGTGTACAGTCGACGTTCCGCCACAAATCAATGTAAATGGCATGCATACATTACTCATACGCAGCGTGGGACTGTGGGGGAGGAGAGGCCAAGGATTGAGGAAAACTTGCAGCTAATGATGCTTCAATTGCTGCTTCTTATGAGTTGCAAAACGTTGAATGAATGAGCGCCATTGCATTGACTGCAAATGTGTGTGTGGGAAAGGATCCCTAGGACCTTCGAGTGCAGTGCAAGACGTGGGTCTGGGTGAGCATGATGACGACATTGCTGATAATGATGCATGCGGCAAATCAATTTTGTTGTATTATGCCAAAAGTGTGCACAAGTGCTGGGAGAAAAATGCTTGAGGAAAACTGGAGGAAAAACTGGGAGCGGGAAACCCGCCAACATTAGCACTAAAGTTCCACCCAGACGCTCAGCTTTTATGTTGTGCTACTACTCTCCTTCTTCTCCTTTTTTGTGTATTTTTAGTTTGGTTTGCTGGCGGGTTTTCCTTTTTTTATTTGGATTTTTCCTCTGGCTGTCACGCCCCCGCCGCTGCAATGCCATTTTTGTGTCGTAATACTTTAGGGGCATGTGGCATTCGGCTACATCCCTGAAGTCCTTAAGCGACGCCTCCCCTCAAGGAGCTGCTAGCTAGCTGCTCCATTGGATGTGTAACAAATGTTGCACTATAGTTTTTCCTCTTCTTTTTCGCCAGAGAATTAGTTACTCTGGCTTAGAGAGTGAAAAGAATACATATAGCTTTGTTAAGGGAATTTTTATTGATTCCTAAGATCTGGCAAAAAATAAATAACAATTTAATTTATGGGAACTTAATTGTCAGTTAAATAAATATATTTATTAAAGAGAAAATGAAGGTTAGTTAAATTGTGCTGGCTTACAAAGTAAGGCAAAAAAAAGGTAACAAATGTAAAATCAAATATAAAGTAAATTATTCTTTTATAAAAAATTCCCTTGATTGCCTCAAAGTTAGAAAAAAATAATTAAAATAATAATCTTTTTGTTTACGCATAGCAATTACTCCGTTAGTAATTTTCACAATTATTATTGCAACGTCACCGTTCCCAACACAAACAAATTTCCTCACTAACCAAACAATTCAATCGTAATTAAATCAAGTTATCAGCCACAAAATTTCATATTAAAAATGTTGTTATTTCTGCAAAAGAAAAACAAACGCAGAATTTATATTGACAAAACATTAAAAAAAAGAAGTGCAAAAAAATAAATTGATTAACCTTTTGGCCTAAAAGCTGGGAAAATATGTATAAAAAAAAAAACACACAAGATGAAAAATTAAATTTGTATCAGCGAGTGTTGCTGTAAATTGAAAAGCGAATTGAATGTCGTTTTGCCTTTGAGTTTCATGACCCTAAAACGATTTTATAATCGAAAATCAAACACAACACAGGAAAGTGAAGGGAAGAGATGGTCGGATGGCTTCTTCTTCGATTTTTGTGCCAAACTGTTACAACATTTTCATTTTAATCTTATTAAAATGTTACGCGCTCCCTCGCCACTCCATTGAAGGCTCTCTCTCTCTCTTTTTTTTTTGGTATTGAAATAAGTTTTTAAATTAATTTTTTGTTAGCCAAAGTTGGCCGAACTGAGCTCGCTGCTCTGGCCAAGGGCTGGCGGCAAGGAAATGGGCGTGTGAATGGACCAATTGTGTTCCATATTGATTCGAGGGGACAGGGCAGTCTCTCTCTCTCTCTCTCTCTCTCTCTGTGTGTATAAACACCAATTGTTAGCTATTTGTTGCTGCAAAATTGAAAAACTTTTGGCCTGCCTGCCGCTGATTGACAGAAACGTTACAAAACGCGACAAGGAACAAGGGGGCAACAAAAAAAAAATGTATGCAATTAAAATATAATTGTTGCCCGGGACTCGATTTAACAGGCTTCGCTGGAAATAAAAACGAATCGAGTATCTTACGGAAATTCCCAATGCCACAATTGCGTGTTTATTTATGAAAAAAACACGCTGGTAATGCGCCCCCAGTGCAACGCCATAATACCCCGAAAATTTGCCTGGGAAAACCGTGCCATTTTTGCCCTGTTTTCCCTTTTTTCCGCCCCGCTTTTCCCACATCTGCTCCCCTCCTGCAGCTTGTCTGTTTGAATTCCGTGTGCATTTCATTTGCCACATTGTTGAAGCGCTTTTAACTGCGAAGTTTCAGCAGCAGCAACTCCCAACAACTTTTCTCCCTTTTTCCTCTCTTTTTTTTTTGGCGCATAAATCACATAAACAACGTTCTCAGATTTTTCGCATATGATATTTGTGATTTCCGTAGATGTAGATGGGTAACCAATGCAGTTGGTTTTCCCGGGAAATAAAAGGAAATACTAAACAAAGCGGAAAAAGAGGAGGTTCTGGCAAAAAACAAGTCAAGCTTAAAACAAACAGAGGTTGAAATGGAGAGCTAAATTAGGGATTGTTTAAATTTAAGATAATCTATGTATCGATTATTAATTATTATTAAATGTTTAATTTTATTTTCGATAAATATGAATATATACACAAAGAGATCTTTAAATTCTATTATTTGTTTTTTAAGATTTAGTATTTTTATATCTAAATTTACTATATTTATATAGTAATTAAAAAACGGAAAAAGAAATAAGAAATAAATTGATTTATATATATCTCCTTAAATTATAAGAAAGCCAACGCCAAAGCCCATTACTCCATCCGGTGATGAGCAATAAAAATCAGAATACAATGGGAACTGAGTCAGAGACTGAGCTGAGTTATTACTTGCTCGTTTTTTTGTTTTTGGCAATGATTTGTTATGATTTCTGATCCTGAGCAGTTTGAATGCGCGACTCCCGGCAACAATGCAATGCGTTTTATGCGGCCATTAAAATATATCCCCCTGATTCGCAACCCCACCGACTGCATCTTTGGGATTTTCCTGGAGCAAAGTAATTTAGAGTCCTCGACATGTCAGTTTTCCACCCAATACCCCAGCCCACACACACACACACACACAGTAAGTTAGTTTCATGTAATCCTGGAGCTCATTGCTTATATCTCTCTGGCCATTTGCCATTTTTATTTCACTTGCCACACTTTTGCCTCGGCTACATTTTTCAATTTACTTGGGGACAAGCCGGAGACTCCCAGGATCTAAAGAAAAAATAAACCCCGAAAAAAACGCAGGCAGCCGGCAAAACTTCAGAGCTCGCTTCGACGTAAATTTACACATTTTTCTGCCACATTAAGCGGCCCAAGAAGCCGAATTGGGTTGAGCTGGGTCTTGTATTCCCCAAAGTGCAATAAACATGCGCTCTACAGTCGCACACATTCGCATATGGACACTTGCCATGGCCTACTTAAGTTCAAAAAGCGAGCAAAAAGCTGGCCTAAATATAAGCAGCAAGATGTTTTTGTAAGCCACCTGAGCTTTCTTTGAAATATAGACATATTGATTGCATATTATATGTATCAATGGGATGCTTTAATATTTTTAAGAAGGGAGAACTGTGAAAATTTTATATTAAATTATGATAAATAAGTTTAAAATAAGATTTTTAAAGTAAGAAAATAAAGGGTGAAGGAGTTTTAATAGTACTTTATTTTCTATAGTTTCTTAAAACTCAGAAAAAAAACTCCATCTTCAAACTTTAAAAAGGAAATGAAATTGAAATATCCTGGTCTAGCGAAAGTTTTTCTATTTATTCTAACCTCCCTTTATATATATATATATATATAGTTTATAAATATATATATATATATAAGTTTATAAATATATATATAAAGAGCCTTGGTCTTGTTAAACACTCGACGGTTAAGGACTGCACAAATATTTATTGTGTCATTGATTTTGCCGCAAAAGTCGTCGTCGACGGCTGGAGCTCATTCGATTTTCTTTCGTAAACTATCGTGGCTTTTCCTTTTTCCACCCATTTCCCTTTTCCTTTTATCCTGTATTTATCCAGAGAGCATTGCAGCTGGAAAAGTGGCGCGACAAATATTAAATATCAAAGTAGAGGAGAGAAAAGTCAAAAGAATTTTGCCAGCTGATTGGATGAGAAATTAAATTTCACACAAAATAAGCTATTAAATTGCAACTAAACACACTCTAATTGGGATTAGTTGGGGAATATTTATTAAGGCATTAGAATAATGTGTAGACTTGATCTTTTAAATAATGAGATTTTGATATTTTTGGAAATTAATTGCTGACCTGATTTCTTTTCCAAATTTATTACCTTTTCAATGGCGAATTATAATTTCTAAATTTGTAATTAAACAAGAGAAAAATGCTGCTCAAACACAATTTTTAGGATTTTTTAAGAACTTTTTATAAAGGCAACGGAGAGGAAAAAAGCGTATCAGATTTCAGAAACGAAAAAATCATTGCATACTTTTGAGCTTTTTTAAAAAAGAATTTATGAGTTATTTAACTGATTTCTCACCGAATTAATTAACATTTCGAATAACTCATGGCGAATAATTTGTAATAAATTTGTAATTGTACAAAAGAAAAATCTCAGTTTTTTAATTAAAGAATATTTGTGAATTCCGTGTTGTAAACGCATAAATCCCAATTAAGTGTGCTTCAATTGAAGCAAATATATTTAAAAACTAATTAAAATAAATTGCTGACTTGATTAAGTTGCATTTTTTACACACTAGCACTAAGTAATTTGATTTAATTTGGCTCTTGGCTCGTTAATTAATTAAAATTTGCATTCTTCTCTCTTCTCTCGTTGCAGGTAAGTCAGATGCGTGATGCTGGTTATAACTGTATGTGCTTGCCCAGGTGTGTGTGCATACATATATGGCAGCCAATAATTTGCGTATGACTTGTCAGTGGTTTAATTAAAATGAACTGCAGCATAAAGTGTGTGTGCACACACGTGGATGGTTGGATGTGTGGACGTGCGGGCCAATGGTGTGTAAATAAAACTAATCCCGAGTTGAGCGACCGCATAAATCAGCCGCAGAATCGAATGCGAAAAACACCGATCCAGTCAGGCGAATGTAATTATAAATCATCGGGTGCTCAGCCGCACACGAATGCAATATACATAAAAAGGAGGCAGCTGCAGGCCTAATTGGCCTCTGCCGAGAGTGAGAATATCCACACACACAATATGCATCAATAATTCATAAAATTAAATAGCTTCTTGCTGCAGGAGAATGGGGGCTTTTGATGGACTCAACTCTTCTGACAGGTTCATATCACTCGTCACTCATCCGACCCCCCGTTCTGCACCTGTCAGACACACATAGACTCGCATAAAAACCAGACACACAGGACACACATACACACGGCAGGTCGTCAGGGTTTGACAACATAATGATAATAAATTAAAATATTAGCGCTTAATTAAAATTATCAATTCCCTCAAACCCAGACGCGATTTGTCACCGAGTTTGAAGGTCTCCTCAGCGGCATTTTTCCTATCTATGCACGAACTCTTTCCATTTCACTTGTTAACTCATTTTTACACTGTTGGAAAAATTACATAAAATTTAAAAGAGCCTAAAATAGCTTAAAAGTCTTCAGAACGTAAAATCTCTTGGAAAGGTGCCTAAAAGTATGTTCCATAAAATTATACATCTAGTTGCGAAGAAGAAAAAAATCATAGCATACTTTAAAGTATATTTTTAAATCACTTTAAAGCTAGAGAAATTAAATTAAAAAAATTAAAAAGTAAAAATAAATAAAATACAAAATATATATTTTATTTCACCAATCACCCTCAGAATAATATCTATAATCCTGAGAGTTCAAATTCAATAACCCCGTTATCCTTATTATCCAAAATTAAATATTTCTTTATCCAAGACATATATTTTTCGCTCACTGTATACACACATACACTCATAACTCACTCACTCTACTTAATGGGCAAGCATTTCGGTGTTTTTGCGGTCAGGCTTAAAAATAATACATATTTTTCAACTAAATCCATATTTATTTAATGGCATTCGAGAGCCCCAAACAATGCAATTAATTAAGTGCGGGGCTTTATTGTTTATTTAACGCTATGGCTTCGCGGCTAGCCCCCACGGCCTTGTCTCATATGGGATTTGGAGCCAATCATGACAGCGATGGCATTATTTAAACAATTCCATTTAAATGCGAACCCGTGAAAAACTGTCATTTTATGAAATATGAAAGTGAGAAGCAGGCCAACAATAAATGAGAATAAATACAAATATTGAAGAGTAGAACTTTAAAGAATCTTCCGATATTTGTTTAGAGAAGAAGTATTTGAAGAAGGTTTCATTTTATTTAAATTTAATTTTGAATTGTATAATTTATAGAAATAATTTATTAAACATAAAGAAAACTGTTTATATGATAACTTTTTAGAGAAAAATATTTTAAACAAAGGAATACATTTTAAAGGAAAAATAGAATGTTAAGCAGAGAATGCATAGATGCATTTCTTCCCCTAAATCCAATATTCTAATTTGATAAAATCTATTCAAGAGTCACCATTTCCTTTAGATTTATTACCCATGTGTATAAGAGAATGAAGCGAACTTCCCTGGACATTTGCCAGCTCATTTTTCACCTTAGTTAACTGACTGCAAACAGGATTCGATTGCAGTCTGCGCACTCTGGGTGTGTGTTTCCTGGCATATCCGTAGGTGAATATAAATCCATCAAGCTCCGTTCAGTTTGGATATACATTTCTTCCACCTCCCGAAGCCCCAACACTAATCAGAATCCCCAGGGGGTTGGGGAAAGTGCCGGTTGACGTTGTAATGAGTGCCGAGGATCGATTTCCGTTTGGCAATAACTCAACTTCAACGAAATCCAATCTAAGGTGGAAAGTTATACCTGCTTTGCTCTCACCTCTGAACAAGTGTTTACAGTTATTAATCTGATTATATTTAACGTGCAAGAGAGGAAGAGGAAAGGAGTTATCTGCAAATACAGAATTTTCCAACGCTATCTGCGAGGGGGATTTTCCCTCCCAACTGCCGCACATTTCACTCGAAACTTTTCAAGTGCCCATATAAGTAATGACATATCAGTCTGACGACGTCGACTGTTCTTGGCTGATGTGATGTGCCATTGCGATGCGAGTGGGTGGGCATCGCATGGAGTCCTTTTGCTGAAAATCCCGGAATGACTCCGGGCCAGGGTCGAGGGCTCCGACTCCGACTACGACTCTCGCTCTGAGAAGCCGGCTCCTTGTCAGTCGCTTTTGCCAATTGACAGCATGACAAGTGAGCAGCATGAGAATTCAACTCGTACATACGGAAATATATGTAAAGTTAAAACAACAGCACAAAAAAACAGAAGCTGGAGCAGTAGCAGCAGCAGCAGCTCTCAGCCAGTGAGAGCCAAAAAATGTTTGCTATAAAAAGTTTTCAGCTGCGACAACTTTTGCTTAACTTTTGCCAGCAAAATGTGCAACTCTCAGTCTGTTCAACATACATCTAAAAAATATATATGTGCTATATTTATACGTGGGAAAAAAGCAAGCACTTTAAATTTGACATTTTCATGAGGCAATAAAAAACAAAAAGGGTTCAAGTTGAAGCTGTTATTATTGGTTTTTTATATTGTTTGGATTTTATTAAGGCATTTAATGATATTACTGTTGTTTTAATATTCATTTAAGAGCTGGGATTACTACATTTACAACTTTTTAAACTGTTTTGTTTTGTTAAGAAATATTTAGAAATTCCAGAAAAAAATATTGTAAAATATTTAAACACATTTTTTCTCTCTGCACATATATCCACAACTCCTTTATTTAATATGTATAAAATTTGTGCTTTGTATTTCATTCCTGCGTGTGTCCTGCTCAATCTTGCCAGCAAGATTTAATTAATCAATTATAACGATAGCAGAATAACTTTTTTGTGCCAGTCCCAGCTGGGGACATGATGACACAAACACACACACAGACACACACCCAGAGGGTAGGAAAAAAGGGAAGCCCGGAAACCACAGATAAATCCAAATGTCACAAGCTCTTTAACAATTTAAAACCCTGAAAAAAGAGAGAGACAACTATTATTTGTGTGGCAAATTGATGCATTCCAAAAGCGCATTCGTAATAAATATGCTAGCGACATTATTTACATGTGACAGCTGTGATTTCTTGCCGAATCTAATACACTTGGGCGGCATAAATCCAAATTAGAGTGTCCTGTATATATATATCAATTAATGGGGAGGTGGGTTCGAGAGGTTTGCGGTCTTTCCTGTACGAAAAACCTTTTAGTTTATCAATCTCAAAAGGAAATCTCTTGACAATTAATTGAAAAGTCGTTGCTTGCTGCCCGAAAACCTCAAAACTATTGAGACCTTGTATTGCATAAAATATGCCAATATTCTCTCGGATATGCTGGGTTCTCCTGGGGGCTTTCTGCTCCTCCTTTAGTCCCAAAACGACAACGCATTCATCACCATTTGCTTTAAGTGACGCGTCAACACCCCGGGCCCGCCAGTTACACTCGGGGAAAAAGAGCACAAAAAATACATCTGAAATAAAGGGAAACACGCAAAGCCCAGTGCAACTTCAGTTCATCCGGAGTGGAGCATTTTTTAACACTCATACGCCCCTTTGGCCATGCACACACACACACTCTACTTATATATATGTGCTCCGCTTTTCCTTTCTATGTATTTTGTCATATTCCCTCGCTGCAGCTGTGGGAATGCATTGTTGTTGTCTTTTAAGGTTCATCAAAGCTTCAACATTGTTTGGTCACAGTTGTTGGCCAACATCTCATCCCATTTTCCCAGCTTTGCCATCTCCATTTTCCCTCATCTCTGTCTCTGTCTCTTTCTCTCGATCTATCTTTCTCTCTCTGACTCGTTCGTCATACTTCCGTAGCTGTCTTGTGAAATTTTTCCTGTGGGAGTTAAAATATGCACAAACTGATTCCCTTTTCGTCCCTCTCAGTTGTCTCCCAACATTTCACGTTGTCCTCCTTTTTGCCCCTGACTTTTTCGCTTTGGCCCCGAGAAGTTACCATAGCACTGAGAGAAAAATATGGTTATTTAGAGTTTTGGAAATTTTGTATATATTGAGGAACTTTTAAATAATCCTTAGAAGAAAAAACTTTAAAACAAAAAACAGGAAGCTTTAAGAGAATAAGAAAGTATGATCAATATATCGATACAGTACGTATATTTCAAAAGAAGATCGATAAATATTTTATATTTATATATAATTAACAAATTTCTTAAATATCCTAAAAGACCATACTTCCTTTTCGTCATGTGTAGTTGGCCTGACAGCAGCTCTGTGCAACCGAGTAGTTATGCTCCAGTGCATGTGCAACTTGTCTGTTGTTTATGACGCCCTACGTTGCCACGCCCCTCGCCTGCATACCACCCCCTGCTCCTTCCCATATCCCTCATTTTTTTTTGATGCAATATGATGGTGTGCGTGTGTCATCATCATCATCATCAACATCATCATACGTCTCGGTTTCGTGCTGAAATCGCAGGCATATCATCTACACACATGCACAACAAATGAGTCCTGGCGCAGGATAATAGAAAGAGAAAGAGCTTAGGAAGGGAATAGGAAGGAAAGAGAGGTAAGGAAAGCGCATAGAAAGAGAAAGAAGATTAAGGATATAAGGTAGACGCAAAGGAAGCAGATCTCAACACTTGGCTGGCGCATCAAATGGAAACCACTTTGGCAGCTGCAGATTTGCCACCTCGCAGATTACAAAAAAAAAAGAAGAAAAACTAACCTTTAATTTTCACCTTTTGCTTACCTCAGCTAAAGATTTTTTAAGAAGAATTTAAAGTAAATTTTTGAAAGGCAGTTTTTGGATTTTTAATTAGTTTACAGGGTTTTCAGCTATAAAACTTGGTTACAATGAAGGAGACCAAAAAATATTGTAATTCCCTTCCAGCAAAGTCAAAAGAATTTAATAAGCAAGAGATCCTAATTTCCCAAAGAGGAAATAAATTCTCACAAATTGAAACACATTTAAATTTCCAATTAATTTCGGCAGCTCACATACATGTGATCGAGCTCCGGACTATTCTATTTCTCCAGCTATTTATCCTTGTCTGCTCATTTTGCACTTTTACAAAGTGCTACAGAAAGAGAGAGAGAGAGAGAGAGAGGGAGAGAGAGCTGCAAATAATTTTCAATAAAATTGCATTTTTCTATGGAATTTATTGAAGTTGCAAAGGAGCAAGGGAGGGACACTGAGGGCACTGAGACTGGCAGCCCCACATTTTGCAAAGATTGTTTACTGTGAGTAATGGCCCAGACAAATGGCAGGCAACTCAGCAGAGTCACAAAACCCCGGCAATGATGTCCTTTTGCAGCAAGTTGGTGATACCATTGTAAGGAGGACGTTGCCATGCAGATCATAGCAGCGACAGGACAGAAATATTATTATGCCGGGGCATTATGTTCACAATGTTGTCTGCCATTTAGTCAGTTTTCATGTCATGTGAGTGTCGAGCGAGAGCTAGGGGTCTCGTGTAATGGAAATCATAAATTTCCACACAGTCTGGCCTCGAGTCCTTGAGTCCTGGCTGCCGACGCCTGCAATTGATATGTCTGGGTGGACGAGTTGATCGTGTGACAACTGTGGGAAAAGTGAAGGAACAGGTGGTCTGAAAGCAATGCACAATGAATCATGTTCCTTAGAGAGAGCCAAAAAATAATACTAATACAAGGTTCTTTTGCAATTTTTCAAGTATTTCCTTTTATAAAAATCAAATTTAAAGTAGCTTCAGTCTTTGTAAATCATTCAAACTTTAACCCAAACAAAATCCAATATTTTTCACTTATTTTTTAGCAACGCCGAGCGGATAATTTCCGCTGCTTTGTAGCAACGCAAACCGGCAAATTGCGATGAGTGTTCGGATGTGTGTGTGTGAGAGCATGAAATTAAATTCCGTGCAAACAACAATAACCCTTTGAGGCAGCTACGAGCAATAACAAGAACATTTACCAGGGGGAGGTCCTGCTGCCTCCTCGAGAGCCGCTGGCCAAAAAGTACGGCGGCAGCCAAAATAAATTGAATCGAATTTAATGTCAAAAGTGCACTATATAATTGGCTTAATGCTACGGGTGGCTGGAACGACGTGTCGCACGCAATGCTACACCAAAATGCAACTGGGGAGGACTAACACTAACACAATAGAATTATAAGTATTCTTATTAGTTATCTAAACATAGATAAATTAGAGATGACAGAAAAAAACCAACTTTCTAAGCTATATCGCTATTATTTTAAAATCGATATATGTTCGATTAATTGGTATTTTGTTTGATATATCGGAATGCGCCAAAGAACGGTCTAAGCCATTATTGTAGCTAAGATATATCAAAAAGATATAAAAATAATATAATCCGTAAAAATTCGTTAAAATCGATATTGTAATATCAATTATTCGATAAATTTCAAAAATTAAACTACGATATTCTCGATATGATATCTAAACATTTCGTATCAAAGTTCTTTTTCTCTCAATATACATCCCTAAAAGTGATTTAGAAATAGTTCTTCTATATGCCATATAAATTCGTAATAGTCCCCCGTCCCTGCTTTGTAGAATTCTTATAAAATTTACAAAACTCATAGCAAAAAAAGTCCCAGTGTACCACTAATATTGTTACAGTATTTAGTTGTTTATTTTTTTTCTCCGTGTTCAAACACCTGCATGCGGACACCTGACCCCCTCTGCTTTCACAGCTGCTCTCTCTTTTTCAGTTATTGCCTTTGTGCGTTTGGCGTTAAAAGCGCAAAATTCAATTTCGTTTTATTGTTCGTTAGTTAAACAGCGGGACTGCAGGATGCAGCACGAGTGCTGGGCGTGGTAATTGCATTTCGCCCACCTGTGACGCTTGGTTACCCCGTTTTCTAAAGAGATCTCGGGGCGTATGAGCCACGTCCATAACGGTGCACAAAGGCGATGTTGGTAGCAGAAGCAGCAGAGTTAGCCCCCTGCAAACAAATCATAAAACAATAATTAACCCACAGCCCTGGGTCCAATCGAATGATGATGATGATGGGCGAAACCGCTTTGATTTCGGGGCCAAATGGTAACTGTCAAAGCAGTATCCGAGAACCCAATGTCAACCCTTAACCCCTGACCGCCTCTGCCCCTGACTTGAGCAACTGCAACATAATTGACCCACTTAGCTGGGGGCACTGGGATTGGCTTGGTCGCTCTCTCTCTATGTCTGTGGTTGTGATTTTGATTCCTACTCCTAACTCCGGCACTAGTCGTGGTCCTGGTTCCTTCCAATTTCCCAGTGACATGTCCCCCCACTTGACTTTGATGGCTAAAGAGACACGGAAAGAAAGGCCACAGAAATCGCTTAAAAGTGGAATAAACCAACATAAGTGATATAATTTGGATCAAAATTAAATTGAAATTGACTATGTAAAATTTACTTGAAAAAATTAGAGCAAGAGAAATGATCAGAGTTTTGAAATCTCTTTAAAATTAGCCCAAAAGTATGCAATAAAATATGCTATTTAAATCTTAAGGATTACATTTTTTTTTAGATTTTTTCTAGACAGCATTTCTAGGGATTTTAAATCTACTTAGATTTCTGATTTAAACTTTAAAATCTTTTATATTTCTTTCAAACTACAAGCCATATTTTTCTATGTGCAAACATGTGCTCCCACTCGAACTCGTGACTCGGACTCGGACTCGCACTCGGTATGGTTACTGCGTGTGTGTCTGTGCAATTATTAATCGGCAGCCATCTCCGGTTGGGGTTCTCCAAAAAGGGGGAATAATAGCCAACACGGAAATTCAATATAATCCGATTTGTTATTGTGCAAGCTTCACTTTTGTGCAGTGAGATAAATGATATGTGATTGGCTCATTAAATGTTATTTGATTCGATTTGATTGACTACAAAACCAATTGTGTTGTTGTAACATGAGCACTAGTTTACTATTAAAGCAGCGAATACATAAATCTATGAATTTAGTGAAGTGGAATGTTATTACTTTACAACACACATATTTCGCTTATATCCCACTTTAAAGGCCATTGAAAAGCATTTAAGTGTGATCAATTGGGCCCCATTCTGAGGCTCAGCCAGGGGATAATGTATTCAGGGCTAAATACAAATAGCAAATCGCACACAATACCTCTATAAGTATATCCCCTGGCAACTTGTTTATGCCACTTTTCCCGGGAACACTTTTCAGTGGCAACGCTGATGAAGAAGCCGCATTTATCGCATTTTTCGGGGGGGACGAAGACGAAAATCTCTTATTCATATGCTCGTGAGCACCTTCTTTCGCTTCGCACATAAATTTTCCAGCGTTTTTGTCACAATTTCTTATCTCATAAGCATAAAATTAACAACCAGCCAAAATGGCGACAAAATCAACGTAAGAAAACTGTGAGGGAGGGACTCCGAAGAACGTTATCCTGAACGTTATTTAAAATCGACGCCTGCGGCGCAGCTATAAAAATTTGTGCGCGATAAAATGGAATTATGAGGACGACAACAGCAAGGACACTGACGATGCGGGTGCGAGAGCAGGACACGTGTTCTTATTAATTTTAATGCATATTAAAAATCGCATCCCTGAGGGCGTCTTCCCTTAAAACGAGAGCGAACTGTATCAATAAGGACCCCTTAAAAAGGAGAAGGTAACATTATGGGGACCCAGAACTCGTAAAACATCACAAAAACCACACAAGCTGAGAGAAATACGCACACCAGCACTGAGAGAAAAATTATGAAATGAATCATTCCTTATGGAAAAGTTAACAAAAACTTACAAACTATTTAACATCTTTTTGAAATCGCCTTAAAACTTTGCTATAAAAATTAATAAATCGAATTTTTTCTTTTCAAATTCAATTTTCCCTGTTTTATTTTCTTTCAGTGTCCCCACAAAACCAAACACACATACACCCACACACACTTTTATTGTTAAGGAACCGACTTATGTTTATTAGATTTTATGGCGCTCATCTCAGCTAAGCTCGATGGTCTTGCGGTTGTCTCTCGGTTCACATTTTTGTTTCTCGGCTAAAATATCTTAATAGAAAACAGATAATTCATAAAATATTTACTAAGTGGCTAACACACACACACATACACAGAGAGCCTTTAAATCAGCCAAGAGGGAGGATAGGTAGGGGGCAAATTGCCAATGGCAATGTCTGCCCATGTAAAATAAACCGAGTTTTAGCCACAGTTGTGGTTATGATTTTTATAACCACCATATCATGCTCTCTAAATGGCTTAGCTTGCAAGAGGGTATGTTGGATATTAGAAGGATCTGATGTTGGAATAAGGTGTATAAACATTTATGATATTGCAGAGTATTTTTAGAGTAAATTCTGTTAAACTTGTACTCACCAAAAGAGGTTTTTTTAGTTTACTCTATAAAATCTGTAAAGAAAATAAATTGAAAAACGTAAATTTTAAACAAAAAGGCAAGCAAAATATAATTTTTATGAAGAATTTAATTTAAATACTTGAAAAAAACCCTTTTTATATCCAAATCACTTTAAATTAAGCCTGAAACTATGCAATATTTTGCATTATATCCCAATTGCAATTTTATACATTTTATAGCATACTTTTTTGATCATTTTAAAGAGATTTTAAACATTAAAGAAGATTTTTCTTTAATTGCTGGTGTTTTTATTATATTTAATTTAAATAGAATATCATTATGCAATTCTCCTTACTTAATTATAATTTTAAGAGCATTTCTTAGTCGATCTTTACACTTAAATCCAGTATTTTGTCTTGTTCTCACTGCTGCTCTCACACTTTACAGATAAATAATGCACAAAAGTTGTTCATTTAACTTTGCTTGTTTGTTTCATTTCATTTAGTCTGCTGGTTCCGTGCTGTTCCGTTGTCTTGTTCGCTTGCCTTACCTTCTGGTTTGGATTTAGATTTGGATTTTGGCCTGTGCCTGCGCCGGTGCCATGTGCCGCGAATAAATCTTGAAGAGCGGGAAAAGGCGGAGGGGCAAAGGCAAAAGGAAAGAAAAAAAAGTTGAGAAAACTCATTCACATAATTTTCCAGTTTATTGTGAGCTGCTGCGGCATGATATACACACACCTGGACGGCATAAACCTGCTCTAATTACGGGCCAAAAAAGAAACCATAAAATATAAATAAAAATCATTCATTTTGTGCACGTTGCCTCCGCCGAGCCCGCAGGCGGGAAGGAGCTTTTCCCCTCCAGATCCTATTCCTGCGGATTCCGACGACTCCTTCTGTGCGTTAAATTTTTATAGCCTACACTTGGGCGCCCGACCAAGTTACTGCCACTTAATGAATTAACATTATTTTGATGGGTTTTATGCTTTTTTCATACTTTAGCAGCCTCGAAAACTCCTCTGGCAGCTGCGGCGTGCTATCGGCTATTGGTCATGCCCGGCAACACCTCGCCTGGCTTTTAACTTTTTAATAAGCCACAAAATAAGGCAAAGAAACAAAAAAAAAAAAAAAAAAAAAAAAAAAAAAAAAAAAAAATATTATATTCCCAGCATAAGCATAATTCAAATCATTTCATTAACATTTGGGGCCGCATCCCTTTTTTATAACGGCGCACGGGGGCACGGGAAATTGCTTTTTAAGTACTTAACTTCAATGCAAGCGGGTGAAAAACTTTTGAGGCTGCTGCAACAAGGCACTGAGCAAAACCCTATTCCTATTAAAATTAAGCATCAAATTGTGGCTTACTCAACTTGTTTAATTCTTCAAAGTTGAACCCCTAAAAACGGGATTGCAAAATATACGTGTTTATGTGGGATTTTTCTTTGTAATTTTTACTTTTTCTTGGGAAACTTTTATGCGAAAAAGTAGCGGGTTTAAGGCGTAAATTTTTGTTATTTAATTGAGAATATAGAACATTTGTTGTATATTTAATAATGTTATAATTTTTTTTTCTCTGTCACAAAAAAGAAAAAAACTAAAGTGCAAGCGCCCAAGTGAAAGTTTTTATTAAATGCATAAAACGAGTCAAAGTCGTCTCTGCCAAAGGCTATATGCCACACGTCTATATATATATATATATATATATTCTTTATATAAATTCATATATATTTTGTATATATATTCCCTGTTTAAATGTGTGTGTGGGCGTGTTTCGGCTGTGTGTGCGTGTAGGGCCATAAATCTAAGTGCTTTAACGCCTCTGGGGCGACTTGGCAACGCCTACTTTTGCGACTGATGTAACTGCCAGTTAGTGGAGTCCCGAGTCCTTCGTCCTACGCTCTGCGTCCTGAATATGTACGCCAGCTACTACCATACTGCTATAATGAGTTTTCAAGTGGTTCCCTGCATAGGCAGGTAATTTCATTCTAATGCCTAATGATGTATCTGCTGCTGGCCCTACGAGGAAACTTGCACAATAAAAGGAGGAAGGGCTGCCAATTTAATCCTAATTCGGTTAGTTTAACCGACTTAATACTTTTTGAGAAGTTAATAGGACATTCTTAAAGTTGGAATTAATTTTTAGTGAAATTAAAAGACCACACCTTATTTAAATGGAATGCATGGATTAACTAAAAAAGTGGATTATTTACTGTGTAAATAATGATAAATTTATATCAAAAAGAAAGCACAAAATATGCAATATTTATATATACAAATAAAAATCTAGACAAACGTTTATCTTTAGCCTGCAGATATGACGTTACCCGGAATCGCCCTAATCTACAGGGGCGCGTTACAAACTAATTACATTTGATAAGGGTTATCTATAGTCTGGCGATAAAGAGAAAATTTCTAATAACCCAATAAGAATGATAAGCTAACTTAATGATAATGCAAATATTTTCAATTAAGCAGGAAATATTATAATGTTCGATTTTTGGTACATGACGTGGACATAACCAAGCTGGGCGAATTCAAATTTGGCGCCAAAAAGCGGGAATTTCAACTAAGAAAAATATTTATAAGAAAAAGTATTGATTCAAAGAAAAATTTATTTTAAACCTAAGCAATGCTTATATTTTGAGTCCTTATTAGTTTTGGGAAGAAACAAATGCTTTTCAACTGCAAAATCACCATACTCCCTGAGTAAATATTAGAAAACAAGGTACAATAAATATTTTAAATATTATATAAAGAGAATATAGAACATTTGACTTATAAAAAAATAAAAATATATATAAAATTCCTAATTTTCCGTAACAAACTTAAATAAAAAGATTATCCAAAGACTCAAAAAATGAAACCAATTCAAATTTCGCGCCAAAAGGCGGTAGAAAATCCCCGGAAGAAGAAAAATCCCTGGACTCGCTGCTGGGCCTCAACATTCGAGCGAGTTTGACACCCTCTCTGAGAGAGCATTTCGCTCTTTCGCTCTCTTTCTGACTAGCAGCTGCCGTTTTAATTGAAGCGGCGAATTCATCTGCACGCCGCACCGCGGCGAATCCATCTTCGTATCTTTCTCTCCCTCTCTCTGTGTCGCGTCGCTCTGTCATCATCATCAGTCGCCGTCGTCGTCGTCGTCTCGTCGCTGTGGTTTTTAAATTCTGATTGTGGCCATCCCGTAAAAAGAGGCAAATGTGCAATGAAAATTAAATAAAAACCTTTGTCTCAGTTTGCTTAAATATAGAACAACACGCACAAAGTAATGACAGGCTGGAAAAACTTTGAAAAACAGTAAAAAACACTGGGAAATACAGTGCGGAAAACCAGCGGAAAAGCCAGTGTCTGTGCCTGTGTTTGGTGGTGGCGAAAAAATACAACAAAAAAAAACTCTGTGCGCAGCAGCCGCCTTTTTTGTGACGGAACCAGAAATCCATGAGATACTTTTTAGTATCTTTTCCGCATAAATACAATGTATTCAGTGCAAAAAACAAATAAGAAAACCCAACAGATTTAAAGAACCAAAGAGACCAAGCCATAAAACTCCAAACAATACGGAGCCCATAAAACCATGTCACATATAAATAATAATAACTATAAAATGCGCTATAATCTGCCATGAATATGGATTTTGTTAGAAAAATATTTAGTTCCAACGATTGCTTTTTCTCTGCTCTTATTTTTGTTGCTGTTCTTGTTGTTGGCTCCCTTTGTTCGGCGCCTTTGTTGTTGTTGCGAATAGCATTTTGTGTACCTTTCAAGAAATCAATAAAACAAAAAAGAACCCACAAACTCCGCTCAAAACGAGTATCGCTCTTGCCGCCGCTCTCTGGCTCTCCGCTGGAAACCTTCTCTCTGCTTTCCGCGCTCTCAGTGTGTGTGTTTTGTTGACATTTTACCGCTTGAAAAACCATTTAAAAACCCAGCAAATTATGTCAATAATTTAGCATATTTTCAAGCTACCGGATGGCCGCAGAAAATCAAAAAATGGGGGGAAAACTACACAGAGAAAAGGGGAGAGATCGGAGAACCCCTCGAAATGTATATATTTTTTCGAGCTGCGCAATTCGTGCTGACAGTTAAATGACACAATTCCCGGCTTGGATTTTGGGGCTGGGTCGCATTCACAATTCGCATTTTCTGCAGCGAATTCAAGGGGGGTGTGTTCCCCCCTTTTTGCCATCGAATTTGTATCCTTTGTAGCACGTGCACTGCGGGTCTATTGATTTTTCGCACATCCCATAATCGCATGGGCTCCCGTTTTTCCGTTTCCCTCATTTTCCGGTTCCGGTTTCTCCCAGTTCTCTGGATTCTCCGGGTTCCTCCTTTTCTGGTTTCCCCACTGCCGTATTCTTGGTGCATGCGCGATGTTCATTTCCATCCATTTTCATCTATTTTCGCACACTCAGTGCACTGACCTTAGCCCATGACTGTCAACATTTTGGGACACACTTCAGGGAAAAATGTCAGCCAGAGTTGAAAATGTATATTTTTTTGAATATAAAAATCATAAATAAAAGTTTTATTGAGTCATAGAATCCATTTATAGATCAAAAATTCACAACTTAACCCTTAAAGATTAAATTTTTGAATATATTTTTAAAACAATTTGATATGATATTCTTTTATTTGAACTACTTTTACCCACAACCCTAAAAAATAATTGTCAAAAGAATATTATAAAAATAAACCTTAATAACTTTTTCTTTCCCTTTTTCCCTCTGTACCTTTTAGTCACCTGCCCAGCAGCTTTTCACTCTTTTTCGACTGCATTTAAGTACACATTTGTTTGGCTTACAAATTAACGCCATTCGAAGTGTTGGCTGGATAAACAAACAAGTGATTTTATTTCATCGCAGCTCACAATGTGGGCCATTCATAGGAGGCAGCAATTGGGGGCTCTCAAGTAAACAAACTGCTGGAACTCCGGCAGATGGAACTGGAGAACCCAAAACCAAACAGATCCCCAAGTGGGGCGACTGGCCCAGATGTGGGTTATCAAAGAATCTCACGCTTATTACGGCGAGGTGGGTGGAGTCACAGTTTGTTTTTAGGAGCGCGAGAGGTAGTGAAGTTTTCAGCACGCGAGTGGCTCTTCCAGGGAAATGCATTCGATTCTAGCAGGAGTTGTGGTTGGTGGAAATTGTTTGGGGTCTAATAATAATTCAGGGGAAAGAGAACAGAACTCTAGAGAACATGGTTCTTAGTTTTAATGATGTTATCATTAGTTGGGAATGGCCAACACTTATTCCCCTTATTTGTTGTTGTAAGTGCGTGCTGAAAGGCTGAGATTGTTGTGATATCTTGGGAAGAATATTGAAGTATTTCAGATAGTTTAAATATCTCAATTTGGTGTTGACTTAGCCTCCTTTAGCTGTTATAACTTGGCTACTGTTTAAGCCTAAACTCTTACAAATTATCATTATATTATATATCTTTGACTCCAAACAGCCTCTAACAACCCACTCTTATCGTACAGCTTATTCTACCAAACCGTTGTAAGCCATATTTCCGATAGGAAAGACCCACACAGTTCTTCCGGTTACCTAAGATTATTATTCCAAAGACTCACTCCCCCTGTACATTTTCACTTTTTATCAAAAGACTGAGACAGACAAATTGTCTATTATTTCGTCTATATCTACGGGCAGTGAATAATGGAACCCCATGTCTTTATGTATCTATCTGTCCAGCCTTTATACATAAGTATCAATGTGGTGTCCGAATGTGAGTGATAGATAGAAAGACACACACTGGGACATGTAAATGGGGACTTCCCACTGTTTTTTGAGCTACCTATTAATTGAGGATAGCAAGGGTATATTATTACCATAAAAAGTGAAAGGTAACTGGAATAAGATGATGTATTTTATTATAAAAAAAAAATTACTGTAATTAAAAAATGTCAGCATTATTTTATATTCGTTTAGATACTTTTATAGCAAATTTAAAAATTAAATTAAACATAAATAAATTAGATAAGAAATTTCTCTGCTTTTTTAAGTCACATCTAAGTGTATTTTCACTTCCTTTTTATTGTCAAAATAAAAATCACCAGGTATCCCTTAGTTTAGACCATAAATTTCATCGTCTTTTCCCTAGATTTTGGTCTGCAGTTGTCAGGCAATTTGCCTTCCGCCAATTGATTTCTGTCTAGAGCCCTCATTCGTTTTTCCATTTACCCCCGCAGTTGTATGTTGTATTTTTAGTGATTTTCAATTATCTGTCAGTTGTTGTCATAGTCGGGGTCATCAGCGAATGCTAATCAGAGAATCGGGGAAGACACCGACTGGTGTCCACTTAGGAGTGCCTCCCTCCCTCCCTCTCTCTCTGTGACCGTTATTAAGCACTTACTGGCCCCGCAAATGGCCGACAATTGTCGCTTGATTGGCCAATTTCCATGGTTGGATCAGCGACTTTGAACGCGACTTCGACCCGCTTAACCATTTCATTTTATGGTGTTTCCTCCAACCTCCTTTTCTCTGCTCTGTTCTCTGCCTTTATCTCTGGTTTCAGAGTAATCTTTTGTGTGTTTCTATTTTTATAAAAAGAAGAAACCCCCTCTTACTTGTGGCCAGCAGCCGGCACATCTGTGCGTCTTTTTGGCACAAAGAAAAATGTGTATCAAATGTCATAAGCTAGTTGTACGTTATGTCAGAAAATCTTAAAAAAAATGAAGGGATTTATATAGACTTTTTGATTAAAAATAGGTTTAATATAAATATTTAAAATGAAGAGAGGAAATAAGCAATAAGGGGAGCCTTGAGTTATTTTTTCATTGATTACTCATGACTCAATCGAGCTACAAACTTGATTTCTTTAATCTTTTTGTTGTATTCTAAACTTAGCTCTACTTATTTTCGATTTTTCTTAGTGTAACGCTTAAGACTACACCCGAAGCTTTGGCTCGTTGGCTTACTTTTTGCATGCGGCAATTTGATGAGCTGCTAATTAGCCGCTACGTCGACGGCGACGCTGACTGCGGTTGCGGTTAGCTGGCCAAACACGAGCAGAAATACTGCACAGTAAACACTCCAGATAGTAAACCCTTTGATGCAACATTATTAAAAAAAAAATTATTATTCTTTATTAAATCCTAAAAATTAATACATTTAAAAAAAAGGTAATAGTACGCTTAAAAAAATGTTCAAATAAATATTTATGAACCTTTTTCAAAAGAATCCCTCTTAAAAAAATCACTCAAAAGAGTTTTAAAAAACTATAAAAACTATAATTATTGACTCTGATTTTTGTTATTCCATCTCATAGAATCTCCACTGTACTTCTCTCCACTGCAAAAGACCCCGAGAATATAGCGTGCTGAGGCTAATTCTGAATGAATCAGCACGAGCTCCCTGTAATTTGCACTTTGCCCGTCTCCATCCGCCTCCTCCCTCTGTCCCCTCTGTCTTTCTCTTTATTGTACTCTGAACCCCCCAAACCCCCCTTTTTTCTCTTTATGCATTTTATTGCAGTGCAATTGTTGTTGGCAGAACAAAGAGGAACGGAAAAGTGATGGAATGTTTCACTTATCCGGTGTCGTTAGGGTTCGTGTATGGAAAAACTCGACTCCAAATTGCAGTGCTTAGGCAGCTTATGGATTGAGATCGATTAGCTTCACATCCATTTATGTTTTTTACAGTTGGAAAAATAGTGTTGTAATAATGACAAAAGTTAGAAAAATAAATGTAGAAATTTTTGAGTAGTAATAAATTTAAATTAATTTAAAAATAGGTGTTTAAGGTTTTTTGGGAATATTAAATTTAACTTATCGAAAGAAAATGTCTGGTATATGAAAAATCGATTAAATATCGCACTTTCTAATAACTTAAAAATCGAAAAATATCGCATTTAAAGATATAACGATGATAATATTATTGAAATATTTTAACATATTTTATTATATTTTCCCCTTATATCAAACAGATTATCGATTTATAACAACCTTTAAGTATCGATTTATATCGATATTTACTGTCATCCCTAGTCTAGGCATAATTTGAGCTTCTCTACACTTTTTTAGAGTTTGTTTTTTCGCCTCAGGCATAATCTCTACGCCCAATCATTAATTTTACGCGATTTTTCCCGGCGCTCCTCTCCTGCTCTTAACCCAAAGCGCAGCATCTTAACCCACAGCTGGCGCACACATGTCGTCAGCAAATCGTTTGTGGGCATTGCCAATTTGTTGGTGGCTTATATATACGCATATATACATATTTATCTATATATATTTGTGTATATATATTATGGGGAGTGTATTTTTAAGGCGGCTGCATCTTCGCCGGCGGACGGTTGAACCCCATTGAACTCTTTTTCGTTCCAAGGGATACGAAAATAACAATAATGTGCAGAAAAGTGTGAAGAAAATGCGAAAAAAGCGGCACAAGAATACTAAAAGCGAGGAGAGAACTGAAACAATGGCAGAGGAGTATTGAAAAAATGCAATAAATTATCATAAATAAAAGTAAACCGAAAAAAAACGAAGAGAAGTGAGGACTCAGGCTTGATGGGGTTCAAACTCTGGGTTCAGATTTTTTTCTTTACTCTTTTTTTTTTTGGTTTGCCCGCTTTGAAAAATGTGTTACACCAGAACAACAACAATGACAACAATAAGAGAGCGTTTTTTACAAAGCAAAAAATGATTCATCGAAGATAACCAAAGATTTGTTGTAGTTTTCTGTTTTTGTATCCAGGCCTCACACATTTTATGGTGCTTGTTTAGCGTCAAAATAGAAATCCGTCAAAATTAATCAATAAAAAACTAAAGTCACAATAAAAACAAAATATAATAAACACAGACAACAGACAAATAAAAAAACATTAAAATAAAACAATATTAATATTTAGCTAATGTTTAATAGTTAACATATTTTTCGTTAAAAACCTGGCTAAATTTTATATAGTTCTTAAATTTTAAACCAACAATTTGATTATAAATATTTAGTGCCAAAATGGAAATCATTTAAACCCAACCTAAGAACCCTTAATAAAAATAATATAAAAAGCACAAAACTGTAAAAACAACGCACAAAAATGTTGTAAGTTTAAAGAAAAGTCACCCAAAGAAATCAAGTCCTACTGAACAGTGGGACAAAAACGCACAAAAAGTGAACGAAAACGTAAAGCACAAGAACGAGTAAATCAACAAGGGAAACCCCCAAAACCCCAAGACTTCCTAGGAATTTTCAAACGAATTAAGATGCCACGAAATCAGCTCCACGCTCTTCTACGAGCCCTGCTGAAGCTACTGCTGTTCGTCAGCATTGCGGAGCACTGTGCCACCGCCCTGCCCACCACATCCCAATCCTCGCCAGCTCCATTTACCGCACCCCCGTCGCCGCCAGCAATCATTGCCACCTCGCCCTCTTCCGATCGCAATCTGGCCGATCTAGTCAATAGTAATATTAATAATAACAATCCGGAGACCGAGACTACCGGTTCCGGTTGGGAAACCCTTGAGACTGAATTGGGAAGTCCAGGAACTACGATGAAGAGCTCTACTTCCACGGGTAAAATGGCAGAGAAGGAGCCAAACCTAATGAGCACATCGGCCACCTCCATTGAGCAGCAGGATCAGCCGCCGGAAGTGCCTGCCACCACGTTGGCCTTTGCCAATGCAGTTCCGGTTCCGGTGGCCGGTGAAATGGGTAACGGAAATGGTAATGGCGGATCAGGAATGGCTTTCAACGATGCCACGCCCCCATATGCGGCAGTCGATGATAATTATGGTAAATAGAAATGATTTATTTCTAAGGTTTAGCAAGAGATAATTTTAATATAAGATATTCCAATAATTTCTATAAACTTTATCCCCAACTCAGCCTTTTTCCACTATCTAAATTTGCAACCCTTTTAACCCTTCATTTTAATAATTCAAACACTGAAGAACTTGCCCTGGGCCACCCCCCAAAAATAAAACTCCAATACCAAAGAAGAACAAAAACAAGAAAGTTCGATGGGCCTTCGACAAGAATTGGCAATTATAGTTGCTCAACTAGGTTCATTGACACCGCAGAACTTTCCCAATGACCCCCCAACCCTTAATCCCTAACCCTTAACCCCTCTACCTCCCTTAACCCTTAACTCCCTCTTGACCCTCTGCTCAAACAGGCAGAAGAACTTGTGTAGTTGCTCAGTTATTATCTGCTGAAGGAACAACAATAAAATACATAGATAAATCCAGCACAAGAACAACAGCAATTGCATACTTCAAGGCAATTAAGAGAGTTTTCATTTCCGGTTTGGCACGCAGCCCCCCTTCTCTACCCCTTTATGGGGGGCGGGGCCGCGTCAACAACTCTGCCTCCGCCACTGCCTTCGTGTAATATGGCAAAATTCTCACGCAAAACTTTTAGCTCTGGCCAAAATGAATTATTTAACATTGTTTTGGGCCGGGCTAAGTTGATACACAGAGGGAAAAAAATATAAGAATTAATTTATAATTAATAAAAATATTGTTTTGTGATAAGAAAACATTTTTTGGGGATTTTTATAATATTAAAAACCAAAATAATTTACATTTTAAGCGATAAAACCTTTTAAAACTTTATACATTTCTAATTATAAAACATTTAAATAGCTTTGAAAATTATTTCTGTTTTTTAAATATTTTAGGGGAAAATTATAACAATTTTGAAGGAAATTGGAACCCTTTTTTTTGTGCAATTTACTACTATTTCTGGCAGCTATTTTTATTTTCCCCTCTAATTTTCTTGATGTTAAACCTGCCTCATGAAATATGTCCGGGGCATTGACAGGCAGCCGTCGGTCTGCTCGTTAAAACTTGGCCAGCGGGGGGGTGCCAAAGCGGCAACAATTCATTGGAAGTGAGGCCATGTTTCACAGAGTGGCCCTCTGCCCCCGAAAAGGACTACAACTACCAGCCGAAAGGACACGCGATGCGCACACAGGACACAAAACAATTAACAACTTAACTTTTATGGGCCACAATTATTTGGTATTTTATTTGTTAAGCCGCACAGCCAACTATTTTTATGGGCATGTCATTAAATTGGAGCGCCGCTGTTGAAGGCTGCCTCAGCAGGACTTAAATTGGTCTCAAGACTAATTTTTGGCTCAGACGAATTTGCATTCGCGTGTGCTTAAGCTCAGACTGACAGACTGCAAAATTGCAGGACATTCTACTCGAAGCCCAACTGATTTGCTGGCCACACGCCAAACCCGTATTAGGTTGCAGTCTTTAGGGGCAGGTGCTGCCCGACCACGCCCCCTCAAATTAATAAGAAAAAAATCTGGGACACACAAAAGGGAGTGGTCATAATGGGGTTAGAAATAAAATTAGTGGCCCAAGGTCCTTTCAGTTGTTTAAGGCAGGAAACGGGGTTAAATGCAAGCAAGGAAGGAGGTTAAATATATGAAGGAGTCCTTTAAGTTGGTTTTTAAGGCAATAATCCCCAAATATGGGACATAAATATGCTTAGGTGTCTGCAATTCTTTTAATTTTAACAAAATATTAAAGAATACATTATTAAAATAGTTAAATATATTATAAAAAAAAAAAATAACTTCGTAAAGAGAACAGAAGAGCAGAAAAATTATTAATAAAAAAAGAACCCACATTTCCACCTTCAACTAATAAATCTAAATAATTGGAACAGTTCGGTAGAACCCATCAAATTTTCTAAAGAAAATATATTAACAGCCTGGGCAATTATAAATAACCTGCTTAAGCCACTTTAAAATTCATTTTGCCAGCTTATTAGCACGTCCAGTCAACTAGCTCAGACAATCATAAATTATAATTCATTCTTTTTTTTTTCAACCTTATTTGAATGCTTGGCTGCTCTCGTCAGTAATTACAGTTTCAGTCAAACAAATTCATTCGTTTTTTTTTTTCCCCAGAAAATTCATTAATAGAAATATATAGTATATAAAAAAATTTAAATAATTGCCAGACAGCAGTGAACTTGTGATCGCTTCAATTAATAAAGCAATCAATGGCCTTGCCTCGGAAGTGTGGAACTCTTAAATATTTTCTAGTAATTACACGGCCAAAGTTTAGAGTTTTTCGTAAACTGATCTTGGGCGAAACACTTTAATTAATAAACCTGCTGAATCAACATTTTCACAAATCATTTTTTGGCACCACCACCCGCTGCTGCCTGCGATGCCTGTGATATTTCCAGCGAGTCATTAGTTTAATTAATTGTTTTGCCACAACTTTTGTGCAGCCAGAAGTGCCACAAGCAGCGAGCGAGGGTGTTGAGTTAATTTTTTGTAAATTCATTTTCCCTTTTAAGACCCACCAGCTGAGAGCTGTCACAAATTTTTGGAGAGCCACACTTTCGGCGATGAAAAGTGCAGTTCATCAAGTGGCAACACTCGAGCACTTTTCGAGGGCGGAAAAATCGTGGGAATTCGCCTTCGTATCTGTCAGATACGTACTTGCAGTTGGCAGGCGGCAGCAGTGTGACAAACAGCAGTTGACAAACAACTTTGACAACCGAGAAAATGTCTCTGGAAAAAAGTCTGAATTAATAGCTGGAGAACAAAAATGAATGAGGAATGAATTGCAGATAGTTTAAGGAGCACAACTGTTGGGATGCCTGTGATATCTGTAGTATTTATGGGCTTTTTTGCGAAGATATAATGTACTTAAATGGCAGATATTTCTAAATGAGGTAATGAATGAGTCATAAACGTAAAATAAATCAATAAAATGTAATTTTCTAGTGAGATAAAAGTGAAATATGTCTGTGTTGTTATTCAGTAGAAATATATTATTACATTTTATTTATTTGTTTTTATATATTTTAGGTTTTTGTGTGACTAAAATCCAAATAAAATGCAAATATATAGGTTTCCTTGATTTATAAACGAAATATCTTTGCAGAACCTCCCCCAGAACTTTCCCTTACTTTTCTGCTCTGATTAGAAGACCCAAAAAATAGTGTTTTTCTCGGTCTCGACTTGACCAGAAACCGCAACGCAAACACTTTGAACTTAAATATTCCACTCGCCACTCGAAGTTTTTGCCAAGAAGCAAACTGGCCTGGCCAGTGTGTCCCTGATCTTTGGCTATATTATGGCAACACTCAAAGTCCGAAAGTCCCAAAGTCGGACATGTTGCAGGCGCGCCAGGAAGTTGCTAATACAAATTGGCACAACTTTTGGCTTGTCAACGGCAAAAACAGCCAACTTTGCTACGTACTCTTGTATTTTGACAAATGATTTGCGTCTCTACCCAAAAAAAAAAATAAAGAAAAAAAATAACCGAAAAACAAAAAAGCACAGAGAAAGTCTTGAGAACTATGAGTAAAAATAAAATAAAAATAAAACCAAGAGAAACTTTGATTTTGAACTTTATCCGGATCCAGAGGAAAGTTTCCCTCCCATTCGATCCACAGAAATGTTCACAGGACACTGAGTTATGAACATGACTTGTCAAGAAATACATTAAAAGTGCAAAGTAGTGAGGGCTCCGCAGGAGGATGAAAACAATCATTTAGTAGCCAGCAAATTTGGTCCAGCCAAAAAAGCATAAATCATTGAACTTTTTACAGCTCCTCCACGAACAGCCATCAATCATTTAGCCGGCTTTGTTGCTGTCTTGATTTTAATTTGCAACAGGACTTTCCTAGCAAAAAGGAGCGTGCTCAAGGCGTCTCTTTTTCCACGTTTCATAAATGATAAGCCAGCTGACTAGACTTTCCAGCAAGTACTCGAGTGGGTTTTCTTTTTTACGGGGGTTCCCTTTGAGCTGCGCTTTTCCACGCCCTGTCACTCGGGGTCTTCACTCACACAAATATGGGTGTGTTGTCTACTTATCAGCTGCAATGTACTGAGCCTAATTTATGGAGGAGCTCCAGCAAGGACCTCGAGGTATATTTTGGGGTATATTTTTGTATACTCTGCAAATTCAAAAATTAAGCCAAGCAAAAAATATAACAGATATATTAATTTTAGACCAAAAACGTTGATTTAATGGTAATATTTATAATACAAAATGTATTTTACATAAAAATTACCAGCTGGGAATTTAAACAAAGTCCCAAAATAAAACAGAAAAATAAATCCCATCATAATTTTCCCTATTAACTTAAGAAATCTTCTCCTCCAAACTGATACATTTTTTGTGATTACCTCAAACATATTGAACTTTTCACTACCTTCTTCTTTTCCTAGAAAATAAAAACATTTTGATAGATGGCCTCTGTGTCAAGGCAAACAACAAAAACAATCTGAAATCAGAATCAAGAACACAGATAAGCCCTTTTTTTGTTGTTGCTGATGGGGAATATTTTCAGCTTTTTATGGCTCAACCACGTGCCAACCCGCATTTAGACACGCCCACTCAGAGTAAAAAAAAAAATAAAAAATAGGCGGCAGATAGAAAAATGTTGCTGCTGCCTCGGCGACAACTTCCGCCTAACTGCACTTCAACATGTCAATTTTTCTTGTGCAGAAAAACAGCCCAAACCCCAACCCCAACCTACAAAAAATGCCATTCAAGGGGAAAACTCACAGCTCAACTTACATACATGAGTGTGAGTGTGTGTGTGTTTGCTCTGGCATTTTTCCACTCCACGCCAAGTCACTTGTCATGGAGGAGGCCTTTTGTCTGCCCGAGAGCCCACACACCCACCCCCTGCGAAACGAAGCGGCGCTTTAAATCATAAACACCTTGTTAGTGCAACAACTCGACACTTTGAACGTGACATTGATGCCTGTTTTTTGTGTCCCCGATCCCGAGAACCCGAGCCCGAAACAGTTTCCGTGTCTCAAGCATCAAAAAAACAAGCAAACTCTGGTGCCGGAAGGTTGACTCTTTCGAGGGGTGATTGCCTGTGGTGCCTGGATGTGGTTACCCCAATGGTGCTTCCATGTGCAACTTCCTGCCGATAACCTCTTGCCCACATGCCACAATATACATATAGCCTTATCGCAACGCTCTTGGCCATGGAGCATGGCAAAGGCATCACTAGTAAGGAGCCAGGAGCCAGAAGAGTCCTGGCCAGACACTCGCCCTTAATTAGCCATCCTTGCCTTGTAAGGGCTTTAGACCAAAAGGCGGGCTTAAAGAGCCGTTGGAAAAATTGGAGATTGTAGCATTTTTAATGAGTAAATCTAGCTTTAAAAAGCTTAAATAATTTATAATTATACAATTTGGGAGCCTAAAAGTATGCAATGATTAGTCAGTCAAACAAACTCTTTTCTAGCTTACTTTAAACCCTCAGCAAAGAGAGATACACATTTTTTTATTTTGGGAATTTGCTGACGATATTTCCCTTTAATAGCCTAGGTTTTTCTATTTAATTATTTTTATATTTAATATTTAATTATAAGAAATAGTCTGCAAAATCCTTTATTAAATTACAACAGTGCTAAAGATATTTCAAGATTTATTTTATTAAATATTAAACAACATTTATTTCTCAGAGTGACATTACCCTCTGCATTAACCCTTTGGGACAACACTCACACACACAGAATTTCTATGGCTTTGACCCGAAAATAGACACATGTCAAAGGTTTTCAAACGTTTGCAAATTAGTGAACATTACAGTTGCCGTATAAAAATCCCATTCAAAAGGGTCATCGGTGGATTTCAACTGACAACTCGAGTGGCAAAAGCACTTTGAAATATATACATATATATTTATACATATATTTGTCAGAATCAGTTCCAATTGTGAGTGCGTTTGTGTGTGTGTTGGCCGCCCCTTGAAGTGTGTCAGTTTTGTAGCTGCTTTGCCCTTTGTTTTGTGCATTTGACAGTAAAGCTTTGTGTTTAAATAGAGCCAAAAGGCATTCTAGTCCCAAGATATGCCATTTATGGCAATGACATCGTTTTAATCAAAATGTCTGTAAGGATTAACGTAAATTATATGCCATTTGAGTTGAGTTCAATCCTACTTGGTGTTTAATTGAAGAAAATAATTGTTAAGGAAATAACCGAAAAGATTTAAAAGCTGTCTTTGTAATAGAAATGTGATAATTATCATAAATACTCTTTCTCAAAACAATTTTTAATGTGCCCAGAAGTATGCCTTAAAATAGAAATTATATAATATTTAAATTCATCAAAACTACTTGATTTTTAAAGACCCTTCTTCTTCAGGGATCAAAGTTCAAAAAGGTTACCTCACACACACATAACACACACTACATACACACTGGGCTGCTCTTATACCCATGTGTGTGTGCATTCAAAATGGCTGCCGCGTTACTTCCGCTAAGTGATGGCGGAGCCTTTTGGTCCATTCAGTGTTTGCTCTTGGCCATCAAAGCTTTCGGGGGACAAAACTTTGCAGCGCTTTTTTTATTTTCACAGCTTGTTGTCGTTGCTGTTTTCTCCTCCTTTTTTCGGTCTTTATTTCGCATAATTTTTGTGCCTTTGTGGAGCCTTTGACGCCTTTTGAAAGGCAGTCACCTGGGTGTTCTACCTTATTTTTTGTGAGTCTGTGTGTGTGTATGTGTATTCTCTAATTGTTTGTTTGTGTGCATGTCTCTGTCTTTCTGTGTTTTCCCAGCTTTTGTTTAGTTTTTACGTCTGGACGAAATCCGTAAAGCAGCTCGTAAAGTTAAGCAACAACAAAAAAGTACGAAGAGCAACAACTAAATAAGGCAGAGGGCTAACAATGGCTGACAGACGCCCCTTCTAGTTTATTTACCAACATAGAAAGAAAAACTTGGTGTTAATTTAATTTAAAAAATATATAAAAAAATAGTTAAAAATGAATTTAAAATTAATTTAATTTCCCAATCAAGAAAATTAACATAAATTATTTATTTTTATATTTTTTCGAGTGTACTCTTCAAGCTGTTTGTTGTTTTTTATATATATTTTTTTCGAGGCTCAGACAACTTAATGTTATTTGCTCTACACACACACTAACTCACACACACACACACCTTGCCGCCGCTTTGAAGGATCCTCAAGCTGCCGCCTTTTGTTTGCAGTTTTTAACAACTTAAGCACGTCGTCGTCGGTATTGGTTTTTCCAAGGCTCTACTCTTTTTTTTTTTACACCAGATTTTCGTCCTCGACTCCCCACGGGGAGTATGTATTTCCTAGTTACATCTATATTTTTTTCTACTTCCTGCCTTTGCCTTTGTGAAAATAATCACGCGCGCGCTTTGAGTGTTCGCCCCTTTTAGTTTTCCCAGGCTTTGCGGATTTTCCTTTGCTTTTCACACTTGGTTACTTCCGGCGCCTGAGCCTGAGCAAATAGTGGGTGAAAAATAAAAAAACCCACCTATTGTTTTCTTTTAATTTGGCCCAGGATTTGTCAAATGTTGAGGCGGAAAAAGAAAGGAGTAGGAAAAACTGGCACTGCTCACTGGGAATAAATATTTAACATTTTCTATTTCTCATTGATTCCTTTTGCCATTTTAATTGTTATTTCATTTATTTAAAATTGTTTAAAGCAGTTTAAGTCACGAGAATAATTGATTTACTTTGTAAATCCTTTCCACTCCTTAAGATAAAAACCTATATAAAACCAAAAATTTCAATTAATAATTTCTTCAAGCTAGCATTTTCTTGCTTAACCTTTTCTCACCTCAAATAGTTTTATTTTCGCCTCGTCAATCATTCTGCGGCTGATTGATTTCGGCTCTCATTTCAGTCTCAATTATTTATGTAATATTTGCCAAACAAAAACCAATCATTGGCACTTAGTAGAGGGCTTTCCTCGCACACCACCTGCCCAGGTGAATTGCCAGCTGTCTTCTGCGAGTGGCAAACCTATTAACTTTTCTCCCGCTCCTTTCTCTTCATTCGCCTGAAAGGACATTTATCGTTGGGTGTGTGTATGTGCGGAGTACTTTGTTGCTTAATTGATTTTAATACAACTACACACCACCGCCCTTCGTCCTCTCGAGTGAGTCGTTTGCTTTCATAGTTCGAGTTCGAGTCTATAAATTGGCTTTTCCTTTCCCTTTCCCTATTTCTCTCTTCTTTTTTTTTTTTTTTTTTTGCAAATGCAGCAGCAGCAGCTGCCTGTCCATTTCCCATTTCCATTTCCGTTTGCAATTGCAAAGAGCAGAGTCCTGGCCAAGGATGAAGTACAAGAAGAAATCGAAGTAGGAGTAGCTGGGAAAGGAGTGCCAGTGAAAGAGAACAGAAGAGGCAAAGAAAGTAGAAATGCCATTTATTGAATTGTATAAATTTCTATACATTGACAGCGGACTGTTTATTCTGTTCAGCCAAGTGTTCATGTGTGGGTTGCCTTCATTTTCTTACTTGTTTGCACTTGGAGAAAATTTGGGGGTTTTCTCGAACTTTTAATTATTAATTTTTATAAAAAATATACAGAAAAAGGTTTTATATTTAAGAAGAAACTATAGCAGACGTCTATGTAGCTGTTGTGTGGTTTTAAAATCAATTAAAAAATGTATTTTTAGAGATTTAAAATATTTTCTTGATCTTCCTAGTATTCATTAATTGTTTCCAGTGCTTGAGGCATACAAGTATGTGTGTTTTGTTAAGCTTTATCGCATTTGCATGGCAAAAGTCTTCGGTCGGGAGTTGGGATCAAGTGCCCGTTGCCTCGGCCCTCGGGTCACTCATTTGTTCTTTTGATTGCAGAACGCTTTTTGCTCGTTTGCCTGGGTCGAGGCAGGGCGGGCTTTTGTTGTATTAGTAAAATAAATTACCATTTAGTGCTTTTTGCCACTTGCACACACACACCCAACCCCTTTGGCTGTCACACATGGTCGAGTGTGTTGTCCTTTGGCTTGCAAATGAAATTATTGCCAGGGCTTTTGCATCCGCTGCTGCTGGTTTTGCTGGATTATAAGCCACCATCAGTGAGGATAGCAGCTGGAAGGGTGTATATCGTGTGTGTGTGTCTCCGTGTGTATTTTGAGCTGCCCCACAGTGCAGGCCATAATAAATTGCTAGCAATCGCATTTCCGTTTCTTTATGCGCTTCGATTACGTTGCGCTTTACTTGCGCCAATTCTTTTCCATTTCTCCCTCTCGGTAATTGAATATATAATTTTTTTTTGCTCCACACTCCCTGCACACATGCCATTTGAATATAAATTGTTTTATCTGCTTCTGCAAAATATTCATTTCAATTTATTTTACTTGCTTCTTCTTCGTCTTGCCTTCCTGTTTTATGTGTTGTTGTTTCCTTGCCTTTTTTGTTATTTAATAAATTATTTATGCATTGTCATTTGGCGTCATCCGGCTTGCACACGCCGCTAAGTATGCAAACATTTCTTATTTACAAATTCCAGATTACTTGGCGGTCGGTGGTGTGGGTGTGGGCTTGGAATAAAATTGTTATACATTCGACTTTGAGAACTCAAGAGTTGGGAATTAACTTTCGGAAGAATAAATCACTTAAAGAGAGGGTATATCTTGGGTATTATTTGACTAAGAAAATTCTACGAAAATCTTAGAGAATAATAAAAATAAACCCTCTGAAAATGTCATTCTAAAATATATTAAATAATGTTTTTACAGCATAAATAAATTCTAGAAATTCCTAAAAGTATCTAATAAGTATTTAATATTCCAAAAACCCTAGCTAAATAAATCCTTCTTCCTTGTTTGCTCAACTCCTTGGGGGCGTGGGTGGCTCTAAGCCGAAAAGTATGCAACGAAACATGACCTCTAAGTACAAGAACAAATTTAACTTTTGACTTTTTGTACTCATCCTCATCTTATTTATTCTTCTCCTTGCAGTGCCAAGCAAACCCCAGAATCTCACCGTCTTGGATGTGTCGGCCAACAGCATCACCATGTCCTGGCATCCGCCCAAGAATCAGAACGGAGCCATTGCCGGCTATCATGTGTTTCACATTCATGACAATCAAACTGGCGTGGAAATTGTGAAGAACTCAAGGAACTCGGCGGAGACTCTAATACACTTTGAGCTGCAGAATTTAAGTGAGTTGAATATTTTTAAAAATTTTAATTATTGGGAAACTTAATACAAAAAATATGAAAAGGCCAGATCTTGAAGAGTTCGGTATCCTGCCAACCCTTGGCCCTAATTAATTCAACCCTTTACCTACGGCAAATAAATTTGAAACGGTCATTCCGATCAAAGGATTCCCTCCGTTTTCCACACGATTTGGTCCTCTGTCAACTTGAACATCAAACTGTCAGCCAAAGTCGAAGGACGACGGACTTTGACGCCCACGGCGGGGATAGAAAAACCCTTGAACCCCGGCCGAGAGCTATTATTACCTCTAATTGAGGCTCCCGTCAAATTGTTTGCCAAGCTGCTTTGTAATTAAATAGTTTCAAGTGGCTGTTGCCACTTTTTGTTGTTTCTGACGCTAATAATCGTACACCGCCGCTAATTTCGCTGATTAAGGCGGTGGCGCGGCGGTGTCTGCTTTTAGGCTGCCAAAACAGCATCTATCTCGCGGAATTCGTGGCATTACACTCGAAGGAGTTTTTCGGCGGTTTTCTGTGAGGACGGGAAGCGAGCAGCAGCTATGCAATTAACTTGCAACAAAGTTATGCTGCGCCGCATATTCCGCATTCTCTCACATGCGCCCCCACATTGTTTAATTTAATTACACGACTCAGGTGCACTTCTCTCGGCGCCTGCAGAAAATTCCAAAGGAGCCGCGCCGGCAACCGCCATGGCAACATTTAATTATATCCAAATTTAATCCAAGTAGATGTCAGCAGTTCCTCTTGTTAATTAAATACAATTAAGGCTGACAGCTTCGCTAGAGGCAAAGTTTTTTTTCTGTCGTTTTTTTTTATAATTTTTTTTTTCGTGGCATGAAAAATCAATTCAGCTTCGGCGTTATTGTTTTCCCTTACATTTTCGCTGAGTAAAATTTAATTATAAAGCCGAACAGCAACCGCCAGGCTGCATTGTCCTGACGTTGCTCATAATGGCCACCGAAAGATGGCCCGATATTCAGAAATATATGTATATAAGAATGCAACTGACATCTGCTGGCAGTATTTACGACCAATAAAAAGCCTCAACTGTCACACCCGATGGGTTCTTAAGTGGCAACAAGGCCAAATTAAAGGTTTACAGCAATTGCTGGGCCTAAAAAAAAGACAAGTAAATGTTTAATAATGGTTTTACTCCCTTTTTCTTGATTAAATTTTAGTTTTAAAAGTCAATATAATATTTTTAAACCATTTTAAAAATGTATATTTATTAATAATTAATTCCAGGACCCTATACCGATTACCGTGTTATTGTCAAGGCTTTTACCACCAAAAACGAGGGCGAACCCTCCGATCAAATTGCCCAGCGAACGGATGTCGGAGGACCCAGTGCCCCTGCCATTGTAAATCTCACCTGTCACTCACAGGAGTCCATCACAATACGCTGGCGAAGACCCTACGAATTCTACAACACCATTGATTTTTATGTGATTAAAACACGACTGGCTGGCCAGGATACGCATCGGGATATAAGGATAAATGCCTCGGCCAAGGAACTGGAGACAGCAGTAAGTCGAAAAAATAATTTTTGTAGCTTTTACTTTTATATTTATTTTTTAAGAATTTAATAACAACAATCTATAAGGTGAATAGCAGAGTTAAATAACAATAGTTCACATGATTTTTATAAATTTTCTAACTTAAATCGAAATTTTGAACATATAAAATGAATACAATTCTTCAGTTATTTTTAGTAATATAGATTTTTAGAAGTAAAAGACGATATTAATCGATATATCAAATTGGGCGCGATATTTCGTCCGATAAACTAAATATATATCGATTATTCCTCTGGATATACTCACATCCCCACCTATTTCCACTTTCTAAAAACCCTTTGGGAGTCTGACAGCCATAATTCAAGTGCAGGTTTGCCTGAACAAATATATATGTATACTTTTTATGTAGAAATATTTCCGCGTTGTTAGCAACCATTTTTATAGCCCTGCCAAGTTGGCAACATAGAGTTGTCCTCCCTCTGATATGTCAATCGAGTCGGCTTATCGCGGCCATTTGGCCAGGCCAACCTATATACATATATCCCTTAAAAAAACGAAAAGTTCTATGATAAACTGCCTAATACAGACAGATATGCAGAGGAGAGCACAAAAAAAAATATATAAATAAAATACCCGGGCCAGTAATAATTGCATTTTTATGCAACAAACAACAAACGGCATACAGAAAAAGCCCCACAGCCAAGCGGCAGCTGTAAATATTTTACTAAAAAATTTCTATACCCAAAAAAAAATATAAGGATATTCACACACGAGGGCCAAAAGTGTTGCATACTTTTCCGGTGCAACCATCGCGGAGAGTGGAGGGGGTGAACGTCGGGCACCCGCACGAATGGGGCTTACCCACCTGCGAAAATAAATTAAATTTATGTTGTTTTTCCTGCCCGCCTTTGTGCCGCACTGGCTTTCGCCTTTCCTTTTTATTTAGCGCCCAGAAAAAGAGTAAATAAATATAAAAAAAAAATACAGCAAAAATATAGAAAAAATACAAAAAGTTTTGTCGTGGGGAATGCGGCGAGGCAAACAAATTTCGCAACAATAAAATGTTATCATACACATAGCTGACTTTTTCCATATCTGAGAAAGGAAAAAAACATAGTTGCTTTCTCTTGTTTTTTCCCCCCGCTTTCCCTTCAGGAACTATTCATCTTTTTGGTTGCCAGGATCCTCCTCTGCAGTGTCGCCTCAACTTCGACAACGTTTGCTTTTGTGTTGGTCAGTTTGGAAAATATTTTTGTAATTGAAATATTTTGTGAGCGGCAAACAAGGTTTTTGTTGAACAACTAAACAACAGGAATGGCAATAATTTTTACCTTTGTTTTTACACATATGAATGCAAAAATGGGGGGGGGGGGAAACGGATTTGGCCAAAAGTTAAATAGAAACCAACACAAATGGAAAATTCATTTTAATTTAAAGCCGAAAAATACTTTCAAAATAAACTAAGTCCCTAATGGAGTTGAGGGACATAAATAATTGAGTAGTTTCACATTGAAATTAAATATTTAAACATTGTTTAATAGGTTTATACGATTACATATACAATTACATATAAATTGTTATTAATTTAAATATAAATAATAAACTTAAATATTTTTTAATCCCTTTCATCTTATTTAATACATTTCTCCATGATTTCTTCCAGATGATCCTACAAAATCTAACCACCAACTCTTACTACGAAGTCAAAGTGGCAGCCGCAACGTTCAGTGTCATAAATCCAAAGAGAATAGTGCTGGGAAAATTTTCGGAGTCAAGGATTGTAAGTAGCGCATAAAGATATCAAACGCAACTCACACCCCCAACCTCAAACCAACACCTGCCACATGGCGGAAAACTTGGCATTTTGTTTTGTAACTTAAAAAATAGGAAAAAAAAATCAAGGCGGAGATATGCAGTAAGAAAAGGCGTGGCATGCCATAAACTTGGCAGCCTCGGCGTTGTCAGTTTCCATATCAGATTACATGTCCGAAAAGGAAAAGCTGCCTTGGGTCTTTACACCAAAATTTATTTAGTTGGAAAAATTCTATCCTGTTTCGGGGCTTGCAAAAAAGAATATCTTTATTTTTGTGTATGCCCCTTCACCCTTTCGTATCTCGTTTTATGCATTATTGAGTCAGGAACCAGTTGGACCCCGGGGCGTATGCGTAATGAGGGGCTTAAGCGCACTTAATGGAAGTCCAGGCAACAACAATGAGTGGCCACGCCCCAGTCATTGTACTTATGCAGAGAGAAAAATTATAATGGCATTTTATTATATTTAATTTTTGAATTTTGGTCATATTTTTATGAGTTTTAATTAATTAATTGATTTTTTAAGGCATTAAAAATATTTTTTTATTAAACAAAAACTAAAATCCGTGCCGTTTTGCTTTGAGCTTGTGATACATTTATAATTTCGGTTAAATACAGCTAAAAATACATCAAATTTAAGGTTTTACTAGTTTTTTAGTCTATTTCCTAATTTTTAGTTTTTATTTTAAGGTAAATTTCAATAGTCAAAAAATACTATTAAAATTAACCATTTTCTTTTGATGTACCTGCGTTCGTTTATTGACATTTAAGACCGCACAGCAACTCCTTTCAGCCTGTCATAACAACATCCTTAATGACATTTCATACAAACGCACACTCACCCACACACACACACCGCAAACTTTGTTGCATGCATAAAATATGTATAATCCGAAAGTTGTGGCAAAAATATAGCAATTTAGTTGACCTCAACTCGAGTTTGGAGGAGAAAAGAGGATGGGGATGGGGATTGCGGATGAAGGAACCGCAGCGACACGCCCTTATAAGTATGCAGCAATATTTTTTGTGGCCCCCTCTCCACCCCCGTTCAACCCTCTTCATTCATAATTCATCGCAATTGTTGTTGTTGGTCCGCCTGAATTTCAAGTGGCCTGCACCTTTTGGCCGCATTTACATGGCCCGCTGCCATTTTCCGCTTAGCGCACATCGCGTTCCCGTCCCTGGCGAAAAATGGCGCTCATTTAAATCCTTTCTTCCATGTTTTTTTTAGTCCTTTTTGTGTGTCAGAATCACAGGAATCGTATGCAAAAAGCGGAAATAAACAAAAGCAAATATGGAGAGAAGTGCGCGAAAAACAAACAATGGGGGAGACAAAAATCAACAAAAATAATGCTCGAATATAATGATAACAGAAAGGCAAACACAAACACACCACACTCCCACCACACACTTGGCATGCAAGTGTTCAGTGAAAATTTCCAGAAATTTGTCACAAGTTCTGCATATTTTTCCGAGCAAAATAAGTCGTATTTGTCATAGTTTTGTCATATTTAAAAAGACTTTGCTCTCTCTAAATCAAAATAATATTTAATCTGTAGTTAAATATCAGAAAATATCGATATATCGAAGCAGTAATAATATCGATATTATTTTATAATATCTATATATTTGTTCGATATTTAAAATTTCGATTAGTTGTCTCTATTAATTTATAATCTTTTTACTTTGTATCATCCTTAGGAAATTTTTAAAATAATTTCCGAAAATTAAACTCAATCCTTTACTGTATTTTCCCTTCAATTAGATACAACTGCAACCGAACTGCGAGAAACTTCAACCTCTGCTGCGACAATCGCATAATGACTACAACCTGGCCGTTTTGGTGGGCATTATCTTCAGCTGCTTCGGCATCATCCTGATCATCATGGCCTTCTTCCTGTGGAGGTAAGTGGCGCTCTATGCCGCCCCCCGATAAAGCACTATATCTATATATAAGCTATAAATAAAGCAGGAAACAAGTGCAGCTAAGGCAGCTGCTATTCCTCAGACAGTCGCGTGCAGTTCCATAAATAAAACTGGGGAGAAGAGTGAGTGTTGTGTTGTCAAAGTGTTGAGTGCAAAGCGCTGTCCTCCCACTCCTTCGATTGAATTTAAAAATAAATACACACGAGTCGCAGTAGATGCAGCTATAGAAAATGGCTATTTTTAAATTAGAAACTTAAAGCGGTGAAATATGTGGAATTTTTCAAGCGAACCAGAAACAGAAAGGGATATATGACTTTACTGGAAGCCTTAAAACGTTTATTTATTGATCAATTTATCGATAGATTATCGAACGCTTTAAATTCTCATATTAAAATATATTTTATAAAAGTTTCCCTAATTTTAAACACCCAGAAACCCCAGAATATTCTCATTTAAATTATCTGTGAAGCGAATATAACATCATTACAAGAAATACTTAACCAATTAGCAATCGTCATGCTCTTCTCCTATCTCCCTGTGATTTCCGCGCTAATATTAATTAACACAAACATCAGTGGGAAGCGAATAAAAAAAAATAGCAAATAAAAACACAGCAAAAGGGATTCCATTGCTGAAATAATTAATCCTTTCGCTGTGTCCCATTCAAACCAATCCATAATTAAGGAAATAACTCGACCATTTTCACTACCCACTCCTGCCCTGAAAATGCGAAAAAACAGATACTCATATTCTCTGGGAAATGTTAATTAAAATTCAAATCGCCAGAAAAAAGAAAAGGAACCAAGAGTCCGGAGCGAAGCCAAAGACAAAGACAAGCAAAACAATTTTAAGTTACTTAAAATCTTTATTAAATGTAAAAGTGGTTAACCCATTTGCCCAGAGCCCAAGCCGAAGCCGGAGAAGCATTTTCCCCAGCATTTTCCCGACGACAAAAAATGTGTGTGTAAGGCAAATGAAAAGCGTTTTTTTCTTTTTTTTTTTTTTTTTTTTGTAGCCCAGCCACCCACAAACGACTTCAATGGAAAAGAATTTTTGCATATTTTCTTCTGTCGAAGCGATTTTTTATGCTGCCGCGAATACGCCAAATGAAAGTTACCCCTTTTTTTTCTACCCCTGCTCGGGTTGCCTAACAAATTAATGCCATTTTTATTTATTTTTTACAAATACCCGCGGCTGCGGTGTTACCATCCCATTCTTCAAGTTACCCAAGTTTTAGAGCGGAAAAAATTATATATTTTATTAAGCAAACAAAGGCGAATTTTCTACAATTTCCTTTTCAATGCAAACAAATTGAAAAAGGAAAAAGTGAAGAGTTAGGAGTGGGTGGAAAACCCAGAACAAAAGTCAGCCGAAGACCCAGGGAAATGCGAGAAGGGAGAAAAGGGTTTGGCGAGAAAATAAAAAATCTTGCAAAACTCAATTCGCGGCGGCTCTTGGGCGAAATCATCATTTACATTTGCATTCACAGTGCACTAATCAACGTTTAGTGGCAGCCACTGGAGGCCTGAATGGGGCCAGAAACTTCTGGGGAGGAGCAGCAGCAGCACCAGGACCTCTCTCTCTCTCTTTGGGCGTGCAAATTATTTCAATAAATGCTGACTAAGTCCTGCGGGGCCACACACTCTGGAAAAACTCAACCAAAGCCAGCTTGCACGACGCGAAGTGGAAATACTTTAGCAGTTCGTTATGGCAACAATTTGCTCTGCAATGATAGCCATCTTTCGTGGTTACACTTTCAGCGTTTTTATTCTCTCCAGAAAAAAGAGTAATGATGATGGTAGGAAGGATTAATTATCTAGTTTGTTTTAGTTTTTTTAGAATGGGAAAAACCTTTGTGATCTTGATAGATAAATATGTTTTATATTACTTTTAGAGGATGTTATACTTGTAAAATTGTTTAAGAAAATATATGAAGCTTTTTAAAAAGTCCTTAAATTATGAAAAAGTTAGCTTAATCTTTTTTCAATCTTAATCTTTTTTCTACCAACTTAACCTAATCCCAGCAGAGTATTTAAACGTCACCACTTGTCTATTTGTTGCGTCTTTTATAATATTTTCCATTTGCATTCCGACACCGAAATAGCAAAAAAGACGACAACTTTTTTCCCCTTTTCTCTCTGGGATTCTCTCTGTGTTAGTGGCCATGTGTTGTTGTTAGTTTTTCATATCTGATGCAGTTTGAAAACATTGTTTTTGTGTCGACGACGACGACGACGACGGCTTTATTTTGCCAGTTCATGTGTATGTCTGGTTTTTCCTGTGAAACTTTTCCCTTTGGCCAGAAATAGAAAAGCCAGGCAAGAAATTATATGTCTGTGTGTGTAGGTATTGATAACTTTTGCCGAAAAAGTTTCATTTCATTTTATCAACTGTATCCAATGATACAAATACCCAGCGTTATCTCGAGTTCTGAAGGGTAAATTTCTTCAGTTGGGCAATGCAACTTTTATTGCGGAAGTGCTTGTCTGCCGCAATTAAACGATTAACAAATATATATATATCGATTCTATATCTCTATATAAGGCTGGGTTTCTTAATTGATTAATTGATGAGCAATAGTTTTGTAAAGTTCATTAGGAGATCTCTCCCTCACCAAATGCATTTCAAAAGTGTGAGTATATTATAGAAAACTAAGGTTAAATCAAAGTCGTGTTTGGATAATAGCTGACATCAGGATTATATAGTATTTTACCTGGAATAAACACAGTAATTATTCGCTTAAAAGAAACCGAGGAAAGGAGAGAAGTTGCTGGTAAATTAAATAATAACAAAATATTTATTTATATCAAATGAAAATTATAAGGCAAATTATAAAGCACTTTATTAGCCTTTAAATATTGGGAGTCATTAAAGATAAAAATTATAAATACAATTCTTATAATAATATAAATAACTAATTGAGATTAGAAATGTATACTAAGACGAATATTCAATGTCATATTGAAAACTATGGTAAATAATTATTTTTCTAAATATCTATGAAAGGCGGCTAATTATTGAATTAATTAATTTATTTAATATACAAATTAGCCAAGGTTTCTAACCAATTTTCACTGTTTGCTAGGCAAAAACAGGCTTCTTATTGCAGTTTGAAGTACACACAACGTGAGTGTTGTTATCAAACAGCTGATTCAAAAAGCTCAAAGCTCGCTCTTTGTATTTTCCCCCCGTTTTTTTAATCTCTCTCAACTTGTCAGACTCTGTGGGGGCCAAAGATCAGTCAGCCAAGTGAGAAAAGCGAGAGAAAAAGCTCTGGCAATGCGCCGATCGCTAATTGACAAGAGTTCAGTTGTTCCAAGCACGCGCGTCTTTAAGCACGACAAAAAAAAACAGATTTTTCTGTACCGAACAAAAACAAAAACACAAAAAAAAAAAACACCAATAAATAAAAATCTTATCAATAAAACACACGCGGGGAAAATACGTTTAATTAAGACAAAGATAAGCGGCGAGAGGAAATACCAACAGCTGGCCTATTGTTTTATGCGCTTTTATTATAATTTTTTTGCCGTGTTTGTTTATAACGTCACAGCCTCGCTCGCTGTGTGTGTGTGTGTGTGTCTGTGCAGTTATTGCGTACTGTATAATATATATTTTGGCGACACTGCACCGCCAATATGACGTAATTTGTGCAAATATGTAAGGGAAAAATATGTAAGCGCAAAACAAAAAAACAGGCAATGCAATTCTAAGCATAGCGACGACATTATGTCAGGTGGCAGGGAAAAGCGGAAAAGCAGCGGCAGCGGCAGTCCCATGCTGCCAGCAGCAACATCAACAACTGCAGCAACTGCAACACCAAGGTTGTTGCGCCGTAAATCGCAACGTGGAAATTGGTTTACGTAAGTTTTTCGCAGCTGCACCCCCGGGAAAATGATCATCAAGTGGGTCACTTTTCGTAATTCTCACGTGTTTGGCCAAACACAAACAAAAAAAAGTCATAATTATAATATATACACTGAGAGAAATACAGTAGGTGGTGAATAAAATAAATGAAAAATAAGTTTATGTGTATTTTAGCCTAGGGCCTGATGGAATTCTTTGAAGAAAAGGGGAAAAGAAATCGCTCGAAATTAAAATCTTTTCACCAAGGTGTCTAAATTGATTTAATTAATTAATTTTAAAAATTAAGTTTGTGTTATCTGATTAGTGTTTTCTTACCTTAACATGTGGCCACTTAATCTAAACTGCTTAAAAGAATGAAAATCTCCTATATAAATAAATCTAAAGGAGAGCAATAAAATATTTCTAGGTGCCTAAATTCCAATTATCTTGTTTATTTTATTTATTTTCAAGTATCATCATTATTTTTCATTATTTACAATTACTCAATTTTGAGGTTCTAGGGAGATTTCAATTTCTATTTACTGAGCCATCAAAAAGTATGCAATGCCATATTAATGACTTGGAAAACTTTTCCATCATGCTCTGACTTTCCATAACTTTATTCAAATTAAATAAATATTGGCCATTAAACCATAAACAAAATACACCACTAAATGAATAATCACCTCAAGCGGAAGTTGACAAAAAATAAATAAACACACATTTTTTTGGTGCGTAATAGAGAGCCGCTATGAAAGCAAAAGTTGCTGGTAAACAACAACAGAAGCGAGATGAGAAGGAATGGGAATCAAAGAAAAACATATGTAAATATATGTGCATACATCGCAGCCATGGAAAGAAATTCGCATTTTCTATTTATTTGTTATTCTTTCCACTCTAGAGTGTCCATTGCTGACTCCTCTGACTCCCGGTTTTGATAAGAAATATGTATTGAAACAATTATAAAAGTTCCGATTGCCACAGAGCTACGTTTGTTTATGCTTTTGTGAAACTTCGTTCAGTAAACAATGAAACATCTTTGAATTATTCCGCGGAATTGCTTACAACGGCAGAAAGATATCAGCTTCAATTTAAACATAAAAAGAGCAAACATTAACAAATTAACTTATCAATACTTGGAAAGTCAAGTTTTAGGGAGATATCTCATTAAGATAGGTCTATCTTTATCGTATGCTTTGGGAACTATAAAAGATAAAAATGCTATCTTAGAGGAGCAAATTATCTCTTTTAAGAGCTTTAAACACGATCCTAATCAGATCCCTTAAGAGGAAGATCACAAATATTTCCTTATCATTTATAAATATATTTTAGATACAAACTAAATCATTCGGTTTCCCCAGTTTCACCCCTAAACATCCCTTTGAAATCCTTTTAGAAATCCAGCAATAAACGCAACAATCGAAGGAGTGTTAAAAGTTTGCTCCAAACTTGCCAAGTTCTGGCCTGTTCGAGAGTGCACTTGTAGGCAAAACTTGGGCGCAAAAGTTGGAGCTTGCTCCTTGTAATCGCTTAAGCCAATTACAAAAACTTAACCTCAATTTGTGCTAGGAAAGGGGGTGTTTTCAACCCACCCACCTTTGTCATTATTGTCACTCATTTAAAGCAGCTTTGTGCAAATATTTGCCCAGACTTTGGCCCAGGAACTGTCCAGCAAAATTACTTCCTTATGCCTGGCTGCAGCTGAATGCCCACCTCCAAAGCCCACTTCCTTCTTTAGATCCTTATATATATTTTTTAAAAAATATATACTTTCTGTAGCTCTCAGTGCCACCTGCTTATTTATGCATTTTGATTTTGTTAAGAACTGATTGCAGCTGCTTCATAATTCCTCTCAGTTGCACAACTTTTTGCAAAGTAAAATTTATTCTCTCTTCTTCTGTTAGATATAGAATTTCCACATTTACACCTTTTTCCAAAGTAGCTTTTGTAAGGAAAACAGGACCTGGGTGGGTCAGTGGGACTTCTGCTCTAGTTATCACTGTCACGCCGAAGGGGATTGTGTTCAAAGTGGACAGAAGAAACTCATAGACAAAGTTTTCTTTTATAAAGAAAAGCGAAACCTTTTCATTAAAAGCTTGGGAAAGGAAGCTATCAAACTAGAGAAATTTCTATCAAATTAAAGCCACAAACATAATTAACACTGGGCTTTTTCTTTTAACTCCTTTCAGCAGAAAGTGCTTCCATGCGGCCTACTACTACCTGGACGATCCACCGCATCATCCGAATGCCCCGCAGGTGGACTGGGAAAATCCCGTCAAGATCGGCGATGAAATCCGTGCCGCTGTTCCCGTAAACGAATTCGCCAAGCATGTGGCCTCCTTGCACGCCGATGGAGATATTGGATTCAGCAGGGAATACGAGGCCATACAAAATGAGTGCATTAGCGATGATCTGCCATGTGAGCACTCGCAGCATCCGGAGAATAAGCGAAAGAATCGATATCTGAACATTACAGCTTGTGAGTATAGGTTTTTTTTATATTTTTGAATTAACTAATTCAAGTACTTATATTTCTCCCTACTCCAGACGACCACAGCCGCGTCCATTTGCATCCCACCCCTGGCCAAAAGAAAAACCTGGACTACATCAATGCCAACTTCATTGACGGCTACCAGAAGGGTCATGCTTTCATTGGCACCCAAGGCCCCCTGCCCGACACCTTCGACTGCTTCTGGCGCATGATCTGGGAGCAAAGGGTGGCCATTATTGTGATGATCACCAATTTGGTGGAGCGTGGCAGACGCAAATGTGACATGTACTGGCCCAAAGATGGTGTGGAGACCTATGGTGTGATCCAGGTCAAGCTCATCGAGGAGGAAGTGATGTCCACCTACACGGTTCGCACTTTGCAGATCAAGCACTTGAAGGTATGTATTTCTTAAGTGATTAATTTGTATAATTTGAATTTAATTAAATTTGTATTTAAAACTTTAAGCTCAAGAAGAAGAAGCAATGCAATACCGAGAAGCTGGTCTATCAATATCATTATACCAACTGGCCGGATCATGGCACCCCGGATCATCCCCTGCCCGTACTGAACTTTGTCAAGAAATCCTCGGCTGCCAATCCCGCCGAGGCTGGTCCCATAGTCGTGCACTGCAGGTGAATATTTAATATTTAAAATTTACTTTGATTCCTTTATCTAAATTCCAAATTTATTCTAAATTTAGCGCTGGCGTTGGTCGCACTGGAACCTACATTGTCCTGGACGCCATGCTCAAGCAAATTCAACAGAAATCGATTGTGAATGTCTTTGGCTTCCTGCGTCACATTCGAGCACAAAGGAACTTCCTCGTCCAGACCGAGGAGCAGTACATTTTCCTGCACGACGCTTTGGTGGAGGCCATTGCCTCCCGGGAGACGAATCTGCTGGCCGAGCAAGTGGAGGAGCTGAAGAACTGTACCCCGTACTTGGAGCAGCAGTACAAGAACATCATACAATTCCAGCCAAAGGACATACACATTGCATCGGCCATGAAGCAGGTGAACTCGATCAAGAATCGCGGCGCCATCTTCCCCATTGAGGGCAGTCGAGTGCATTTGACTCCAAAGCCGGGCGAGGATGGCAGTGACTATATCAACGCCTCCTGGCTGCATGGCTTCAGGAGATTGAGGGACTTTATAGTCACCCAGCATCCGATGGCGCACACGATAAAGGACTTCTGGCAAATGGTCTGGGACCACAATGCACAGACTGTCGTGCTGCTCTCTTCGCTTGACGATATTGTGAGTGTAGAAAAGTCTTTTTTTCTCTTGAATTCTTTAGTAAATATTCTTGATTTTTATTAGAACTTTGCCCAGTTTTGGCCGGATGAGGCCACGCCCATCGAGAGCGATCACTATCGCGTCAAGTATCTGAACAAGACGAACAAGAGCGACTATGTGAGCCGGGACTTTGTCATCCAGTCGATACAGGATGACTACGAGCTGACGGTCAAGATGCTGCACTGTCCCAGCTGGCCGGAGATGTCGAATCCGAACAGCATCTACGATTTCATTGTCGATGTGCATGAGCGCTGCAATGACTATCGAAATGGACCAATCGTCATTGTAGACAGGTGAGGGAGAAACCTAAGAAACAAGCTATAGAAGCTGTTTAATAGTTTACACCTTCCTCTGACTTTTTTGGGATTTTTTTCTAATTAAATTCTCTGTATTTTTAGATACGGTGGCGCCCAGGCGTGCACCTTCTGTGCGATCTCATCGCTGGCCATCGAAATGGAGTACTGCAGCACGGCGAATGTTTACCAGTACGCCAAGCTGTACCATAACAAGCGGCCCGGGGTGTGGACCTCCAGCGAGGATATACGCGTCATTTACAACATACTTTCATTTTTGCCTGGCAATTTGAACCTGCTGAAGCGCACGGCGCTTCGGACTGAATTCGAGGATGTGACAACGGCCACGCCGGATCTCTATAGCAAAATATGCAGCAATGGTAATGTTCCACAGCATGTCATACTGCAGCAGCAGCAGCAGCAGCTAGGGATGCAGCAGCAGCAGCAGCAGCAGCTGAATCTGACCACACTCCATGATACACCGCCCGATACTAATCCAAGCCTATCGCCCATTCTGTCATTGTTACCGCCCGCAGTTGTCCCGCTGTCCAACTCATCCACACCACCACCAACATCACCATCCCCACAGACCATCATTGAACTGCCCTCACCCGCTACTCCAACTGCAGCTTCGAATACGGCCACAACAACACCAACAATTCCAATCACAACAACGACAACACCTTCACCACTCGCCTCCCCAAACAGTTTAACCCATACTAATGCCAATTTCCATACTGTTACTAATGCCAATGCTGCTAAACTCATGGAACTCGAACTCAATTTCGAACAACAACAAATGCAACATCAACAACAACAAATGCTGGCCCGGATTCAACAACAAACGCAACTTCAACAACAATACAACACGCATCATCAACACAACAACGTTGGTGAAATGCTGATGAATCCTACGATTCCTTCAACAACCGCCTTGGAAATTGCAACAACAACCACACCCGCGTCGTCACCAACAACTGCAACGATGGTCAACAACAATAATATTGACAACAACAATATTAACAATGTCACAACCACAAATGCAGCAGCGACAGATGCTCAAAACCTAGATATTGTAGGCTAAACTAAAGATAAATTTACAGAGAGAAAAAATTAAATCATTTTATAAATGTTTAAATATAAATATTTAAATTTAAATTTAAAATTACATTTAAAACCATACGATTACGTATACATAGCGATGTATTTATTAACATTTAAGTCGTTTAAGTGAGGAGAACAACACATAAATTATTATTCATTCGCCGCGTAGCAAGCTCATGTTTTAACTTTAATTTATTACGCTCAGTTGTTCTCTATACGTACTGTCTAAGTTATTTCGTTTTTCTGTCATTTTTATACATATACCTTAAATTTAGGTTTTTAATATAACTATTTTGTACAACCATTTTAGTCAGAGGGGAAAAAAGTCAATCGAAAATAGTTTTGAGGCAAGGAAAGAGCAAAAGTTAATCACAAATTGAAACAAATGGTAACGTAGCAAAATGCACAAATCGAACAAGAGTAGGTTTACAAAAAACACAGCAGACAATTATCTATATAAAATATAAATATATAACATACGCGTAATGATTCGTTAATGCAGGTTAAAGCTGCACAACACACTTGTGCCATGATTTCTTAAGCTACCCACAAAGCAAGCTCCTATTAAAGTAATGATTATTAGTTGAATTTATCGAGTTAACTCTTTGCATTTCGAATTGATTCAATGTCCGTCCTAGTATCTGTTACCTTTCCAGTTCACGTTTTCTGTTAAGCTCCATTTTAACAAATTGGAAGGCGAATTTAATACAAAAAGAGCAAAAATAATCCGAATTAGCAAAAGCACACACACATCACTGTAAATCCCCAAAGTAAAATCAGCACCAAGAGCACGAGAAAACATCACGGAAATAAATTTGTAAATAGAAAAGCTAGGTCCAGGCAACTGCCCTGGATCCTAAGTATACTCCTCTTCCTGCAAAAGCTAAGAAAAAATATTGTAAAATAAACCCTACAGCGATAAGTTAATGTAAAACTAAAAATAAACGCAAGCAAAAAGTATTACTATAAATATATATATATGATTAACAATACATGTGAAGAAGAGGGAGATGAAAAAATAGAGAGCCCCCGAATGCATAACTTGACTCCAGTTTTGTTTTGTTTTTCACTTTATTCGATGCACACACAGGGTGCTATCACATTCGCTGGGCGTAATCGTAATCTGTACAGTTCTTAAAGTTAGCCTCGTATGTGGGATAAATATAAAACATAAAAGCTTTGCACTCTGAATTGCCATAGCTAAGTGCCTGTGTGTGGTAATAAGAAGATTTTGAAATTTCTTTAAAAAGGGTGCCTAAAAGTTTGCTATGATTTTGTTCCCAAAGTCGGAATAATTTATTTTTAGCCTACTTTTAAGCACCAAATTAAAGACACACACAGGACCAGCGTAGAGCGCAAGTAAATTAGTAAATATTTTTACATTTTATATGTAGAAAAAATAATGAAGCAAAGTATGAAAGAAACGATAAAGAAAAATGTTTTAAAGACTGGTTTTTTGTACACTTTAACTTGAATAAGCATGGTATACTGATTATGTAAATGAACGAAATGTCAACAAAGGTCCTTCAGTTTCCTCTTAGATTTATCCCAATCGAATGTAGTCAGAGACTACTGGATGCGCAGTTGATGGGTTTCTGTCCCTTCGAGATCCTGATCTTATCAAAGTGAGCGAGCATTTCAATCCAATCATTTGTCAGCTGTAACCCTAATAGGCGGCTCTACATATTAACCAACCAACTACTGACCAATTTTTTGTGAGATTTATGTTTCTTAGGCACTAAAAACCCCCACTTAGATTAAGGTAACACTTATATATATACGCTCTAGCAGGCTTGTAAATTCTCATACTGACAACCGATGCTTCATCTGTAATATAACGAACCAGAGAATCATATTATTTCGATACCAAATATTGGAGTAACCGTGCATTTTAACTGTTGCAAAAACAAAACGAAAGCAAATGAATAGTAAACTATAGATGGATATTTCTATATACACATTGTGTACATAAGGTGGCAGCCAAATGAAGAAGCTTAATCAACAGAAAATTAAGAGTAATCAGGAGTTCAACAAATTAAAAAAACCAGCACACACCAGACACTTTTCGAGCAATCGAGGAAACCTTTCCACGACTAAACTACCTTCACACATTTAACTAAAGTAAAAAAAAGAACAGATTATCTAATTGATGGTGTTATATGCAATTTATAAATGTGATGAATGTCAAAGTTAAGAGTATAAACCATTTAAAAACGAACAAAAAACAATGAGAAAGAGAAATTCGATAAGAGAGAGAGAGCTGAAATGTAGTAAGCAAAGCATGCCCACGATTTTAGAGCTAAGCATAAACCTAGATCAAGATGAATATTACAACAGAGGCAGACAGACCATAGATTTTAAAGACACACAGATGGTAGGGTTAGGGACTCTCCCCCAGCTTATAAAAAACAAAAACAAAATAATGGTATATATATATATTTAAATATATGTATATGTATGGTACACCTAAGCTAAGCGTAAGCCAATGAGAAAATGGAAATTATGAAGCTAAAGATAGACAAGGATAAAGAAGCGTCGAAATAAAGAACACATCAAATTGCAAAAACCACTCGTACCTTTTAGCTGGGCGCTTGTGTCTCCACACTGAACTCCACCTGCATCAGCCCGAAATGGCTGCGGGGCAGAATATCCGGCGTCCAGGTTAGCAGCACTCCATTGCCGGCCTGTTCCTTTGGCGCCATTTGGAATATAATTTTAGCCATGTACAGTTTTATTCTGGCGTAAGTTAGACGCTTTTTGGTTGAATCCTCAATGGATGCCGGTGGACGCACATAGGGCACAAAATATTGGCCATCCGGATGACGCTCAAAGGCACGCTGCAACTGCAGTTCAATATTAGCAGTGCTGAAGATGCGCTTGACTGTGTGCGAGGTCGTAAAGTGCCAGGTGTATTTGGTGAGACCCTTGTAACGGCCCGATTCTATCACAGTCACCTGGTCCAAGGGACGACGCTTAATTCCCGCACTAAAGGACTTGCAAAAGTGCGAAAAGGTGTCCTGAAATAAAGTAAACTTTTAGTTTTTGTTGAATATTAATATTATTCTGTAAATATCATCTCACCCTGTGAACATGAAAGCTTTGCTGGACCAAGCGTTTTGAGATCCCCGCCTGAGGTGTTTCCCGGGGCTCAAGTGCCTCGTTTAGCAGCTCAATCACATGATCCAGCCACGCGGAGTACGCCAGTGCCGGCTGAACGCAAGCCTCCTGGCAGGGAGTATCCAAGACCTGAGTTGCAGCAGCTGGCTTATTCACAATTAAGGCTCTTTTGGCCGGCAAGGGAGGTTGTTTTCTGGACTTTACTTCTCTCACTATCTCCGAGGCCTTAACGGGAGCCGCCTTCTTAACCATGGAAATGGTAGCCAACTCAATGGGCAGCTGATCAGCAGGCGAGGCCTCCGAAAAGATGGGAGGGGCGGCCAATATGTTGTAGGGCTCACTGATCAGCGGCAGCTCAATGTCCTCGCTGCTCAGGTCAATCTGATCCGTTGGCTGGAACTGGTCCATCAGCTCGATATTGCAGTCCGTGAGCTCGATGGGCTCTGCATAGACATCGCAGTTGGACAGCAGCTGCGAGTCGTTGGCGTAGTGGATTAGGGCGCTGCTGGCTTGGTTTGAATCGCTGTGGCTTTTCGTGGCCACCGCCTGCATGTTGTCCAGATTGAAGGCGCCATCGGAAAGATCTGGCAGGGGAAGCTAAGGGGAGTAAATACTTGTCTATATTCCGCTCCCATTTGCATGTTTGCCTAAAATACTCACATCCAGCTGATCACCAAATACCAGAATGTCCACTTGAGGATCAAAGTCATCGTCGTCCATGTGTAGACTCAAGCGCAGATCCTCGGCAGCGCCATCTCCAAGAGGTGTCTCCAGCTGGGATGGCATCCAGAAGGACTGCAGGCCGCTGGTAAAGTGCCCGTACACCCGTTTGCCCTGCGGCGAGCTCAGGATGCCGGCCAGGACGAGCAGCAGGTGGTCGCAAATCTCATCCTGCATCACCAGCGAGTTGTCCGGCTCCACGATAATCTTTAGTTTCCTGCAGGCGCAGGCATAACTGGCCGCCCCCTTTCTCTTGGAGCCATTGGCCAGGACGGTGACATGTAGTCGAGCTGCTGGGCAGGACTCGGAGCGTTCGCACTTCACCACAAATGTGGTGGCATTCAGCCGCTGGACTGCCGGCAGGTGTTCCTGCTCCTCAGCGTACTTGTACTGCTGCCAGAGCTGCTGCTTTTGCTCCTGGCTGATGTTCAGGTTCCACAGCACTTCGCGCGACACGCTGTAGGCCTGGGCCTTTGGAAACTCAGGGCCCATTTCTCGACATGTTTTGACGTGCACGCAGTCCGCGGTGGCCTTGACGCCACCTTTGTGGCAGGACTCTACGTAGCACATCGCCTTGCTGGACACCACCGCTGCATCTGGCTGCAGGGACACGGTCACCTCTTGTATCACCACAAAGTTTCTTGGCTGCTGCTCCTTCTCCTTGGATCGCAGCGAGTAAACCGTGGATCCTGGTCGCAAAGACACCAATTGCACGGCGTCAAGAACATTCCTGCGCTGCGGACACGCGACGTTCCGACACAGCTGGGCCCGATTCCCGTTTAAAACACCGCACTGAACGCACTTCCGAACCCCCCGCATCGCGTTTCGCGAACGTTTTTCGTGGAGAACATACGGTTTTCCTCACTTTTCACTGTTTTTCCCGGCGAACGACACAATCTAAACTTTGCCGGCGAACTTAGAGAGGAGAGAGAGCTGTACAGCTGATTAGCTATCGTTATCGATTGACCGTCCGCTTAAAATATAAAAACCGCTAGGAACGAATCATATTTTTTGATTTGGATGATCTGTGGACAGTTAAAATGTACACAGCAAACCAACATTCTTGAAGGAGACTCTGGAGACCATAATTATACCTCTAAATAATGACTGACATTGGGGATATTCCAGAACATCTATTTTTTGGGTAGTCGCCAGCCCTGCGATTTATCGATAACTGTAAACAATCACGGAAATCGGTTTTCTGATTGGGATTTCCTTGCATACACGAGATACGAGATGTCGCATCCCCTGGATGCCCAGCTGCCGCGCGTCCGCAAGTACCCCTTCGTGGGCATGCGGATTTCCGACCACACCATACTGGACACCATCGAGGGACGTCACAACTGCCGGCTGTGCCATCGCTCGAGGAAGTTCTTCTGCTACAATTGCTACATACCCGTCGGCGAACTGGCGGAGACGGATGTGCTGCCCCGGCTCAAGCTGCCACTGCTGGTGGACATAATCAAGCACAAGAAGGAGATTGACGGCAAGAGCACGGCCGTGCATGCGGCTGTCCTGGCGCCGGAACATGTGCGAATCCACACTTTTCCGGACATTCCGGACTATCGAAAGGAAGACGGGGTGGTGCTGATCTTTCCCAGCGCCAAGGCGGCGACAGTGCCACAGCTCTTCGAGCGCAACGTTCAGCTGCAGATAGGCGAGAACTACGGCCTGCCCAAAGGCCATCACATGGGAACCATGCTGCGCCGCCGCATGGACGAGGTGGAGATCCATGAGGACGAGGACAAACCGGAGCAGGAGCTGCGCTGCTGGAAGCTAGACAACCTGCCCATCCGCCGGGCCGTCTTCATCGACAGCACGTGGAACCAGAGCCGCGGCATTTACGCCGACGAGCGGGTACGAGGCCTGAGAACGGTGGTGCTGCAGAACCGGCTGTCGCAGTTCTGGCGGCATCAACGCGGCAGTCCGCGCTGGTACCTGGCCACCATTGAGGCCATCCACCAGTTCCTCCTCGAGGTGCACATCAACGCCTGGGGCCTGAGCTCGCATTACCGTGGCCTGGATAATCTGGAGATAACCGAGAGCTTCCATCGGCTGGCCGAACCGCTCAAGGTGGTGCCAGTTGCGGAGGAGAAGGCGACGGACCGGGAGACGCCGTACAACGGACAGTACGACGACCTGCTGTTCTTCTTCGCCAACATGTACGATCTCATCCACAAGTACTACGACCACAACGAACTCATAGCCTATCGGCGTCCCATTTAGTTATAGTTTATATTTTTGGATAGTGTGAGAAATACACGAATTACGCTTAACTAGGACCATTACTTCTTCTTCTTCTTGCCCTCGTCACCGGACTCGGAGCTGGGGGAGGACTTGGCGGAGGAGCCATCGGTTTGGATGGGTTTCTGCCACTTGAGAGGGTTGCGACGGAACAAGGGCCACGGCGGAATGGTGATCTAAGAAATAGGGTTTTCGGGCATTAGTTTAAGAGGATTCCAGCTGGGACTTGCTGTGAGGACACTCACCAAAGAGGAAAGCAGGAAGCCCGCTCCCAGGATATACACAGTTTGCGAAAATTGCTGGACAATTGCTCCGTAGATCAGGCCGATAACACCGAAAACGGTGATGATGAGCCGGGACCAGCGCTCTGCCTTTCCCTGGCCCACAAAGTCCTGCGTTTTAGAGGTTAATTAGAGATTATTTGTGGTTTAATTTATGTCCTTGAAGCTCTTACCATGTGCGTCTGTATGTCCAGCATTTTGTATGTGAGTTTATTCGTTAATTGTAGCTATTTTTTCACATAAACAAATTCGGGATGCGGCACGTCAGCAGTAAGTGTTGTTCAGTGTTGCCGTTTTAGCGGTTTTCCCCCCAGATTTGGGGTAAGTGTTGTTATCGCCTTCTCGATTTTAAGTGTAAGCTATCAGCTATTCGATTTTAAGATAGGTATATCGAAATTGATTTTAAAATTTAAATATTAAATTTAAGCGACTAAAGTAAAAGTGAAAACAATCAATTGGGCAGTGTTAAAAAAAGAACCGTACAAACAAATAATATTAAATAAATCGTTATTTTTAGATTTATTTATTATTTTAAAAATTAAATTGTTTTAATTTATTAAATTTGTAAAAAAACAATTTATTAATTGCAAATAAGATAAAGTTAAGTAGAGATTTCATAGACCAATTGAGACTTTGAAACCAAATTAAAACCAGCTACAAAGTATGCTACAAATTAGGCAAAAAGAAAAACAAATAAAAAACCAATTACAATTTTGTAAAACTTATGTCGTGATTTAATTAATCGTTCGTTGTTGCTCAGACATTTATTTGTACAATGCGTTTTGATGGCGGTTCGAACCGTGGACGTAATTGATGTGTGGGTTTCTACTAATAAATAAGTGGCGCTTCGTAAGGCTACGATAAAATATATAAGGCGAATGTGCGTGGGGAATGCCTTAGTTTATGCTTCATCCATTCCAATATATTGAGTTAGCATTATTTCCCTGCTCCTGAGGACCTTGCTCAGATTCTGGCGGCTTTTGTTCGGCGCAGATTCACAATGTTGATCACACAGATGGCCAGCCAGGCGAATAGGGCCAACCAGGCGAAGACCAGGGTGAAATACAGGCAGGCGGCGGTATTAATGCGTCCATAGCGCCTCCTCTCATACGAGATGCTCTCCACCAAGTAGTCCATAAAGTCGAAAACGGCGGCACACGACAATCGGGACTTGATCACGGGCACAATATTGCCCACGCCCTGGATTTCCTTCAAAAGCGACTCCCTGTACTGTTTGCAGGTCACCTCAAATCCATCGGTGAATATGGCCGAGTAGATCAGCTGATAGATGGCCATGATCACAGAGATGACGGTGGCCGGGAGCCCTATCAAAGCAAAAATAATAAATGTTATTGAATATATTGGTAAATGGTGGCAAAGAATACTCACAATAATATGGGGAGAGCCCATGGGGTGAGAGTTCCGACTCGGTATTTACCACGATTATTTCACCGGATCTGTTGAAATAAATTAAAAATTTAAATATTAAAGTAAATAAATATTAAAACTTAAAGTTAAGCTAAATAAGAACCCTACAAATGTATCAATTCTTTTACCGATCTCAACTACTCTCAATTGTCTTATTTGACAATGTTATTACTCATACGCAGCGTGGTCACTATTAGCATAAGGCCTAATTAGACGTCTCATCTTGAGAGTGAATGTGTGTCCCGGTTAACCGATCGATTAACCCACTTGACCCCCAGAGACAGTCGCGTCGGAATTGGAATTAGAATGTCCGGATCTTGGATACCATACACCTCCCCCTGTGACCACTCACCGCTGGCTGATGGTGGCCGTGCCAGTCTTGGGCTTGCCCCGCCCGATGCACATCCGATATCCATGGTAGATGCCCAGCACCACGGCAAAGATCAGCGGCAGTATCAGCCCATAGGTGGCGTAGTGGCAGTAGGCAATATTGCCGCCCTCGAAGCTGTTGTACGTGCTCCGGCTGTGAAGGACGCAGCCGCAGTTGGTGTCCGGACAGGCGTTCAGGACGTAGCGCCAGTGAGTCCAGGCCACCGCCGAGGTGATGCAACAGACCACCGAAGCGACGATCGCTGTGGGGTACAGAAAGGATAGAGCTCGCTCCGCGGAGTACGACATCTTGGCTGCTCGGTGGGTGTGTGGGTGGTGGGGCCTGAAATAGAGTTGCGGGAAATGGGAGTCTTTAAAATAAGGAGCATAGAATACTTTGCCGGCAAAAAAAAACCTTTATTTCAGGGCCTAACTACTTTGGTTTTTGTCTAAAACCAAAGGGAATCGAGTATTTAAAATATTTCTTTTTCATCTATTTAGCTTTTGAAGTTTTCATATAAAAGAAATATATAAAACTCAAATTATAGGGCAATAATTTTATAGTAATTTTAGATTTTCAATATTTTCGTATTCTCTTAAAAAAAAACTTGAGAAAGCCTTCTTATTTTTGAAATTTATAGACAACCGAATAATTGAAGTGGGAGACTGTGGGCTTATTAATTCCATCTTGGGATTCAAATTGGTTTAGACTCAATTAATTGGGCATTTTCGAGCTCTGTAATTCCGCATAATTGTAATTGCACCTAATTTGTTTATCACAATTACTCAAGAGGGGCTCTTGGGATTGGTCAGGGTTGTTTTTAATCAAGAAAATAAGACCCTTAAGTGACTTATTCAAATTTGTTTGGCTTAAAAACCGTAAAAAAAAACATAAAATTAAAGATAATAAGTGAATTAAATCATTTAACTACGAAAGTTGGATTTAAAACGTATATGTAAATCTACAAAATATATAAATGAATACATTAAAAAATTTTTAAAATAATACAAATAATTTATTACTTTTAAAAGGGAATTTATATTTATTAATTAATTAATGGAAAATTATGTTTTCAAAATATTAAAACTAGATCGATATGATATGTATATATTTTTTTTTTCTGATGAATAACGAATATTTTGGATTAATTTTCGTATATTGAAACCCAACACTCTCTTCTGGGCGGCTCTCTCTCTCTCTCTCTCTCTGTTTTTCTCTCTCACACACACACTCAAACAAACTGGTTGCAACTTGCAACGCGCACTGTACCAAATATAAACAAAAACCTTTGGCTTATTTCTTTCAATTGTGCACTATATTTTTCTTTTTGTTTATAATTTTTAGTTTAATTTAGTAACTTAAGTGCCACATTTATCACAGAAATCGGAATAAACAACAGAGCGCTGACACATACACGCACACAGGCGCAGTAGAGGGCACACCTACGTTTATCCGTATCGGCCCGAGCGAGAAACAACAACAAACTGGCTAGTTGAGCGAAGGAGAAACGACTGAAAAAACGGTTGTTATGGCAATGGCTTCTGATCAGAACCAGTGATGAGAAAGGGAGCTAGATAAAGGCTGAAAATAGCTTTAAAAAAGCTAATATTCGTATAAGAACTGATAAAAATAAATTAATAATTTCCTTAATATAAAAAAATATATTGTTATAATTTCTCCAGAAAAAACTGATTTGCCGAACAACCTGAATTGGCAAATTACCTATTAGCAATTTAAGCTATTTTATAGCCAGATTCTTATTGGCTTTTTCTTTAATAGCGGTTTTTATTTGAATTTGAAACCAATTGAGCCTCACGTTGTTTTTTTTTTAATTGTTTCAAACTAAAGTAACTAACTAAAATGATTCAACAACGGGGTTCAATTTCCAAACACGAAAAAAATCTTAAAGTTTAATTTAATGCAATTTTGTATCTTTATGTATTTATCCCATATATTTATATTTGGTAAGGTAACGTTTGATCCACTGGAATTCGAATTGTTTGATAAAAAAAAATGGATATTTGAACAGTGCAGTTCATGTGGCATACCCATTGGTTTAGTATCCCCTTAAGGGTTCTCTGATAAGGACTGAGATGTCTCTAGACGCCAAATACCCCCGAAGAACAATAGTTTTCGGATAAGAAAACTTTTCTTAGAAAAGCTATGGCAAAAGATTGCGAACTTTACGTCTTTTAAAATTTTAATGTTTTTTGTTTGAGTTGTTGCTTTATAGAAACCTATATAAACCAAATCACCAAGCTGATTGTGATTTAGTCGAGAAGTTTTGTTTCTATGTTTCAAGAAAAAGTGAAGATATATTCCATTATTTTGGGGGCATTCATGGAGCTTATTATCCTGCAAACAGCAAAAGCGGATATTCCTGGATGCCACTTTTTAGAAACTGTGAATATAATATCTAGCCTGAGGCTACAAAACGGCTCATATATGTACCAAGACATCGAGATTCCCCTATATATTTTCAGTTTCAATAGCTCTCCGATGCACTTTTCAGCTAACCACTCGCACGAGCACTGATACGCCTTCGCTACATTTTTTGTGCGTGTAAGGAAAGCCATTTCATCTAAATTGCACTGCGAATGAAAAACATTTATAAGCGTTAAATAAAAACCAAAGCCAGAAGACAAATCACCGCGGTGATATGATTGGATTGTGTTCTTGAAAATAAATGGCAGATAAAGATTTATGTTAAGATGTGTTTTTGTGGGAAAAAGCTTATTAAGATGGGAGGTGAAGATGAATGCCTCAGGTACTTAAGGGAAAATAACCTAAAGAGAGAGGAAATTCCGCTTAAAGAAAATCAAATATATGACATCGAATCACTTAATAAAAATTAATCAATGACATGAAAGAAATCTTTGAAACTTTGAATTGAATTTAACCAAAAACTAACATTTATTCTTACGAAATAATAATTAGATTTATATCAAATTTTTCATAATATTATTAAAATATAATATATATAATATATACGAAAAATGTAATCCATATATTGTGCCAAAAATTAATATTCAGGCAATGAAGTAAACATGTGGCAGACCCAATGTTTAAGTATTCCCCTCTCTGATAAGGCCCAACAAAAATAATAGCGAATCTCTATAAGAATCTTTACGGCAAATATATAGCAACAATAAATTTATTAAAATTAAATTCCCAAAGGCAAATCATTAGATTTTATACCCTTGCAGGGTATTATAATTTCAGTCAGAAGTTTGCAACGCAGTAAAGGAGACCTTTCCGACCCTATAAAGTATATATATTCTTGATCAGCATCAACAGCCGAGTAGATCTAGCCATCTCCGTCTGTCTGTCCGTCTGTCCGTCTGTCTGTTTCTACGCAAACTAGTCCCTTAGTTTTAAAGCTATCTGAATGAAACTTTATATACTCTCACTGCCATATATGTCGGAACGGGCCGGATCGGACGACTATATCATATAGCTGCTGGCTGTTTTTCGATATTTTTAAAATTTCATGAAAATCATACGACTATATCTTATAGCTACCATAGGAACGATCGGAACATAAATAGAAAAAAAAATTATAACTTCATTGTTTTTCAACGTATTTTTATCTACTCTGAGATGTAAACTTTTTTTATTATTTTAGAATTTTGGTATAAATTTCATGAAAATCGGACGACATTATCTTATAGCTGCCATAGGAACGATCGGAAAATGAATAGGAAAAAAATTATAACTTCGTTGTTTTTCAACATATTCTTATCTTCTTTTAGATATGATTTTCTTTTATTATTTCAGAATTTTGGTATAAATTTCATAAAAATCGGACAACTATATCATATAGCTGCCATAGAAGCGATCGGTAAATGTAAAAAATATGTAAAACTGGGAATGTAAAACTGTAACTGTCAAACTGTAAACATAATAAGTAGGTAAAATGTAATGAAACACTGTTTTGTGAGTGTTTTCAGCATTTAAATCTATAATATAAACATCGAAACCAATCTGCAAGGGTATACAAACTTCGGCGTGCCGAAGTTAGCTTCCTTTCTTGTTTTATGTATTTTCAAAATAGTTGCTTTCCAGATTGCTATATAAACTTGTTCGCCAAGCTGCTTGGGAATTAGTCGAGAATTTTTGTTCGTTGATTATGTTTTAAGACACAATGAAGCTATACTCAATTATTTTCGTGGCCTTCCTGGAGCTTTTTTTCCTACAAACAGCAAAAACGGATATTTCCGGATGTCACTTTTTAGAAACTGTGAATATAACGTCTAGTCAGAGGCTACAAAACGGCTCCTATATGTACCAAGACATCGAGATCCCTGAATATTCGACTGGTCAATATGATTACATAACAACGGAGTTTGATTATAATAAAACTGTGAAGAGCCACCTACGAGGATGTGTCTGCCAACTTAAGCCATGCATATGGATATGCTGTCGCTTTAAAGATTGGGATGAACCCAATAGTAAATGCACAGATGGTTTGATGGAGGAGTTGGCTGGGATCAATCCTTTCCTTAACGTGACACTCATCAATGGGTCAGTGATAGAAACGAACTTGCTAAAGGATTTTATCGTGTTGAGAGATCAAATTCGGGAAGATGATTTTTGGAGAAAAGATAAATACACAATATTCGAGGTTAGTCCTTCTTTTTGTTCTATGTTTCCTTAACTACCTTGATATCCTTAGAACGCGACTGTACTGTTCAATAGTGTGGTTATAGTTGACTTTAGGGGATATGACTGTCTCCATCCAAATCAGTTTACTTCAGGCAACACAGAGTCCTTTGTTGCTGCCTTCCATAATGAATTGAATAATGAGAGGTACCTATCACTGTATCCAGGAATGAAAGAGCGTAAGAGGAGTTACTATGTAGCCACTTGAAGAACTTGCAGTCCTCTAATCTTTCAAATATGCAGTCATGTGCCTTTCAGAAGTTTCGTTGGTTCTCACAATCGCAGTGTATCTTCACTTAAAGAAGCTCCGGAATCTGCACGGAAAGTGCTTCATCTGTTACATGATAGCTTCGTTCATGTATTTTTTCTTTGAATTGCTGGAAGCCGTTCCAATTCATTTGCAGTTGTGCGTTTTACAAGGTATGCATGTTGTTTAATAATTTAAATAAATTGAATGTAAATTTATTGTTTTGTCCTCAAATTGCAGGTTACGTCACGATTTATTTCTTTATCGCCAAATTCAGTTGGCTCTTAGCTTTGAGCCATCAGTTGTGGAGAGGCTTTTCATCGGTCAATCGAGTTGAGTCTGAATATAGCTTCGGGGCCTACAGCACCTTTGCCTGGGGTTTAGCAGGTATCCTGACGGGAGTACCTTTCCTGATTGATCAGATTTGGGATAGCGATCCCAACAAGATGGAATGGGTGCCCGGTATTGGTTGGGAAAACTGTGAACATATATGTAGGTTTTTGATACTATTATTATCTCTTGCACAAGGAATCCAGGAATATAATTTTTCTTAATTTCAGATGCCGAAAACTATTTTAGGTACATTATTAAAACGCCGTTGGATATACTAATAGCATTAAATACAATCCTTATTATGTTGACCATTATCAGCATTATACGAGTAAAACTCTCATTGAGGCACTTCTCTGACCAGGACGAGAGGGCAAGGAACCTGAACTCGCGAATGCAAACGTAAGATCTAGTTTAATATTATCATGAGAGTTGAATTTTTCATAATCCGATCACAGGTTTAGAATGTTTGCAAGTCTCTTTATTGTCATGGACATACAGTGGAGCGTTCGCGTAACTTCAATCTTTGCTGATTGGCGCTATCTCGTAACTATATGTCTATACTGCGATTCCGGTATCGGCATTATTATATTCGTTTTGTTTGTACTGAAACGCAGCACTCTTAAGCTTCTTATGGAAAGGTGAGTATTCAACCGTTTTTTCAGATCTGTTTGAATAATAAATTCTTTAAAATGTAGTATTCGAGAAAGGAGAAGATAGCAGTGGACTGGATGAAGGGTTCTCTCTGGATTCTGTTATGTTTTTATAAGTTTGTCAATTAGATTTATTGTTGTTAATTGTATATTAAGTTAATAAAAGCAATATAAGTATGTGCTTCCTTCTTTACCAAACCGGAGCTGCGCTTAGCAGCTCTGCTATCAAATAATATAAAATTGATGAATTCCTTGTGAATTCATAACGCAAATGCTACTTTTTTTTGTTTGAACGGATATGAAAATGAATACCTCGGAGTGCCACGCCCCATAATTTGCCCCTCTTGTTGGCCGGGCGCCATCAGAACGACGTATGCAGGTTACATCTGCCTGTCTGCGCTGCTCTTCGCTTTGGGATCGTCCCCGAATAACCCCTCCATGTCCATCGGAGCAATCCGACCAACTAGCCGAACGGATTTTGGCATTCTGCTGACCATTTTTCGCGGACGCCTGAGTTTCCTCAGTCGCCACAGAGTTGTGGAGCCGTCAAGTGCGCGGAACACGGAACCGATCGCCCATGTAAATGCCGTAGAATCGACCAATATCCGCCGGATACTGCAGCCAATTAGCAAGTAATTTGCCAGCGAAGAAGTGAATGAAATCATTGCAATTTGCCAAGTATTTCCGCATCAGTGTCGTGGCGAAAGTTACGAAATTGCATTATTTTTTCGGCGATTTTCGGGGCGTTGCAGCCGCACAAATTGGCGACCAGAACCAGGCGAAAGACCTATAAATAACCCAGGCAAAGGGTAAAACAAATTTTTGATGTGTACTCGCAAATTAAAAGATGCAAAAAGAAAACAGTGTACATAAAATAAATTTTGCATAATTTGCCAGTGCCGAAATTTGCTTTATTTCAACGAACTGACTGCAGGCTGCGTCAAGGCAACAAGTAATTAATTAATGGCTTTTGTTCTTGCATCAATTTGTACTTGTAGAGTGTCTAACAATTTGATTTAATTAATCAAAATAATGGGTAATTATGTGTGCTGTGCTGCTTAAACATTAAAAAACATATGGCTTTTATTTTGGCTTTTTGCATGCATTTTTTTAAATTTATTTGGGTAGCAAGAAAATAATATATTTTAACTAAGAAATCTACTTATTGAGAGAGTATTCAGGAATAGACATATGGTGAAAAAAGTATATTAAAAATTGTATTTATTTATTTATAAGTTCATGTTTAAATGTATCCTGAAAACGTTTCTTTAACAAAGTATAAGCGTTTGTCCTTTACAAGCAGTTGTGAAATCCATGAAACCTTTTTCCTAGAACTGCTTAGCTTACCATTATTTAAGGTAACAATTATATTTTTCAATATTTTAATAGGTATATATATAAAATTATTAAAAGCAAAGATTGTCCTGACAGCAGAAATATTGCTTAGAAAGCAGTGCAAACATTTGAACTGCTTAGGACAGTGCAAATTACTTCTCAAGCAGTTATTGAGTCCAGGGAACTGCTTAGGACAATTTTAGATTAATGTTCATCTCAAAAAGAAGAATTTACTTTATTGCTTGACATTTTGTATTTTTAAACCAAAGCATGAACTGAAAGAAATAATCAAGAAATCACTAACCACAGGAGTGTTCTTTTTAAGCACTAAATCCAGCAGACTAGATCAGTAGTTCAGCAATAAATTGAATATTTTTGAATAAACAAAGTCTGCTTCTACTTAGAAAAAAACACCCACCGTATCTAGACGGAGAAACATCATCGAATCGTAGATTTCATGAATGAATTGCTTGTGCTACTTATAGACGCCAACACAAAACACAAACCGGCAGCCCGCCTGTATATTCCCCATAGAGTTAGCACCGATAGATAGTATCAGACTCACCTGGATCCAGAGCCACAAGAGTACACCACAACACAGACACTTTCCCGGCTGACCCAAGGGGTATCCTGCCATGGATAATTGGAATGTTTTGGCAGCACAAACGCAGGCGATCGGAGGACGTGACGATCTCAATGCGGCGGGAAAAACGCGACTGGTAAGTAGCATTCCAATTACTATATAGTAAACAAAACAAACCCGGCCAATCGGTGGCGTATATATAGAAAACTTGGCAAACAAATAAAATGCTATGAAATACATATACGAAAAAGTACACTTAAATAAATTTACATAATTAAATAAATCAGAAATAAGAATATATATTAAAAAGTTTAATTTCGAAATAAACCGCTGTAGATTTGAAATCCTTGGAATCGCGGTAAGAGATCACAAGCTTGGCTTGTTAAATATTATATTGTATACTCTTAGACACCTGTTGTTATTGATTTGAATTGTCTAGTATACTTTTTGCCACACATTCTGGTGATTTCAAATATCTAATGACTTTTTACAGAACCTTTAAGAGCGGAAGCTTGATTTGCCCTAACCAAAACTTTGATTTTAATCTGGTAAATAGAATTTTCCTCAGTGTATTTAGTACAAAATATTACATTCTTTTTGTTGGAATGCATTCAGTGGTTGGGCTGTTCTGGGAGAGTGCGTAAGTAGCGCGGGCCTGCGAACAGCTGATGATGGTTCCGAGTCAGGTCTCTCGACTCTCTGCTGCCAACGTTACTAGCACTCGTCTATTAATAGGACCCCCTGATTTTCTCTTGAGTCGATTGCCTGGCGGTGGGTCGGTCTTTTGGAGAATCCGATGCGATCTCGGTGGGATCTCCCACTCGCAGTAGCGCGAAAGTAGCTCAGTCCGACGGACATTCAGCTGGCAGGCCGTAAAACGCGTGGTGTTCCTCTGTTTTTTGTACCTATATATTTTTTTATATAAGCTAAGTGCTTTCGAATCCAATCTATATACAAGTGCAATAGCTGGATTGAGGGATGGATATTTCCACGGATATCTGGGGTCAGCTGGCTGTCGAGGCCTCGCAGGTTTACCTGTCGGATGGCACAGTTCGCAGCCCTTTTGCCGATACGGTACTGATTCTAATGAGCTTTAAAGATCCATATAATTTACTTATTTCTTGCTCTTTGTCTGGGAGAGAATGGACCTGGTGAAAGAGAAATATCTACAAAATAATTTGTGATAACATATAGGCAGCCATCGCTGAGAGATGGAGATTAAGAGAGTGAAAATTAATTAAAATGAAAATATAAGTCTATAAATTTGTTTAAATTTATATTTTAAATGAATTATCTTATTCAGTTTCTTCGTTTACCCAAATTTATATATTTTTCTTGACCGCAGACCATCGAGAAGCTGCCCGACAAGGTCCTACTACACATCTTCTCGTACCTGTCGCATCGCGAGATCTGCCGCCTGGCCCGGATTTGTCGCCGCTGGCGATCGATTGCCTATGATACTCGTCTCTGGAAGAATGTGTCCCTGCGCCCGGAGGTCTCTGGCCTGCATGTGGGCTCCCTGGAGATGCTGCTCCAGCTGATATCCGTGAGATTCGGTCCTACGCTGCGGTACATTGAGCTGCCCATCGAGCTCATCACGCACACGGTGCTCCACGAATTGTCGGCCAAGTGTCCCAATCTCACGCACATGCTGCTGGATTTCTCCACGGGTAAGTTAGCTTGGATTTAATTATAAAGATAGAAATTTTATTATATGTAATTATTACTCTATTTTGTAGCTATGCAGCTGCACGACTTCAGCGAGATGCAGGCTTTTCCCACAAAACTCCGGTACATGTGCATTTGCCTGTCGGAGGTGATCTTCATGGAGGGCTTCATGCGCAAGATCTACAACTTTATCAACGGCTTGGAGGTACTGCATCTCATAGGAACATACGAGAAGTGCGAGGAGGAGGAGGAAGAGATTTACGAGGTAAGTTACTGTTCCCATAAATGTGCTATACATAATTATAATCCTTATTTTTCCTTTAGGTAATCAACGTCCACAAACTGAAGTCAGCCACGCCCAATCTGCGGGTGATTAATCTTTATGGAATCAACTTTATCGACGACTCGCACATTGACGCCTTCAGCTCCAACTGCATCCAGCTGGAGTGCCTGGCCGTGAACTTTTGCAACAAGGTCACCGGATCCACTCTGAAGACCCTCATCCAGAGATCGAAGCGACTGACCTGCCTGCTGATGAACGGAACCAGTTTGAAGTCCGAGTTTGTGATGCAGGCGGAGTGGGACAAGTGCGCTCTCCAGGAGCTGGATATCACGGCCACGGATCTGTCCACCGAGTGTCTGGTGGATATGCTGACCAGGATTCCTACCCTCAAGTTTTTGTCCGCCGGCCAGATCAATGGTTTCAACGATAGCGTGCTGAAGCAGTGGATGGAGTCGGGCACTACGAGGTGAGGGATCTTGGGCGTTAGTGACCTATCCTGTCATAAAATATATTTCCTTCTAGATCTCTGATTTCCCTGGACCTGGACTCCTCGGACAACATCACGGATGAGGGCCTGCTCAAGTTCGTGCAGCGTCAGGGACACCAGCTCAGCGCCTGCTGTCTCTCGGGAATGCCCCATATCACGGACCAGCTGTGGATGAGCATTCTGCCGCTGCTGGGCAATTGCAAGTATGGATCTATATTATTTTTTTTATTTTTTTAAATTTGTATAACCAATCTTGTGACCCGTTAAGGATCATTGTCATGGGCACGGCTGAGAAACTGGGCGTTAACATCCATGTGGATCAGTTGATGGACACCATTGCCTCCAATTGCGGAAACCTGGAGCGTCTGGAGTTGCGCTGGGATCCGGATAACTTGCGTTTCTCCGACAAAAGCCAGAAGGCCATCGATATATTGCGTGTCAAGTGCCTCAAGCTAAGATGCATGGTCCTCAGGTAAGGATTAATAATCCCTCGAGTTTTTTAAGGCTGAAATTTCTGGCTTTCTTAGCGATGGACGTTACTATGAGACAGTGAAGGCCAATTTCGAACGTGCTGATCGCATCACTGTGGTCCGTACCACCACCTGTTGCCGGGTGTCGCCCTATCACCTGCTGCGCAACTACAACGATTTGATTTTCAACTGAGATCGTTTTGGAAAAGGCCTTTGAAGCTGATATATCAATGTTTATCTATAAAAATCATCAATAACTTTGATATTTTGTTCACCCCTTAAGCGTGGTTACTCTACATACAGTGCGTTTTGGGTTTATAAGGTGTTATTAAAACATTCAAAATCAAAAATAATTATTTAAAAAATTATAAACAAATAAACTGTAAAATTTAATGTTTATAAAATCAAATAGATTTTATTTTTTATCCCTTTTAAAATAATAAAAATCAAAATTAATTATTTTAAAAATTATAAAAAAAAACTTTATAATTTTATGATTATAAAATTAAATAGATTTTGTTTTTTATCTCTTTTAAAATAATTAAAATCAAAAATAGTTATTTAAAAAATTAAACTGTATAATTAAATTATAAAATTAAATAAATTTTGTTTGTTATCTCTTTTAAAATAATAAAAATAAAAAATAGTTATTTAAAAAATTATACAAAATTAAACTGTATAATTAAATTATAAAATTAAATAAATTTTGTTTTATATACCCAAAACTCACTGTTTCTATTATATTTGTTATGTAGACCCAAAGAAAATCCTTAAAAAATCAATACAATTCTTTTTTTTTTGTGTTTTTTTATGCCTTAACTATTCTCTGTTTGTTGTTTTCTGTATTTTCCGCTTCTTTTTCGTTTAATTATATTAAATCTAAATAAACGTACATAAGAGTAATTTAAATTAAAAAAACAAAACAATTTCTTTCTTTTTACATTTACAAAATTATACACATTTTTCATCTCGATTGATTTCGTTTTATTTATGTTTTTAACTAGTTTTTTTTTGTTTTTACTTGGTAACTTGATTAAATCATTTTCAGACTTTACCACAAAATGTTTTTTTTTTCTCTTGCTGCTGGGTTCGTTTTTTACACTGTTTTAGAGCTAAGTTTCTGTTTTTTTTTTTTTTTTTTGTTTGTGTTTTTCAACATTTTTGGATCAACTTTTTACCATAAACTTAACCTACATAGATCTCTGGTTCAATTATCGTCTCTTCAACTCGTGCAGGGGGGCGCGTTTATAATTTAATTTAATTTAATTTAAGCATGGCTGCGTCTGTCTATGAGGATCGAAGGGTGTGTGTGTGTGTGTGGGGTGTGGAGTGTGTTAGGAAAAGAGAGAAGCCTTTGCATTTTTACATAATATTTATATTAGAAGTTCAAGAAGGTACGCCTATTGCTGATCCTGTGACATCCGGAACATGTGCGTCGTATTGCTGGCCGCCGCCGTGGCCACCGCTGCCGCCGATGTGGCCGTTGGCGGTGGCGGCTGGGCGGATGTGGAGCTCATGTAGCTGCTGCTGGCACTGCTACCGCTGGCACTGACGCTGACACTGGCACTGCTTGCTGCCACAGCAGCGGCCGACTCCACAATGTTCGCGGCAGCCTCGGCTCCAATCACGGCCGCGGCAGCTGCTGTGGCGTTTGTAGAAGCGGCAGCCGTCTCCGGCACATCGGGAATAGTACGTTCCGGTGAGCGTCGCGCAGCCACTCCGCCGGCATTGTTGCCATCCTGCCAGAAAAAATTTAATTTTAAAGGATTTCCCACAAGGAAATCTTTAAAAACACTCACATCTCTGGGATAGAGCCTGAGCGGCTGTTCTGCCTGAGCCGCCGCCACTGGTTCCGTCTCCTGGGCATTATTGTCCGTGTACATCATTATCTCGTGGCACAGAGGACAACGATCCTGAACATACAACCATTTGCGCAGGCAAACTCCATGGAAGAAGTGCCGACACCGCGTTATCTTGGCCGAGTACATCTCCTGCAATATTTTAAAATATATAAATCCTGTTTTTTGTGGCCGCCGGAGCACAATCTCACCTGGTAGCAAATAGCACAGACATCGTCAAAGGCCTGCAGCTGGGCTGACGTTGCCTCTGGCAAAGCGGAGATCTTGTGGACCGCCGAGCGGCGCTTCATAAACACTGACCAGCCTGCCCGGGCCTCGCACCAAATGTTGAAGTAGGCATGGATGCACATCATGATCGCTCTGATGGCGCCGCCTGTAGCATTTTGGGCTATCAAGTTATAATTATCGATACACGGAAAAAAAAATCAACCAAATAAACAAAAAAAATTGTACATGCACACACAGATGGACGGACGCGGAACAAACAACAGACGGATGGGCCCCAGGAAAGCGATGAATCCCACCCTTCCACTCAATGAGTTTCATGACAAAAGGATGCGGAGGCCAAGCCACTTACCCGACTCGAAGATCAGGATCCAAGCACCGTTTATAAAGAGCAGGATGCCAAAGCAAAACTCCACCGAATTGCCAAAGGCCCGAACGTAGTACAGGTAGTCGTCCAGCTTCTCCCAGAAGAACTGGCGACGGGCGTCCAGGAGGAAGAGCGTGTAGGTGGCCAGTGAAACGAGCACCTGGAGGGAGGTAATTTATTTATTATTTTCGAAAGTTTACAAAAGATGGACATAGCACAATATCATATCGAAAATCTAGATTTTAATTATCGGAAAATATTCGATAATCGAAAATTGTCAGAAAACTATATAATTTATATATCGAGATTGTAATTAATGAAAAATATTCTAAATCTAAAAATCGAAAAAAATATATATATATAAACATTAACATATCGAAATTTTAATTATCGGAAAATATTCCATCTTTGCAAAAAAATCTCAGAAAATAAAGTAGTTTAATTAATTTCTCTTTTTCGATGATATTGCTCCAATAAATCAAGCAAAATATTGATTTATCGCCAATAAAGTCGATAAATGTATTGAAATTCAGCTCTTACAATGGACAAAGTTTTATAAATCGCTAATTTAAAGCTGCTAAATTGTATTATTTATGAAATCCGTCTTACCTTAACGATAACCTCCACGGAAAAGGCTGTAACTGCCAGCAACCAAGTGGATATGGATCGCTGTGACCAGAGGTAGTAGAGCAGGGATACGGGCATCACCACCAGAAAAGCGCAGACGGTTAAAGCACGAACATGACGCTTCCTTGAGGGATTCCGCGCCGCACTCAGCGACATCAGAATGGGCGAGACGATGTTGTGTAGAAAGTGCAGTAAGGCGGTCATAAGCAGGCACAGATTCCGGCACAATCTCACAAAGCGCTTGTCCGGCGCCAGAGATGTTAGGCCTGTTTGCAGGGCCAAAATGTAGAAGAGCACCGCCGATACAGTGCCCAGGGACTTCTCCTCATCGTTGTCATAGGTAAGCAGATACCACTGGAAGCCCCGACCAATGTAATGGCAGATCATAGAGATGACACCGGTCATGCCCAGTACGGCGGTTAGTGTTTCACAGCCATCGACTAGTAGCTTCTCGGTGGCTGGCATCAGTTCAAAGGGTTCCTCGGTTTCCGCCATGGCCAAGGCATAGCCGCCTTGAATGATTCTGTTTAAATATTTAATTAATATTTAATTTTTAAAGAGGTTTCTAATTGTAATGCTCACTCACCTAATGGTCCAGAAAACCCTCAATACATTGGGCACATTCAATCGCTGCCATTCGTTCTCAATCAAAGCTGAGAGACCAAAATTGGACACGAAATTCATGGCATATTGATAACCATTGTACACCGTTCGACTAGCCTCCATGGCACTGTGCACCAGCGTTATCATTGTCAGGATAATGGGCGTGAATCCAGCCACCACGGGCAGTTGTTGCACCATCTTCGGGGGTAGCGGCAGCATGGCCACCAGTATGGGACTAGCAAAGATGATGGGCATTGACTTTTGTAGCATCTCGAACCTCGGACCCAAATGGATATACGCAAAGAGCATGCCCATGAACCATTGGGCCATTAGGTGCGGGGCCAACGACATGACCACACCGCCTGAATCCAGTAATCTCGTGGTGTTTAGCGACATCAGGTCCTCCAGTATGCAGGGACTGCGCTCCATCAGGGCCAAAGCACTCACGTTGGACCAGTAGGAGAGGAAGGTGAGGCCTAGCGAGGTGAGGAACATGTAGACCATCACCAGGTGACGGGTCCAGAGCATAAAGATGCAGGCGGCTGAGAGGAAACCTGCAAGATGCCAAGGTAATGAATGAGTCAAGTGCTAAGCATTGGTTTGGGTTAAGTTTTTCTTTTTCTTTTAATGGACGGTCAAAGTACGCCAGCGATAAGCGGCCCTTGGAATTCAGCGGTTTCGTCAGCGCGGGTCGAAAGCAATGAACTTTTAAATAAATTGGAATGGCTTGGATTTCGCCTTATGGCGAGGAAAACTTGAATGTTATTACATTTTGCTAAATGTTTTATAATATCTATAAGAAAAATTTTTAAAAATAACAGAAATATCATCCTTTCCTTTAGAATTTTAAATTATTTTGCTGAGAAATTACTGGAAAGAAAGGCGAATTCAGAATTTCGCAGTGGATTTGAGTTTTCTTATATTAATTATTAATATAATTAAATAATATTGATATTTCATAAATATTTTAAATAATATTTATCAAAGAATTCATTTCCCTTTCGCTAAATGTCCCCAGGGAAAAAGCTAATTTCTAATTCGTTTTTTTTTTTCAACGAATTCTTGTTTACTTTGCTATCTTTGACCATTACCTGACCTATCTAAACTCAATTATCATTATTTTAATCTACTTTTCAAAGATAACAGAACTGTCTATATTATTTTAAAATTTAACCATGATTCTGAACTATTTTCTGCTATCTATTTTTCATGCTTTACTTATTTTCTATAGCAGTCACAGTGATTAGGCGAGAAAACAAACCATGTGAAAGTATCCCAAACAGTTTCTTTTCGATGGTTTCTTTTCATACGTCAGAGGTTCTAGGAGTATGTGTTAGGTAGTGTAGGTTTATATATGTACATAATTTAACAATCTATGTATAAGATTTTCATAATCAAGAAGTATTATCGATTTCCTCTATTAGAAAGGTGAAGGAGAAAAGAATTTAATTATAGGTATGCCTAATGCATTTTTAAATAGACAAAAATAGCAAAGGAGCTATTTTTTAATAAGAAAATATAAAAATAAATTATTCAGGATTAAAAAACCCTTTAAATGCAGTCCAAAAGTATGCTACAAAATACTAAGCCTTGAAAAATCTATTTAAATTTAATATGGGTTCTTAAATAATTCTAAATAAATTGAATTGCTCTTGCCTTGGCATTATTCTAATCGAAATATTAACTTTTATCCTGTTTATATTTTAAAATATAAATTCAATTAATTTCCTTGATTTTTAATTGGGAAAACTGTTGGATTTTCATTTCCAAACTGTTTGGTAATCCTTAACAAAATAGAAGTTATAGGAATTTACTTTCCGAACTGAAAGTAAGACTGGCCACTAAATCGCACCTTGACCGAGGCTCCAATCGAGTGACGTGTTCATTCAGGGAATTCACCTATAATGTCCCCCGAAATCCATCAATGGATTACTCACCAAACAGGCAGATGACAAACTTGACGGTGGTGATGCTGATTAGATCCGATAGCGACTCGTCCTGCGCCAGCTCGTTCATCAGCGTATTGAAGCCGGAGCTCAGAATGCCGTCCGATTGCGCCGATCTCGAGGCATTCTCGATGCTCCGCTCCAGGGCCTCCTGGGCGGCAACGGCTGCCGAGGTGGTGGCGGCCGCTATACCATCTGCACCGTTCAGGCCGAAGAAGGCCTTGACGCTGGCAAAGGGATCTTGGCTGGCGTCCGTTGAGGAGGCATCTGTCTGGGGCAGGGATTCGGCGGCGGACGATGAGGACGGCGACGATGACTTGTCCGGATAGAGCCGCGTGGGCAGGCCCATGCCGATCTTCAGGATCTCATCGATGACCATCACGGGCGGCACGCGCATGATGACGTCCACCAGGCCCAGAACCTTCGTTCGCATGGACATTGTAACCGACTGCTGATCCCGCGTGACTCGGCAATTTCCACTTCCAGTTCCACTGCGATTTCAGCGACTTCCAATCTCTCAGTCTCTATACCTTCTCGCCGCCGCCGCACGCATTTGTTGTGTGGCCTTCGCCGTCTTTCGATTTCGCAAATAACAAACCAAGAAAAGCACAACACAACAAGTCCAATGATGACAGTGTACTTGCGCAGGTGTGCGTGCGTGTCCGTGTCCGTGTCGGTGTGCGTGCTTGTGTTCGTGTGAAAATATATCAGATTGAAAAGGTAAGGAGGTAGGGAGGTAAAAGGTAAAAGGTAGGTTCGTCGGCAGGTGGTATGTTTCGTCTTCGTTTCTATTGAGCGCTTTTCCGTGCCCTTGCTTGTTGCGCCCCACTTTTTCCTACGATTTTTGGCCCGAACTTTACACTTTTCACAATTTTGTTTTTTGTTTTTTCCTGCCAAAGCGAACTAAATTACAAAAACCTATAAAATACCACAACACTAATATCGATATGAAGCGCCGCATAAAAATGAAGAGCTGGCCACACTGAACACCAGGGCTGCACAAATACAATCTAAAGCGGGTGTTTATACCGTTACATATTCAAAATATTTGAAACTTATCTATTTTAAAATTGTTTCGGGTGACACTCACCCTCATCGGCAATCTTTCTTTTTTAGTAAAAGAAAATGTAGACCGTTCGATACATTTTTAGAAAAACAATTATAACTTGGCTGTTTTTCAATATTTGTTTTATTATATTTTTTTTAGATTTTATTTTATTTCAGATTTTCGGTTTTAATGGGAACTTTGGGGTTGCCTGCCTCTTATTCTTGCCAGCAAGTTTCTAGTTCGGTGTCCCTCTCCGGTGTTGCCTGTTCCAGCTCCTCCTCATAGAGCCCCTGATCTAGGAGCTTCAGGAGTTTCCTTACTCGGTGGCCCAATCTACGGTAGATCCTGAGAACTTCGGACTCATGAGTCCTTGAATACCGTCTCCTGAGCCAATGCGTGGTATCGATGAGCTCCTTGATTTCCGGTGGTAGTGTAGGGCGGCGCAACTTGGAGCTGACGACGGTGGGAGGTTCTGCCAGCTCTGCTGCAGCCCTAACATTTTCCTCCAGTATCAAGGCTGCGTCATCGATGTCCTCTGCAGAGGTAATCTCTGTTTGGAGATGGATGGTGTCCTCCAGAGACATCCTGAATCGCCTAATTGATAAGCGGCGGCGGCTATCGCTATCGCCTCGACCGGAACCGGAACTAGTTTACAAATCTATCGATAAGCGGGTGACTTTTGGCGCGTTCTTTGCGGAATTCAAAGTGGGAGAAGTGTTGGCGGAAATGCTTAAAAATTGAGTAAACAAAATTTACTACAAATTGAAACATACAATGTTTAGGGCTTGGCCTTCTCATGTTGCTTAATTGTAATTCAAAAAAGAAAATAAGATTTGTACATCCATATTTATTCACAGTGTTTATTTTACGTTTTATTTAAAAATAATTATTCATGACCAAAATACGTATTTGTTTAATAAAATAAATTTGTACTGGTCTGCCATTCCTATACATTTATTTAATGCATTTTGCCATTGACTACTTTCTTTCAAAAATCACTTCCGATTCCCATATTTCGAGTGAAATGTCTGCAGTATAAACGATTCCAAAGTAAACATTTCCTGAATTCCTTCTAAAACCCCCGCCGAAAGTCATTTACGTGAATTTCCTCAATTGTTCGGTCATTAACTTTTGCCATTTGGAACCTTAATTGTTGTTCTTTCTTGTTTGCGACCCCTTCTCTTATGCAAATGCCTCAAATTGAGGCAATGCAGTCCGCATTTAGGTTTCGCGTTTGCCCCAAAACGCAACGCTCGTAATTATGCGCAATTGTTTAGCGTTTAGCTCGGAGAGTTCAACTAACATAATTGATTTTTCATGCCGCGCCACAAGAATTTTAAACAAACTGCACACACGGGTCATAACAAAACAAAAAAACAGAAAAATAGGCAGCCGTTTGTAAGTCGAGGAATGCATGCAGGTTTGTGGATTTCTTTATTCCAAACGAAGGGTATTTGGGGTAAAGCGATTTGGATTGCAAATAGGTCAGAGTTGGATATTGAAAGGGTTTTGTTTTAAATTCCGCACATTTGGGACTTAAAAAACTATAAACTATATTAATAGCACATTGGGGGCTTAAAAACTATAAATTAATATACATTTTAATGAAAATAATTAGAGTATCTTGAGTTCATTATTCTTTCAGCAGCCCACAAGCTCCGCTAATTTGCATAGTTTTCACGAGGCTTTTGGTGCCAGCGAGTCGCATTGCATACTTAAAGGGGCAGCAAATTGCACAAATTACGCTAGGCAATCTCTATATATTTTGTATTTTATTTTATTTCCTCTTTTTAGAGGGGCAGGCAAACAGTTAACACTCCCCGAGGCGCTGTGGGCCCCCAATATGGGCCTCATATATTTAATGTAATCAGTGTAATTGTCATCGGCGAGACCCGGGATCTCGATATGGTAGCACTGCTCCCGAACCGAGATCCGAGATCCGAGATCCTCCGAACCGAGATCCTCTCTCTCTTTGCAGTTCGCACGCATGGCAATTGTATAATTTATCGCTCCAGTTCTAATCGGCGGAGCTGTCATTGAGACAGCTGACCAGGCTCGGGATTCGGACGCAGACGCGGATTCGGATCGGATGGCCGGTAGCTGCTAGCGGTGGCTGGATCTCGGGGGAACGATTTAATTCGCTAACCATATAAGTCGGAAATTTGTACGTTGATTAACGCGCCAATCGTTTTACACAACAGCGTACAAAGTGTCGATGGTCGATGGTCTCCATGTCTTTCCAGCTCCCCACTTGGCCCCTGTTTTTTCCGCAACTCCAATTGCAGTTTCATTTTCCAACGTTCATGTGTGATTTCATTACACTTTGGTGGCTACACTGCTATAAATTTGGAATTATATTTTAAAAATAACAACTAATAATAAAGTCTTCATTTTATTAAATATTTTTTATATCAAAAAGAAACATGCATATTAACTATTGCTTGTGCATTCCAGGCAAGTGCCAGGTTGCTTATTATTTTCCAGAATCCTGAAAAACTATTTTTCTAATTTATATTTTCTTATACAAAATAATACTAATTTTTTCAGGTTATATGCGAATGGCAGGAAGACAGGACCAGGACCAATATGCGAGCATGAGAACCAGCGCAATGCGTTTCCCAGCATGTGATTACCACTCACAGATAGTGGCTATTTAGATAGATATAGGCAGGTGGAAACCTGCTGCGATGCCAAATGAATTAGCAGCCGTTAACGCTGCCGAAAGGGGCTGTAAAATCAAAGCCTTCTTTTAATTTGAGTTACGACTAATAGATACCTTTTGAAATTTAGTTTATAGTATTTTAAAATTATATTTAGTATCTCATAAAGCATAAATTATCGAAAGAAAAAGTTTTCTTTAATTAGACAAACTTGGCAACAGTATTCATTAAGAACTTAAGAAAAATAATGAGGTACTTTTAGGGTAAATGACTATGTAATACATACACATACATATTTTTGGCTTAACTTAAATCAGTTTCAAGTCACTAAAGGGCATCAAAAAATCAGGGAAAGAATCTTTTATGTTAAGGCCAATGAAAACCACATCTTAGCCAGCTATCCAAGTCTAGTCTCACCGAAATCACTGTCATGAACCTGTTAATAATGACTATAACTACTGACTATAACAAATCAAATTTAATTATTTATAATTGGGTAAATGTAAAATATTTTAAATAAAATAAATTAATTAAAAATCCTCTAATAAACATTGGAAATTACTTCCTAATGCTTCCCTCTTATTACCGAATATAAACCAAACTTATTTATATATTCCCCAACTGCATAATATTCTCTCCCAACTCAAGCTGCAGGATTATCTTCTGCGGCTTATCCCCAGTTCGGTTATTTATTCCCTTCGCCTTAATTGGATGCCACTTTCGGCCGGAAAGTAAGAACCCATCATTGGATTTTGTGGGTTTGTCATAATTGCCTTTAGCATCGTCTTGAATCGGCTGAAATATATTTCATATTGAAATGGATACCAGTATCCGAAAAAGCGACGACGGGCCCCAATTATCTTTTGCATTCGGCGAATAATTAGGAGCTTGATTGACATGCGGATAAGGAGACATACACTTGGAATGCCATAGCAAATTATCGAACGGCTACCGTGCTGTGTTCTCCTGATCCACAAAAATCAAAGGCCATGACGACAGCAGGGGATAAAAGGGGTGAGGGGAGGCGGATGGGGCTTCGGAATGGGGATCGCAGGACAGAGGACGACAACGACGCCTTCCATTTATTGGCTGAATGATGCTGCGCCTTTGTCTGCACATAGAGTGGTAATCTGATGCTGCGACCGATACAGAAGCCACTCCAAAAACAATGACCGGGACCGGGAGCGGCGGACCACGGACCGTGGACCATGGTCCGCGATGGAAACCCGTTTTGTGGCATCGCAGCAATTACAATATGTTTAACTACGTCAGCGCCTTATCGGCGGCTCCAAGGACTTGCACTTGCAGAAATAATATGGCATTTCATTTTGGAAACAAATTGATAAAAAACCAAATTAAAATAACCATGAACGAAGCACAAGTTTATTTGATAAAAATTATTAAAATTATATATTTGAATTATTTGTTAATTTTTTTAGATTATTTATATTATATTATTATTTTAAAATTATATATGATACCTATTTCTCCTCAACGATTTCAATCCCAACTTTCAGTAACTAAAAAATTTCACCAGTGTTAGTCGTGGACATTTTGGGAGCTGCTACTCCTCCCTCCCTCCCAGCCGCAATTTCCCCCCGACCATGTCAGCGATTAATCCAGCCGACTGGCCATCAAACCGCTTGTTAGCCTGGATTCGGTTGCAGATTTGGGATTGGGGATCCAGCTCCTAAGTAGAACTGGGAGCCGCCTCATCATCGATTGTGTTATCGATGGCGTTGCCGGCTTGAGCCTCTGTTTTGTGCCTCGGTTTTGGGACTCGCGAGTCCTGGCCCCCATTGGAATCTCATTTGCGATTGAGTTCTTATGGCCACTGTGTGCGCACCGTTTCGTGGAAAGTTTGGCCAGGCAGCAGATCTTTATTGTTCGATTGGTTTATTTATAATAATTAGGTGCTCTGTCCTTGCTGTATGTCGCTCCCTCTCATTCTACCTCTCTGTCTGTCTTTTATTTATTTTATTTTATTTTATTCGCCAAGCTTATCGGCTGTGGCTGGCCCATAAATTCTTTAAGCTCGCACCTTTTTATTGTGCGCACTCACACACGCGGCTATTTGCAGATTGCAATCGCGGCGGGGACTGCGCGCATGCGCAGAAAATCCACAGAAAATGAGCGCACAGAAAATGCGGGCCAGGAACCGGTAGCTCTAGGGATGCATATCGAGAGGAGGACAAAAATATAGCACTAAATATTATATAAAAAAAAAATATTATAAATATTTAAAAATATTTTATTGCAATTTTTAAGAGGAGAAGTCCTATGCTTTGACAAAATATATTATAATATAGTTATAATATATTATAATTATCGAAACTATCGAAAACTATTATATGAATTTTAAAATTCTTTTTTGGTACAGTATCAATATTTTATGCCATCTCTAGGTAGCTCCCGTCCCGACACGACTCTGGAGCGCGTTCCTTTGGTAAATTGCTCACATTAGCAGGTTGTACGACTTATTAAGTAAGCACAATTTGCGTGGACGCCGCCCCAAAAAAGAAAAAAAAAAGGAAACACAGGAAAAAAGGAAGGGAAAGCCAAGGAGGATACTGAAAATAATGGTCAGCCGTTAAAGGTGGCGACCAGGAGCCGCCTATCCGGACAAGTGATTGTTTTATAATTGCAATCGCAATTGCAGCTCTCGCAGTTCGATCCGCTAAATTGGACCCGACTTCGATGTGAACCGATGTGCTCCTCCTCCTCCTGCGCTCGGTGCTCTGCCGTGTTGTGTTGTGGGCTGGTCGGCGAAATTGGCAATCCATTTGAATGAATAATTGCTCAATTACCGAGCACAGCCGCCGCTGGCGAAGCGCCTAACGAGTCACACTTGCTGGGCGGAAAATTGTTTTCGAAATTTGTCTGACTTGCGGTCAGCATGGGTGCGACTTAAAACTTAATTGGAGCGGTGCTCAAGGAAAGAAATCGTTATTCCCTGTCCAGAAAGTAAACACCTGCTGGTTCGGGGTTTTCTTGGGCATACTTCAGGACACGCGGGCGATTAATTCGATTAATTGGGCGTTTTTAAATGGATTATGAGTTATTAAATCAATTCAAAGTTGGTATATTACTTTATTTAGTTTTATAAGGACGGAAACTTTACTTTAATATGCCACTATAAATAAAATTAGGCGATTGATTCGATTATTAAAATCATAATATAATCGATATTACAGGCATATTAATCGGACAGATTATTTGACAATTCACTTTATAATTTTATTTTGCTTTCAGAGGTAGTTTCTTGATTTAAAGTAACTCTACACAAACTGTAAGTCTATTTCTATAATTAGTTCGGTAATTAGGGCTTCTTATTATAATGAAATCGATTTTAAATCGAATTAATCGCAGATCTTCTCTGACAACCAGCCAATTAAGACTTCCCAAAAAATATTTTTTTCCCTAAAAGTTTTATTCAATGTAATATATTTTAATAAAATAGATAAATGTTGTTTTATTTTAAAAATCAAATTTTAATTGTAATTTTTTTAATTAAAATTGATTAATTAAAAACCAATTTATTATTTATATTTTTAACAACATCTAGAAGTCTGCTAAGCCATAGTTAGTAACATTTTTAAGCCAATTTTTTAATACAGACACACTTCACGCAGAAAGACATAAAACGAAGCAGCAAATTAAATACAAAATATTCGTGGATCGAGCCGATTTCAGCCCGCAGATTAACCAAAGTTGGGAAAGCGCGACAAAAATGGCGCTAAGCCCGCGGAGAGCGGGAGACAATAAGCGACATCGGGCCAGGGCATTATATAGGAGCAGATATAAAACAGTAGCCGAGAGGCCTCGGCATTAGGGTGAAATCGAAGAAATGAAACTGGACCAGTTTAAGCGGAAGCACCGATGCTTTGTGATGAGGATGGAGGCCTCGCGGCTGGAGCTGGATCTTGGATGTGGATGTGGATGTGGATGTTGGCTGTTGGCTGCTGGATCTGGGATCGCGACTTGGACTGCGGCTGTCTGCGGGCACGTAAGAAATTTCATACTAATTGGCATAAATACCAAGTGTTGGGGAGAGAGACGTTGCTCGCTTTGGCCCGGCGACACTGACAGACTGATCAACTGACGAACTGACGCACTGACATTGAGCTGATGCAGAAAAAAATCATCAAATAGATACAGTCGAGACTGCAATAAATAATTTTTAGAAGATTTTGGGATTTAGAAAATAAAAAAAATATATATGTTGTCTTTAAATAAAATTCTCAAATATATTTTATTATGAGAAATTTATTTTTAGTTAAATATATTTTCGGAAATACATTTTAATACCTTAAAATATATATTCTTACATCTTTAGAATAATAATAAAATAATAATACACTTAAATATGCAAAGTTTCTAATAAAAAATATTTTTTTGTATATCTAAAGTTGAAGTTGTGTTACAATTTTATTTACTGGTTTTCTTTAAATTTAAAATTAAATATTTGTTAATAAATAATTATTTTTCTGATTTTTTTTATTTTAAAAAGAGAATCAAGAGTTTGAAATTCGATTAAAGAAACAGTTTTTTTAAACAAAAGTACAATTACTATATTTTGAAATTTTGAAGTGCTATTTTAATATTTTAAAATTATGTTTTAAGTTCTCTTTTGAACATTTTTGTTTATAATTAATCCTTCTATGACAGACTCTACTGTAACATGAAAAACCACCGATCGAGAGAGGCAAACGCTTGTCGATGAGATCTTCACCTTGGCAATCATTAATCGTCTGCCAGCGACATAATATCGATGATGGAGCTGTGTCTCTCCAGCTCTCGTTGCTCTTCTCGTCTAAGCCAGTTTGAGATCGTTTTTTATTTTTTCTTGTTGTATTTTATTTTATTTTATTTTATTTTATCCTCGATCGCTCCGCTAGTTGGCCGGCGTGCAATGCTGGAATGCTCATCGAACCAATTGAAATTGCTGTGACAACAATAAAAATTCAACTTTGGGGCCTCTTTTTGCTGATGTTGCTGCTGCTGCTGATGTTGCTGCTTGCTGCAACTGCTGCTGCTTTTCAACATTTTGCCGTGTGGTTTGACTGACTGACAATTAGACGTTGCTAAAATGTTGACTGATCAAGCGATTTGTAGCTGTAAATTCATCTCTATTCGAGAGTTCATGTCTGCCTCTGCCTGGGAATGCTGCTGCTGCTGCAGCGCAGGTTTTTCTTTTTTTTCGCCAGCAACACTCTTTTTTATTGCCTTTGTCTGGCTGTGGTGTTCATTGGTCCTCCTCCTGGCCTGAACTGGCCTGGCTGGCGGCTACTTGTCGCTGTTAAAATCCAATTAATCGAACAATTTACTTTGCTGCGTTTAGCGATGGTGTTGCTATTGGGTCCAGGAATATAGGGGGGATATTGGATATGCGATTGATAGTCCGTGTCAGGGAATAATTTAATGGTATTTGCTTACAGCTGTGTATGGGATTTGACTATCATTAAACCCTTGACCTGTGTAGGAGTTAAAAAGGGGATCGTGGCACTAGCTTATAGTATTTAGGTAATTAAAGTTTCTATTTAAGTTTATATTTATTTTTAAGTCCCATTTATATATATGTTAATGTAGCTTCAGACCCTTCATTACTTTTTCAAGAAACTTGAGTCAGTTTTCCCAAATTTCCTATCACTTTTAATACCATCTTAATTATTTATAATTACTTACACGTGTTTATTTTATTTATTAACTCATTTCTGTAAACATCTCTCCACCGCCACTGACCTAACCCTTTCCATTTCCACTGCCACTGCCACTTCCATTTGGCTAACGATCTGTAAGTGTTAAGACATAAATTACATACCGCCGCGGGACATGACAGCCCAACAAAATGTGGACTCTTTTTCGGGGCGGCCACCCCTTTTTCTTTGGCTTGGCAACCGAGCATGATTAGTGTCAATTTTTGTCACTTTAATAGCCTCGTTTATGCGCCTTTAAGCCGAGCCAAAGGCGTTCGCTCCACTCTGCCTCGTTCGGTTGCATTAAAAAAGGAAGTGTGCCCTATAAAATAGGCCAAAAAAGGCCGCCGCCGCCCCAAATGATGGCAGGAGAGCAACGTTTTCATTAATAGACGTTCTCCTCGGTCGGATATCAAAGCGGAAACTTCAGAGTCGTGCCGCTACTCTCTACGCCCGTCCCCATTAAACCACAAAATTTATTGCGCCAACTAAAACGAAATCTCGGCGCATATCTCTGACAGTTGAAGCGGAGTTGGGGAGAGTTTGGGAGTTCGGGGGATCCCATCCGATCCGCGATCCCCAGTGGTACGTATCCAGTGCCAGATCCGCGATCCTGAAACAACTTAATTCAAGTGTTGTCACTTTGTCGTGTTCCATAAACGCTGAAAAGCGCTGCTCATTAATTTTCAAGTGTAACTTTTATTAGGTATTTAAAATGCGTGCGATGGCAACATGCCGCATCCCATAAATTCGACGGGCGGTACACGTACGGTGCATCTTTTTTATTTATATATATGGTAGACCCCGATCCCGATCCCAGAGTATCCCTCATCCAGCCACATGTTGCAGTCGCCTCCCCAGCCAGCGTGTCGCACATACTTGAGATTGCATTAGTCCGGTCTACACCCCCAAAAAATATATTATATGTATTTAGTAAAGAGGGGAAAAACAGAGCACTTCAGGGGAGCTGGAGAGTGATCAATGCCGCCTCATCTGCCCGTTCACAACCCATTGCATTAATAATCCATAACGCTGAAAATCGAGGGATTAGGGATGGCAGCGTGACTGATTATTAAAAAAAAAAAATAAAAAATATTTATTTAAAAATTAAAATTCCAAATCAATAATATATTTTTTTAAATAATAATCATACTTGTAAATATTTTCAGATTTTTATTTAATTTATGAATATTGAAAGATTCTGTTTAATTTATAATTTTTAATAATTTTTAATGCCTTAATGGACCTTAACTGAAAGAAAACTAGTGTGAGCCTGATTTTTCAAATTTATGTACATTGCTATACGTTTCCTGTCAGAGCCTTTTCCGGTGTGTATACACTAACACTAGCTGAGCTGCCAACTCGGTTATGCCCAACAGGTGTGTGCACGATGTTCTTTGCTTACATCGCGTTTCGTACAATCTTTTGTGTTTAATTGTGAATTTAACTTAGTAAATCCGCGTAAACTAAAAAGAAAATGTGCACCTAGTACATCTCTAGTTGCCACCCACGGCAGGGAGCATCCAAACTATCCGACAAATGTCGATAAATCAAGAGTGCGAGTGGAGAGTGGAGATGAGACACCTCCGGCGCGGCACTCCAAAACTCGGAGTCCCCGGGTAAATCGGGTGAAATATTGTCGCAGCTAATGCTGTTAATGAAACAACGTAATTATCTATTAGGAGGGACTCGCGGAGCACCCTACTTAGGAAACTCCGGGTCGCGGCGCTCATTAATTATCCGGGAAAGTGAAAGTGCGGTCGAGAAGAAACGGAGACACAAAACCAAAACTAATACACGGGAAAATGCAAAGACAAAAACAAATGTTCTCGGGGTAAGTGATGGGCATGCGAGTGACATTATTGTGTACTAAAAGGATTTTGTGTGTGTTTTACATAATAGCCATAAAGAATTCGATCAAAGGAAGCCGCATTGGTTGTTTTTTGAATAGGGTAAAAAAGAGGGGATGGCACATATGTAGGATATGTTATAGGAACCCTAGATGTCCTTTACAAATAAGCTAGAGCTTTAAATGTTCGGCTTATATTTATAAATATTTTATTTAAATATATTTCGTGAATACATTCAAGGTAAATTCCAGAATTATATGCGAAATCTGAATACATATAAAACAAAACCAAAAAAGAGGGGGGAAGAGGCACAGGATATGCTATTGAAATACCACAAGTCCTTTAATAATACTTAAAATTATTTATTGAATATATTTTATGTAACGTTCAGAATTATATTTGAAACTATACTTAAGTCAAGCTATGTACACTATAAACATTTTGAAGAGTCGAACACAAACCTCTTTAAAAGGAAAACAAAATAATTATGATATTTATTAAAAAATATATCTATATATATATTAAGCAAAATATCATTAATATTATTCTTAGTAAAAATTGAAACATTAATATATTTTTTATGTTGCTTTAACCTATATTATCTAAAAACTTTCCAACCAAATATGAAGTTGTTTATCCAATCATTCGCTAATTAAGCAAAACAGTTAGCTCAAAACAGCAGGCGTTTGCCACGCCCCCAATCAAACCACAACAAAAAATATATATGTATATTGAAATGAAAATGAAAAAGTCGGAGGCGTTATGCTTGAACTCATCTGAACTCGAGCGAAACGCCGACGAGCGGAGCTGCTGCTCCCCCCGCTGCGTTTGTCATGCGCTTAGATAACATTGTCATTAATCGTTTGTAATTAATTATCGGCTCTGGTGCGGGGCTTTATTTTAAAGTAGTTATTATTATAACGAACTGTCAACACCTACTTATACAGCTCAGTGGAGCACTTCCTTCTCCCTTTTACTGTCTTGGCCTCGAGGCGATGCTTGCTTAGCTTTTTTAAGGCTATATTTTCAGTAATTTCAACTTTATATAATATGAAAAAAGCTTTAAATATAATTTAATATAAAAATATAAAAAACGCTTTATATGTATTCAATTATATTTAAAGTTTTTGTGATATTATTAAGGTTTAAATTTACACTTGTAAACTCTCAAGAACAGGATTTTAAAACTTATTGAAAAGTGCCTAAAAGTTTACTTCTAAAGGTAAGTAAAACAAATATTTTAAAATATATTTATTAAAGTAATTGGTAATATTTTAATTAATTAAGATAATTGACTAAACTTTTTGCTTATAAAAAATATAAAAACCTTCCTTGATAGCATAGTGGTTCCAGCTCTTTAAGCTTTTGTAAAGAGACAACACTGGCACACCCCTCCTCACCCACTTTTGGGTGGTCAAACACTCTGACTGACGGTGGCCCGCCTCGAATGAACCGAAAACCCGTTTGCCTTGCTCCCCCCCGCCCCTCACAAGGCATGTGTGTAAATGTATGTTAATTTGCCGATCGTTAAATACGAAAATTTGTTGATTTTATTGTCGTCAGTTGGGTTTCCTCTGGCTTTTGTCTTTTGCATCTTTAATTGGTTAACCATATGGCCACGATCTGATTTGTTAACGTTAACCTGTAACTTCGGGTTTTACTTCTTGTGTGGGGCTGTTAAATTAGCGTTTATCGAAGCGGACATTAAGGCTTAATTGTGGCTTGTCCATGGGATATAGCAAGTTGGTTGATTGGAAAGGAGCTAATGGGAAGAAAGTGAAATGGAATGGTAGCTTTTATTATATTTAAAAAATATTTTAAATAAGAATTTTAGACTTACATTGTTGCAGCAGCAAGCCATCTTGGTAGTGGTTCCACTTTCTGTTCCCCCAACTAGAAATAACATTGGCACAATTGGAATTTAATGGAGTCAATTTGGTGTTTTGGTGATGCATAAACTGGGCAAAAGTCTTTGGCTGGCTGTGGGTTCTGCTGTTGAATGCAAAAGTCACAATGAAAACGGAAAGCTGGAGCTGTTAATGCACTTAAGAAAAAACCTAAAAAATTAAGATTTATAAAAAAAAGTAGAATATGAATACTACAAGAAACCACTTAGAGGCTCTTACTTTCTCTAAAATTTACAGATTTTTCTTGACTTATTTTGGAATTTAGTTAATTTTCCCCTATATTAACCATTATTTAAATTATTAAAAACTTTTAGAAGGAAGCCATATTAGTATATTTTTCACCGTGTGACGTTGCTGCCGAGTCTGATGTTGCTGGTTCTGCTGCTGCTGCTGCTCCTGTTGCTGCCCGCTAACAATGCAGATCAAGAGATGAGCGCGTCCATTTCGGTCTGCGGATGAGGATCGGCCATTGTGTTCCATTTGGCATGTTGTTTTAGGAGCTCGCTAAAAAGACAAATGTGGTGTGGAGTATTTGTGGAGTTGCTGTTGGCGTTGGAGTTGCTGTGGCTCTGTGGGAGCCACAGTATAGCGCGTGTTAGTTCCACTCGTTAAGGATTTACGAGCAATTTTTATCACTTTGAGGATCGCTGACAAATCCGGCAACAACAATGCAATGCAATGCAACATGCGCATAATAATGGCAAGTTGTGTCCACACACACAGTCGTAGATATAGCCACAATTTCGGAGGAGAACATCCTACGAGTATATATACATATACCATATGTAAGACAGGAAGCAGCGCACTCGCTCGCCTGTCTCATCGTTGCCGCTGATGTGGCCAAAAGTGGCCAATAAAACCCCAGCGACGATGTCACCAAAGGAGCAGCAGCAGCAGCGGAGGAGCTGCGGAAAAGCAGAAGCTGCGGCAACGATGACGACGAATTATAGCAAAGTAATCGCACTGCAACAGTCCAGTCTTTGTCCAGTTTTGTTATACTCTTACAAGGGTTATTAAACAGTTAAGATGAGGTATAAACACCTTACAGGTTATTATGGAATAAAAAGTAAGGAAAACGAAACAGAAAGCTACAATATTTTGTTTGTAATATTATAGTTGTGTAGATATTTAAAGGCATTTTATAAATTTTTTTCTTTACATTTTTAATATAAGAAAAAACGCGACACTGAATTCTTGCTTTTGCACTATTATTCTCAACTAGATCTAGTCGCAACCAAGCTGTTTTTACAGAAATTGTTCAAAAAAGCTGTATAACAATATCTGGTTTGTTAAATTTTAATTCTAATTTTTTTAAAATATTTTTATATAATACTTAAGAGCATTTAAAACTGCACTTTAAAAAAACACACTCCTCCTTGGCCTTTACTTGCATTTATTTCGCATTTCTCTCTGTCTCCTTTTAACCACATTTTCAACTTGGTCAATACGATTGTTGTTGTTGTTGTTATTGTTGGCGGCTTTTGGCGTTGATTTCCCTTCCAATTTATGTGACATATTGATTTTAAATTGATGATAGTCTATTTTGCGTTGTCCCAGACAACGTACGTAGACCAACTTATTTTAGACATTTTAAATTGGGATTTTTAATGCGTAAGAGCAAAGCTTAGGACCTTTTTTTTACAAGGAAAAGCTTTAGAAATTACTTGAAACTTTAATATAAAAAGAATAAATAATACAAATTGTCATATCCTTAAGTCCGATCATTAGTTTTCAAATTTAACTTTATCGACACAGGCTAGAATTGTATATTCAAAATTTAGGTATGCATTTAAAAAATTTCCTGTGCTGCGTGCCCCTTGAATGGGGCGTCATGTTCTTGGGCCTTACCTATGGTATCACCTATTTTATCCTCGGCACTACCGGATTGCAGATGGTGTTCGAGGGGAAATACCATGAGTATCTAATGTGGTTCTTTCGCAAAATGCCAATCAATAGCTGTGTGGCGGTAGGCTCCATCGTCTTATACTTCATGGGGATCATTAACCTCTTGTTGGCCTACGGCGCCCACTCAGTAAGTCTTGGCCAGGTCACCCCTCAGCCTCTAAGCTCAAGTCCCACTTTAGAACAATGACATTCTCGTTGGGATATGGCTACTGGTGCACTTTATGTTGTTTATGCTCACCCTATACACCGCGCTGATAAGTTTCTATTTGTTCCTAAATATCGGTAAGCTGATACCAGGTTTTATTTTTCAAATATTCAATAGAATTATCAAATTTTCCAGCCGCCATCGGCTATTCCATGTATGTGGTAAAGTCCTTTTATGAGGCTTTGAACTCAACTTTGGACTCGGACTCGGATGAGGATGATGAGGAATCGAGTGAGGAAGACATCTAAATTAAGTTTGTGGGTCTTGTAATATATTAAAATATTTTTAGTAAATAATACTCGTTTTATTTCGCTCACCAATTTACCTATTTTGCTTTGTTTAGTTTTTATTTTATTTTAAATTGGCATTTCAGCTGCGTAAGAGTAGTGGTCCTACCTATATATGTATGACTTCATCAGCAGGTCCACTCCAGACGAGTTGGCTGGGAAAAGGCTTGGTGAGCTCCCTGCCTCGCCATTCATAGGCTCGCATTTAAATGCAAATTTAATTCAATTAATGATGCATCAAATGCAGCCAATGCCTAATTGCCATTCGATGATCGTCGTTGCCTTGTCTGCCTGTCTCTCTCTCCTGTCTCCTGTCGCCGGTCTCCTGTATTTTTATTATTTTTAACCCCCCGACCAAAGCGTTTTTCTATTGCTCATCCTGAAGGATTCTCAAGCAGCTGCGACTGCGCAGGCTGCTTCTCCATTGACAATATTGATGATTTAGTAGTGGCTGCCGTTGGGCTGGCGTGCCTGTGTGGCACCAAAGGCGTAATTAGACAAGCATTGTGCAAAAGCGTTAATTAAAAACCGCAAAAAGACACAGCCAGCAGCAAGCAGTTGCCATTTTTCCAAGCGAGCAATATTGACTGCCAGCTGCGACAGCGCCATGACTCCGCCAAAAAGCACTGTGACAAATATTTTTTATTAATTTTAGGAATATTGTAAACTCTAAGGAAAGAGCTATAAATATTTTTAGAATTTAAAACCTTTAAGTAAAGGTTGTTATATATTTTAAATAACATATTTTGTACGTAATCAAGGAGGCTTTATTTCTTATAGACCATTTTGTGTAATACTATCAGCAAGAAACAAAGTTTGTAAATAAATTTTCTTAAGGAAATAAATTATTCAGTCTTTAAATATTTTATCTGATTTTAAACGAATATTTATTCAAACCTGATAACAATGGCCTCTTTTGCCTTATTTTCTTTTTAAAAAAATATGAAAAATATTGGAATTTTATATTAATTTAATAATTTACAAACCATTAACTTAAAAACAATAATTTTCCCAGTGCCTTTCTCTATGTTCGCCTTCGTAATGAGCCCAAGCATCGATTGCGTAAGCTCTCTCCGCTGATGCATCCACTCCATGGCCCAAGTTCCGTGTCCCAGCTGCCATGTCCCCAATGTCCCCATGTCCCCAGGTCCCCGGGTCCCATTAAATACCCGATCATCAGCAGCGGGGGCTGGCGCTGCTGTTGCTGCTGCAATCAGCTAATAATTTCCTTTTAAACGATCTCGGTGCGATGTGGCATGAATGGGAGGCTTCATGCGTATTTATGAGACTGATTTCTGTTCGCTGTCCGCCCAGGCCGTTGAGTGTCTACGATTTAGGATTGATTTTGACGCCAGGCAAAGAGCCAAGCTGATGGCTATGGGAACCCAGAATATTGTAAAATATTGTAAATAAATAAAACCATAGAACAGCGCGAGCTGAAAGGGGTCGCATCTTAGGAGGTGTAAAGGCGAATCGTAAATTTTTGATTGCCTCTTAAATACTAAGTTTCTTTGAGAAGGTTGTAAATATTTAAGGTATACTGGTTTTAAAAAGGTTATTAAGGTTTTATATAAAAACTTTATTTGGTATTTTAAGTGGTTATTAATGAAATAGGTCTGTATATACTATAAATATTTCTTAGAGTCGAAGGTAACTAGCACTCTAATTCCACATTGAAACTTATTAAACTTCAAATCTATATAAAATAAAATACTACACATATTTAAAGGTGGAATATAAGAAATTGTAAAATTTAGTAAGCATTTTTAAATAATCTCCAAACTATTTCATATTTGCTAAAGATCGTATTATCCTTTGTAAACTCTTTCAAAGTTCTCATAACTAAAACTGTTCGTCATAAGTAACTTCCTCATAAAATCAAAAAGTAAGTAAATTTCTTACACGCATTTGCTTCTAACCAAAACATAAATTAATACTTTTGCAAATCCACCAAGGATGATGCGCATCCTGGATGCCAGGAAGCTGCTCCTGAGTCGCTTGCCAGCAATGATTCAATACCCTTTGGCTCGTGAGCAAAAGACCCTGCCGGTCTACGATTATGCCTGCCAGAATCCGCCCAAATGGGGCTACTCGCCCTTTGGCCGGGATCAGAAGACCTGGTCCGAGTGGACCTTGGCCCGGCTGGATGATCTCTTGAACTGGGGCCGCAAGGGCTCCCTTTGGCCCATGACCTTTGGCCTGGCCTGCTGTGCCGTCGAAATGATGCACATTGCGGCTCCTCGCTATGACATGGATCGCTACGGAGTGGTCTTTAGGGCCTCTCCCCGTCAGTCGGACGTGATGATTGTGGCCGGAACACTGACCAACAAGATGGCACCGGCCATGCGGAAGGTCTACGACCAGATGCCCGAGCCCCGGTGGGTCATCTCGATGGGGAGCTGTGCCAATGGCGGTGGCTACTATCACTACTCCTACTCGGTGGTCCGTGGCTGCGATCGCATAGTTCCGGTGGATATATACGTGCCAGGATGTCCGCCCACAGCAGAGGCCCTCATGTACGGGATTCTGCAGTTGCAGAAGAAGATCAAGCGCATGAAGACGCTTCAGATGTGGTACAGAAAGTAGGGAGAAATCTCTTTTTGGAATATTTTAATGGTTTTTTTTAAAGCATTAAAAACGGTAATCCTTTAAATTTTCTTGGTCTCTCGGGGGGAGTTGCAACCCTTGAGTAACTGGAGTATACAAGGACCTCACTTGATCCTGCCTGCTAACAAAGTCAACGAGTTAAGCGCATCAGTTCCAGCGTCTCCAGAATATGCAGGTCCTTGAGCCGAAAAGTCGCTTAGTCACCGAAACGGGGCTCGTGCTCTCTCACCCTCACCTGCACTTGAAGAGGATCGCTGAGGGAGGATCGGGGATCGGTTACAGGATCTCCAGAGAATAAAGAACCGCCAGACAATAAACACTTGTGACTCTCAAGTGCCGCCGATATATGAAATATGAAGGGTTCTTGAAGCCTATGAAAGGATTTCGTTGTCTTTCGAAAATCCTTTTTGCGAATCTCTTGCCGACACGCACTTGAACTCGATGGGAAGGGACATCATTAAATCCTCGAGTGTGCGGCGAGTGCATTAAATTGTGGGACAAACTGTCGCATTAGTGTAATCCATTTGGCGACACACCCACAAAAAGAAAACAGGGAAAATTGGGAAAATCGAGTGAATGGAAACCGAACTCACAACTCTATGAATGAAGGACCTCTCATTGAGCTCTGCCAAAAAATAAAAAGAAGAAGGACCTGCAGACAAAGGCTCAGCAGGCAGGCAGGCAGGCAGCCCGCTGTTGATCTGGCGATCAGGGATCCTGGGAATCCGTGACTCGGACAATTCCAGCGAATAATACGAAATGGTGAAATGAACTTGTCTCAATAATCGCTCGGCAATAAAAATTAATAACAAAGCCACTGGCAACATGCTCTCGCCGGGCATTGTGCGGACATTAAATAAATTTAACAGCTCAATGACTTGTCGAAAGGTGCAGGCAGGCAGGCAGGCCAGGAGCCTGGGAATCGGGAATCAGTGGAGCGTTCGCGGCCAGGCAACCATATCTTAATTAGCGGACCACGGCCTGCATTAACCTTAATTTTTGCTCTCTTATTTTATTTATTATTTTTTTTTTTTTGGTTGTACTTTGCCGATTTCTGCTTAATTGCGGCGCCGAGGCGCCAACGAAAAAGCTATGTAATTTGCACAGAGAAAAATATGTTTGTAAATTTTTTTATAAATTTAAATAGAAGTTTTTGTGGGATATATATACAATTTTGTGGGGAGATGTTAAAAAAACTTTAAAAGCATTCTATCGTTTTACAAATTTACCAAAATTGTATATAAAGCAAGTCCTGCTGCCTGAAACTTTTAAAAATAATACGCATATTTAATTTAAAAATTAAAGTCTCAATATTTTCGCATTAAATACACTCTTAAAAATATTTTTTTTTTTATTAAAATATTTTTAAAAACTTCAACCAAATCTTTTCCCCTGTATAATTACGTTGGCTTTTTCGCTGCAATTTGCAGTCGAGTGTCCAGCGGCGCATGCTTCAGGAATTGCACTTGAGTGAAAATCTGGAAGCCTCGGAGTAGGTGCTGCCACCGACCACCGAGGTGGGTCCAACTACCTGCAGAGCTGTACAACTCTATAGCAGTAGAACCCCCTTTTTTTCGACACTAGAAGAGGGTTCGGGCAATGTTCCACGGATCATAAATTATGTCAGAGGGGGGAGAGAGACACAGCCAGAGGGAATGCCCAACGAATTGTGTGTGTTTAACACCTAATCGCCCGTAATACTGTGCTCTTACCGATTGTGAGGTCCTCCAAAAATCGACTCGCCGCCAAAAACTGGGTCCAAACAATGAAAACCCCGAAAAAAGCAGAGCCTCTAGCTTCATTCATTCATTCTCATTCATTTATCGCCTCGGGAACTCATTCATGGCCTCATAATGAAAATAGTTTGGATATCTTCTTTAATTCTTACTTTTTTTTTGGCATTGTTCCTGCTGCCGGAGATTTATGTTCGTCCATGAATGTAAATGCCTTCTTCAAAATCTGTTTTTATTGGCATTATGGGGAATTGATTTGTTGCCTCGTTTGGTGGTGGAGTCTTTCATAAAATTATTATCACACTTTTGGCTATATGTGTGTCTGTGATCTGCTTTCTTCTGGGAGAATTATTAAGCTGATTTTAATTGCGTTCCGCGTTGCCTTCTTGGGCTGCCTTTGATCGAGGCGTCGTAAATCTAATTTAGTGTTCTCTCTCTCTATTTTTTTGGAAATACAAAACGAAAATTTAGATGTTTTCTAATTATGCAACGAACGCCGATGATCCGATCTCTTCTGAGTGGGGCGATGTGTGTTTTGTGTTCGGATTTGATTGAAATTTATCGCCAATGCAGACACACAGAGAGAGAGATCCGTAATCTTCTCCAGGGCGTTGGCTTACATAAATAGCCGGAATCTTGGCCACAATGTGTCTCTTCTGGACCCAACTGCCAATTTCGGTCTAGTCGTCAGCGCTTGAAGCCGTTATGGATACTTTACAAAGCCATAACGATCAACTTGTTTCGATCTGATCTCAGGTTGTCCCCCGAAGATCATTTGTTAAATAAAAGTGAAAATTTGTTATTTGTGGCACTCGGTTTGTCGTTCGGTCTGTGTTTGTTCGGACGATAAGAATCTTGATTTATATTATTTGCTATGAGTCAGGGTTTGGTTTATGTAAGATCAGCATTCCCGATGGAAATCTCTAAACTTTTTCCTCCGTCGCAAGTCTAATGGTTCAATGTCACATCAAAACAGATGAAATGAACTAATTTTCGCTTTCTATTTGAAATAGGTTTTATTTTTAGAAGAGATTTAAAAAGATTAAAGGTAGTAGTGACTCATGGAGAACTAAGATCTGACAAGTTAAAGGCTTTTAAAATTATATTTCTATATTTTTAATTAGTTCTCTCTATCAAAACAATTATATAATATTTCTCAACATTTAAATATTTCATAAATCCTTCAATATATGTATTTTTCAACCCCTTTAAGAAGTTATTTTTCCATTGCCTCCTCGCGATCCTCCTTCCTCCTTTGCCTGTGTTGGCCCAAATTAGTCGCCAAGCTGCCAAAACGTTTAGTACCGAGCTCTCACCAGAGAGCTCCCCTTGCTTCAACCACTCCCCAACCCGCCAATTGTCCATTTGTCATGCGGGAACAATAAGGTTGACATACATTCGACCAGGTACCTTTTTGTTTTTGGCCAGGCCCAAAGCCCCAAGACAACTGCTCGTCATCGGGCTCATTTTCTGGGGGTAAGACAAGAGCCGCTGCTGTTGCTGCTGCTGCATTGCGCAATAAAACAAGAGTCGCCAAGGAGAATTGAGGAGAATCCATCATTAATAAGCCCTAAAGTGGCTGCCCGATGGCCGCTCCAGGCGGGCAATAAAAACAATGGCCAAAATGGGCAATGAGCAGTGGCCAACGCACAGCAGCCACATGTGCACTTGTTGCTCGCATTGTAGTGGGTAAAACACTGAGAAAAATAATAATTAAATAGAAATTATTTACTATTTTTAAAACCTAAAAATGCACTATAATTTATCATTTTTAAATAAAGAAAACCTTACAGAAATAAGCTCGAAAAGATTAGACTGAAAATTATAAGAAAAGTGTCTTTGAAATAGTTAGAATTGGTTTTAAAAAATATTAAAAATATTTTAATTAATATTTGTTCTATTTATAATAATATTTTTAATATAGATTTTCTTTTTCTGCTTGGGCTGCATTGCTGTTGCAGCTTGCAAACAAGCCGTAGGGAACAAAAAGCCAAACCGCTTTAGGCCATTTAAGGCAACGCAATTAATTATTTTTTAACTGTTTTGTCATTTCGGAATGCAGCCAGCATCGGCCATCATCGATCGATTGGTCCTCGAGGCGATCTCTTGGCTCTGTCTCCTTTTTTTGTTGGTTTGCTTCCTCCTTTTGCAGCCTTTTAGCCTTCCTGCTGCGGCTAAAGGACTTTGACATGGCCGCAGCAGCTTTCGCTCGTTTGATCGCTTGATCGGTTGATCGATTGATTGCTGCTGCCGTCCAGCAACCTGCAACGTGCAACCTGCAATCGGGCAAAAAATGCGCCGAGATTGTAAAACGCGTCTGTAACAAGCCGTTGCGTTAATTTGCCGCTGCCGATTGGCTACCGAAATAAAAAAGGCAATACAAAAAATAAATAAATTGCAGGTAAAAAAAATATAAAAATAAAAAAGAGCAGGCAAGAAAAATAAACAAGTAGAGAAATAAAAGTAAATACCTCACGCAAAATGGAAAGTTTTCTTGCTCAAAGAAAAATATGCAAAAATATACCATAGATATATAAATATATATATATAACAAATTAAACAACCAGTTGCCTCGTGGCAATAAAAACAATAAAAATTCATAAATATTTCAAGCAACCTCGAACAAGTTGTTGGCCGCCTGCCTCTGCCTGCCGGGTCTTATTTGCTTTGTCTGTTTTGATTATAAAAAGCATTCAGCTTTAATTTGTCAATTTCTTAATTGGCGTTTCGTACGTTCCACATTGCCAGTATTGGCGTCTCTTTCGGGCCATTATACATGCGTCTCTCTCTTTGGCACTGGGTCTTGGGGCCAGGAATTCGATACACACAGAATACTCACAAATACTCGTGCTCAGTGATAGAAGAATTTTAACAAGCTACGGTGTTTTGGAATTTCGTACGTGAAGAATCCAAAAATGTTTTACGCAATTAAAGAATCTGATAAAATGTCTACAAGCGAGGAGAGCAGCAAAAAACTATACAAAAATTAAATAAAAAAGGCGATGACACACTGGGAGAAATGTTTGGACCTTGGGTTCTCTTTGGATTTAGGTTTAAGGAGGCAGGGAAATTAATTTTAATTAGGTTCAGAATTTAGTGAACATTTAAAAATAATAATAATAATGATAATGCTAATGAAATTTGGAGGAAAAGTTTAGGTAAAGCCGCTCTCGCAAGGTTGCAAGAACAAATTCAGTTTTCTCTCATTTGAGCTTTCTAAAATATCAAATAAATTTGTTAACAATTTATTATTTCATCAGATATTAAATAAAACTATTCCAAAAACATAAATAACTCTCTCGATTGGCCTTGTACCCATTTTTCAATAATTTAAAGTTTTTAAAAGACTTTTTAATCAACTTCCTTGCTTCTTAAGCATTTTATTAATTGTACTTAAGCTGGTTTTCACTTAAAGTTTATTATTAATTTATTTTCCCTGTGCATATAACCCGATCCTCTGATTTCGCCAGCCTTCACCGCATATCGATCACTTGTCCGCCGGTAAATATGACAAATTTCGAGGAACCACCAGCATCAGCACCAGCATCAGCACCAGCATCAGCACCAGCACCAAGCAGCAGCATCATCATCGACAACGCGAGAGAGTAGAAAAAACAGGCGAAATCAGAAGCGAATGCACATCAATATCAGATGTCGTGTATCTGTATCTGTATCTGTATCTCTCTCTCTCCCAGACAGTGCCAGTGTTTTGTTGTGGCACAAACCAATTAAGCCGAGATTAATTGGCCATGTCAAGTGGCGTAATCGAGCGCGAACACAGGTTTGACATTTCATAATTATTTCAACTGCCTGTGCCTGGCTTTGACTTTGACTTTGACTCCACCAATCTGCAGGACCCGTCCGTCGTCTTCCATGATCGATCAATCTGTATCTGTATCTGTATCTTTCTCTCTTTGTGTGTGTGTGTAGGAGATGCCTTATGATAGATACTCTCACGCGGCTGTAGGTATTTTTAGTTTTTTTTTCGTATAATTGTCTGTTTTGATATGTTGATTTCATGCGATAGCCACATGGGGTTCACTCTGGGATTATTGATATTTTTGATGTAATTATGCTGTCAGCTTGGTTAAGGAAAGAATTTTATTAAGATTTTTCGTTTTTTGGAATTTTTTTTATATAGTTAGTTATGTGGGTTTGTGTGCTAAAAGGTACGAATACTATTTTGAATGAAAATAATCGCTTAAGAAATATATCTGTTTTGTGTTTTTTCACTTTCATTTCCTAGATCTTCTCTGACTCCATTCCTTTTCCTTGAACCTGTTTGATCCTTGGACCTACTCCACTTTGACTGATCAGAACTTTCCATCTTCTGGGCATTCTTTATTTTCCAAACCTCAGTGATCTTCCACCTCTTTTGAGGAATCACTTCCAGACAATCTGATAGATAGCCTTCGGAACCACTTTGTTACCAAAAGTTAAACTTTCTCTGGGCCACTCCGCGCCCAGTTTAATCACCTATCAACCGATCGCTCATCCTATATCCTATCCCATATCCATTCTATCCACACCCTGGCAGTCGCTCCATGGCCATTTCCCTCCCGCTCATTTTGCAGCTAATTTGACAACAATTTACTGTAATCACAATCGATTCGTGTTTGCCAATTTTTTAATTGTTTTCAATCCTCTTTTCTTCGGCCAGCCCGAGGGCCCAGAATGGCAGCTCCCCGTCCTCGCTGAGACACACGATCGAGTAATTTACGATGGCCTCATGGTGATTGGGTTCGCCTGGCACAGCGCATGACACCCAAACCCAAACCCAAACCCAAACCCAAGTCCAAGCCCAACCTCAAAAGGAAAAATAAAAAGAGACTTGAAGCAAAACCCATGCCCGAGCTAAACAAACGAACTCCATTAGCAGATCTTTACTGGGGCTCTCTTCGGTGGTTAGTTCGTGCGAACTTCTAGGAATTATGTTGTTCCAATTAAAATAAAAATTAAAATAAAAGAAGACAAAACAAAAGGCAGCCCACAGTCGACACTTGGTTTGTCCCCTTGGCTCTTCCTGTCGGTTGTATCGATTTGTGAAATGGTCGTTGAATAGCTGGGACACTGAGAAAAATCCTCTTAAAAAAATATAGATAAATTCCTTGATATAGAAAATTAAATCTATGTTTTATTAAGGACTGAATTTCAAGAATTGTAAAATGTTTAAAGGGTTTGAGATGAAGTATTTTATTTTCATTTAAGGAGTTCCTATTTTCATAATCAACTTTTTTCTCGTAGTGCCCAGGTGAGGAAAGTGTACTGGCGCTGGCTGATTTCCATTTAACCTGCTGCACCAGAGACACAAGGACTGGGAGACCGAGGACCGTAGACTGAAGACTGAAGACTGGCCGGGGGGACGGAAGACTAAAGACTGGGACCTGGGGACTAAAGACTGAGGACTGCAGCTGCACCTCGTGGATGCGGCTTGATTTCTTCGCGCACGATACGAATCGTGGTTGCCTTAAAACGACTTTAATATGTAAATTCGATTTCGGAAGCCAAAGTAATTAATACTAGAATGCAGCCTGATGCAGGGACAGGGGCGGAGGGGCAGCCTGAATTTAAAATTAATCCAAACAAACGGATAAGAGGGAGAACCCAAAAAGACAGCAGAAATGTTAATTTGCCGTCGTCGTCTGCAGGAAGCTACATTCTTACGATCGGAGGTGAGAATATTTCTCAACATTGCGTCGATTATGCCGGATATTTATGGGCTAATCGGAGGGATTTCTCCTACTTCTCTCTCTGAACCCCTTTTTAGGGCTAAACCCTACCGAAACCGGACCGTGCAGGCCATTCAAATAAAAATTATGCTTGACATATTGGTATAAGTTTTGTTTTTAATTATGAATGACATTCTCGATGGGCCATCGTGTGGGTCTCGGGCTCCAGACAGGCCTGCTGTGAAATCAGAGCTCTCTTCTCCCAGAGTCACATTTTGAGATAAAGATAAAGATCGCCTCTCGAGAAAGACCCGATCCAAAAGGCACACACACAGGGGACATTTACGAATAATGAAACTCATTGATGTAGGTAAATTATCGCTCTGTTCTTAACGTCGTGTTTTCGTGTTTTTTAATTGGACTTTGGGAATTTAGTGAAAAATGCTAATTAGTTAAAGGGTTTCATCTCCTCTTCTCCTATCTGGTCTCCCTTTCACCTCGTTTCTGTTTTTTTTGGGTCTTGGTCTTCTCTTGGCTGGGATTGCATTTCATTGATAATATTGAACGGATTCCCTATGAGATTTACGTTGGCCCTCCTTCCTGGATCTCGTCTATCTATCTATAAAATTAGATTAGCAGTTAATTGGTTAATGTGCACAGCCAGCAACGTTTGTTAATTGATTCTCGGAAAAGCCAGGCCATGGGGAGAATAAGAAACAAAAATCTGGTTTGTTTAATTAACAACTATTTAGGTGCTGGCTCTTGGGGGCTACCGATTACCGAGTCTCTAGCATGTTGCATGTCGTTTTTCCTCTGATTTGGTGGCATAAAATTATCGTCTTTGGTTGGGTTTCTTTCTTAAAGATTTTGATATACAAGTACTGGCTGTGCACTGGAATAAACATTGTCTTTTTATATATTGATCTAAAAAATTTAAAAATATCAAGGAAGTACGTGAATTATTTTTATATATTTTTGATTCATTATAATAAATGTTTTGGCAGTTTTAAGTCCTTACCAACGCCTTCCAACTCTTTTATTTAATAGTATTTTTTGATTTTTGTTGTATAATAAATATTTTCACAGTTTTTAATATATTCCCAAGCAACGCTTTCCTTCTCTTAATATTAATCGTATTTTTGTTGGGTGTAAAATTGGTCTCTTAATCATTCTCCGATACTCCAAATTTTTTTAACGCTGCGTGCACGGTAGCCAGAATTTTTTGTTGTCTTCGTTTGGGCTTTTGGGCTTCAGAGTCATATAGATTTTGGGGCTTTGGAGTTTTTTTTTTGTCTCACTAATTGGTTTTATGGGTTCGCCTTTCGCGTTTGTCACTCTGCTTCGCTGGTCATTTGTCCGAGTCCATTATCTTTTTCAGGCAAAGATTTTCAGATTTCGTAAGCTTGTTTTTTGTCTTCTTCTTGTCTTCTTTTGACCATTAAAATAGTTTATAATTTTATGCGAGGTCTTGGCATTGTGTGATTTGGATTCGGCATTTGTTATCAACGAAAATATTTTGATCTTGCTGATAAGCCAGAGATCGGGGCGATCGTAAAGCGTTTATATATATTTCTATAGTAATGTCCCCTATGGTAAGAGACCTCCGCCAAATTGGGTCACTCACACACACTCGGTCCGTAGAATGTGGTGCCGCCGCGATAAATTCTCCAACAAAACGGAGGCACCGCCGACTCCACTTGCCACGTTCAACATCATCAGCATATATGGGCGGCTCTGGGCCGACTCCGGCTCCGACTGCGACTCCGAGACCCGAACATGTTGTAGGTTGTCTTGTCGCTGCCTTGTAACCCGATAGTTTTGTAGTTTTGTGGTAGCGCACTCATAAATTTACCCCCGCCACACCGAGTCCCGCACTCGCATCCCAGTGTCGCATCTCAGGTGTTAAGCGGGCTCTCCGATTTATGTACTCTATATTTATTTTGGATACTTTAGGTTTATAGTGAGAGTTGTAAAGGTCAAAAGAAATATTTATAGGGGGTAAAATTCATTTCATTTAAATTTAAAATATTTCATTTAAGCCCTAAAGAAATTATTAAAATTCAGAATAATGAAGAGGGATAAGTAAACAATTTGATTTCATTGTTATTTTTATTTAACAATAATTTTTAAGCAGGCTAACAAATTATTATATTAAATTATTTCAGTTTTCCCAACAACAGAAACTAGTGATCATCCCTGTCTTAATTTCTTTAGATTTAATTTAATATTAATAATAATCCCTGTAAATTCCTTAAAAAAGAGTATTTAATATTCCACTTTTATAGATTTTCCATGTTTTTTTTTTTAGTTTGTTATTTATAACTATTAGTAGTCGCAAAAGTTCAAGAAAAAAGTCGATTTTGGCTTTTACAGTTTTGCTGCTCACTTGTTCGCTGGCTTTGGCCGCTTGTTATTATTGTTTTTGCTTTTGTTGCCGGCATTATTTATTGCTCGAAAGTCATTCCATTTTAATAGTCATGCAAATTAATTTTTGCTCATTTGTACAACAATAAAAATGTTAACTAATTAATTTTGATTGAAATTTGCATGCAAAATGCGAAAATCAATTTGCACGCGTCGCCTAGTATTGTTTATTATTATTTTTCTGTTCGAGAGATCGCTGAGCTTCGATAAGTGACGGGAATTGGGAGTTGAGAAAAATTTAATATTCAATAGAAATAAATAAATTGAGGTAAAGCAAAAGCGACACGCCATTTGGGCAACTAGTTCAGTTTTTTTTTGTTTTAAGAAAGCGAAAGTTGGCGATGTTTCAAGTATTTTAAGGGGAGTTTTAAAGTGTTTTTTTATTTAAATAAAGGATAGTTTAGTAATTTATATATCATATATATATATTTTAAAACCGTTTTCTGAGAATAATTCCCCAAATAAGGTATCCTTTCTTATTGAAACAATATATTAGGAAGGCTTCTAAGGAGTTTCTTTTGACAAATCCAATGCCTTTCCCTAACAAAAGATATCCAGCAAATACCCAATTAGCGTAGGCACAATAATAAGCTACTTTTGTCACAAAACGGAAGTTATGTTAATTAATTTTCGACTATAAAATCCGTGCTGGCAAAGGTCTCGAGGAGGCACCACCACCACCAAAACTGATAGCGATCTGTGGAAGGAAGCCGAGAACAAATGGAATTCCGAAAATATTAACGATAGAGGAGGACCCAAAAGTATCTGGTTTCTGTTCTCCTTTTGCCCCAGACGACGATTTTTGCCCAATTATAAGCTAAAAGACATTGAAATTCGCTTTATCGCGAATTCGTTTGACCGAATGCGAGGAAGCCGCCGTAGCTGCCAAAAGGGAATGCAAACGCATTTATATATATACTTGTATATATCGCAAATTAGCAAACATTTTATATCTGTCAGCTACTGTTCTCCCTAATTAATAACAAGATGCCTTTTTAATTCCGTTTCGTGCGTTTTGCGCGCCGTTGCTCGTTTTAATTGCCCTCGACATTGCTCCTCCTCAAGGAGCTCCTCCGGATATTACCCCCGATTTGGAAGGGAGCAAGATCTTTGGTCCCTTTTTGCCAAAGACGAAGAACAAAACCAGATCCAGATCCAAAGCCATCCTGGCCTGGGAGACGAGGCGCCTTCGTGTTATGATGCACTTAATCGCCGCTGCTTGTAATTATTGCTAATTCCCCTCGTTTATCTATAAAGAAGTGCTGCTGCTGGCCGGGTTCTATGAAATTATTATTATTATTAATTTATGGTCTGCAGCGGCAGGGAATTTGATATTAATGTGGCAGTGTAAACAAATTATGGTCACGGTTGGTTGCTGCCTCTCATGCTGAAAAGTGGCTTAAAGTGGTTCTTTGGGGCTGCAACAGTTTGGTCAATTAAATGGAAATTATTGTTATTTTCTAAAGAGCTTTTGAAGATGAAAAACCAGGAAAATAATCATAATAAATATTTAGAAAAGCTCGAGAGGTGTTAAGTTGATATATAAATATTTAAACAAGTATTTTCTTCATAATTACCAACCAAAAGTATATTAAAAACGGCTGAACTACCTTACCCTTCTCCCAAAAATACACTAAAAATAAAAACAAACATCCAGGAAGCTGCAACAATGTTGCATTTGGAGGACGACAACCATCAAGACGGTGTCCCATTGTGCAAAATATAGATAAACACCTCAAGCCAACGACACTAAATTGACGCAAATGAGATCGAATGGCTTGGTGCGAACATATGCCGTCGGCAGCAGGCAGTAACTTGGCCAATTCAACGACCAGAGTCCGGCCAGGAAAAGCCATTCGGACCATAGCACTCGACGTACTGACCATAAATCCACCGGCTCCAGACATTTTAGCCCGACATGTTGAGTGTTGAGTTTTGTAAACCAGTTTTTCTTTTCGGCCAACAAGTTTTCAGCCACAGCCAGAAAAAACTTGTTTCGATCGTGGCGATGGTTAACGCCCATCGGGGAAAAAAAGCCCAGGGAGCACGAGGAGGAGGAGCTTTGGGCCCAAGATGGTGGTGGTTGACTGGACAAAAGGGAAAATGGTGGCTAAATAGCGATCGAATTTATGGAATTATTTCATTGTTCTAGGAATTCCAATGCAAATGGCTTCGCGGGCACAATGGCAGCCACGGCGGCAGCTGCGGATATTTCGCATATTTATTGGATCCGATCTCGATCCGCGAGACCTTCTGGGAAGGATGTGTGCTGGAGGCACTCCCCGGCCTTTGATGGCTTCATTATATTCAGTTGTTTTCGCCTTACAAATTGGCTGCTTTAATATTTCTTTTGGCCAATTAAGTTACGCAAAAAAGGCAGCATAAAAATCACATGACTCTCATACATTTCCGCTGCATGGCAATTAAGTTGACTTCGAAGTGGACTCTGTAGTTGACTCTGTATCCTTCAGATACAGCTGGAAGCCGGCAGCAAGTGCGGCTTGATAGTAAATTGAGTGCTGCCGTCGTTGCTCCAGCTCGTCATTAAATGCCTGAACAAAATTATCTTGTTAAAATTACAAATAACACGAACATGAAGTAATAAAAACGTACGGAATGAATAATGTGCGCCACGTTAAATCGCTGCTCACAGACTGACGATCCGATCCTCGGGTAAACCAGTCTTTAGACCGCAGTCTCCCAGTCATTGGGGTCTTTGGTCTTTGGTCTTCAGCCACTGGCATCCTTCATCCGTCCATCTCGCACTCTTCGAGCATTCTTATAACTTTATTTTATGTGTCGATTTTTAGTGCTCGCCGCGCGGTTGCAGTTTCGTGAACTTTCCAAGTTAATTGGTTAGCGATTTGAGAGCGCCTGTAACGACTGCCAAGAAGATGTGCAGTTTTTTAAGCCATTTTCTTCATTTTTTTAGACCATGTGAACAGATGGCGAGCGAGTGCCTCAGATTGGTCGCATACTTCAGCTGGGATCTCTGGGGTTGCCTGGGGAATTTTTCAGGAATTTTCCAAGAGTTCTACTAGCAAATATTTTTCTACATTAAGTTTATAATGGAAAATAGTAGTTTGAAGAATATTTATTAAATATAACAATTATGATTTACGAATAATAAGTTATTTTAGGCATTTTTGCAATTCAAAAAACGACTCTAGTAATTTAAAATAATATTATGGTATATTAATATACATATATTATAAATAAAGCAACCTTTCTAAGACTAGTTTTGAGTTATTTAAAATGTATATAAAAATTTTCTTACTACAGAAAAATTTTAAATAATTTTTAACAATTTGTTTAAAAATGATTTTAAATTTTTTTCAGCCTGGAAATTTTATATTACCATATTACCCCATTTTTCCATAGATATAACAGCTTGACGCAATTTGCTCTGTCACACTCTTCGAAAACGGGACGGCACTCACTCGCCTTTCCCCTGAATATATATAATATATCTATATGGTGTCTGGGCTTTAGGTACTACTTAAAGTTCCGTTACAGATTTTATGCTCTTCACGTAGCGCACTTAAAAACTTCACCCATCGTCGTGACCGCCGCGTGCGAAGTGCAGACCCCATGCCCACATCGTCAGGTATTTCTACCAGGTACATTGCCCTTCTTCTTTCACTTTTTGGCCCCGATGCTGGCTTTGACTTTGCCTTACCTTTTAGTGCATAGTTAAAACTGCTTTATGTCTTAATTAAAGTTTATAGCGCGTTTTGCCCCAAGGCGTCAAAAGAGAGTCAATGCGCATTGGCTGTTGGCCAACTCGACCAAGATCATCGACAAAAGCGGGCCCAAATGAGTTTTCCTTCTAGCCAAGATTGTGCACTTAGAGAAATATCAGATATATTACAGAGATATTTCTAAAAATAAAAATCATAAAGTACCAGCTAGTTTTAAAGCGATTAAAATATAAAAAAAAATTACCTAGCTTGAAAATCATTTATATTCTAGAATAATACCAATTATAGAGATACCCTAGCATTTTCTGCAAGTGTACTCCTCATCCGCAGACCGCAAACAGCTTAAGCTTGGCATGTGTAAGTGTTGGGCATGTACAAATCGCTTGATTGGCTTGCACTTAATTGCCAATGGCCTGCAACTCTGGCTCCGAACTCCCACTTGATTTTTTTACCATTTCGAGTTTTTAGCCTCGGATCAGCTTCAGCTTCAGCTTGAGCTTCAGCATCAGCATCTTAGGCCAGGCTGCCATGTGCTTTCTGGCCATTTCTGCAGAGCCTTTCTGGGCTTTGTTTTAGTGTGTTTTTAGTGGCGAGGTCGTGTCCGCGGCTGCCGCAGCTCCTTGCTAATAGGCAATTAAGCCCCGGAGTGCTACCTGCCATTTTGTTGCTCTGTGGCAAAAGTGTTTTTTTTTTCTGTTTCGGCCATGACTAACTAAGCCTGGCCAAATGCCTGTCTCTGAAGAGCGTTGACGGGTTAAAGTTCAATGTAAGTCATTAGCTAGAGGGATACTTAACGCAGCTGCATCGGCATACTCATTAGCAGGGATTAGCGAATAGTTAAACAATTTGGGAGTGTTTTATATATATTTTTTTTAATTTAAAATAGTTAAGGAAATAGTTACAATATTGATAAAATAAATACATATTTTGTAAACAAATGCATTTTCCAGGGATGCTGGTTACGCATTTGGTGGCCTGAATTGAGAGCATTCCTTATTCCAGTAATAATGCAATTATAATCCAGTTATTTGTCAATTGCTCCTTCGAAGCGAGCACTCAAAATTCCAGAAATCCGGCTCCTCTTTAATGAAGCTCCTTTATAAATATATATTCCCTATATTAAAACTTGGCATCTCGTTCGTTACGCAATTAAGCAGACTTCCGCTGGACAAATGTCGCCGCTTCCGAGGCTTTCTTCATATTTTGAATGCCTGGCGACTCTTAATTGCGTATACGCCACGTAGCCAGTAACGGTCGCTTGGTCGCTGGGCAAAACGTCTTAATTAACTCTCGTCTCCGCCCCAGCTTTCCACCGCTTTTCAGTCTTTTTCCTTTCTGTCTCTTGCTTTTTATAGCTCCTCTCGCTGCAATTATTATGATTACTTATTATTATTTCATTTCGTTTCGTTTCGTTCCGTTTAGACTTTAATTTTTTTTTTTTTGGTTTCTCAGTCGGCAATTTAATGGCCGCGCAGGCAATTGCAAATATTTTCCAAATTGCATTTCATAATTTCGGCTTTTTGCTTATTTTCCAGTCAAGTTGACTTCCTTTCAAAAGCGCGCCGATGGTTTAGTTTATTGTCGCAAATTAAGAGGCTAAGTGGGCAAGTGAGGAGTTTTTTTTTTTTGTTATATAAAATTGGCGTCTTTCAGCCTCGATCTGCCGCTGGGGGCTCATCCCTCTCTGTAATTTCGTCCAATAAAATTACAAGATCGCATTAAGGTTATCCCTAAAAGCATATAATTTTGGATGCCCCAAGTGCCGCTTATTGAACGTGGTTTTTGGATTATATATGTATATCGGTTGTTACACTGGGATCAGAAAGAGCTTTTGGGGTAATATTGTTGAAAATAAATTGTAGATACAACTTTTTCTTTTTACAATAAACTTGTTAATACCAAAACTAGTTTAATTATTGTAAAGTTCTCTTAAAAATTTCTTATAATAATTTCATTACATATATTGGTATATTTTTTTCTGCCTGCATTTTGACTGCCTTCATAGATACACTTTTGAACCGAAAATTGGTGGGAAAAAATTCCATCAATATGCAAAATTTTTCAATTAAAATTGGCCAGCCAAATGGCAGTTGGCACAGCACAAAGGGGCCAAAAGAGGGAGATAACTTCGCCATATGCACAATAAGGATAACGGCGAAAAACAACAAGGATGTGGACGATGGCGACGAAGACGAGGAGCAGCAGAAGGACGCACAGCAATCGACGGCAATTTATGTGGCAGTCAGCGCCATTTTCACTTCATTGTATCGCGACCAACGTCAGACAGCAAAAAATTAATAAAAAGCCAAGTAAAAAAGAAAAATGGAGCAACAATAAAACAGAAATGGCATCGAACAAAAAAGGAATACAGAAAAAAAAAAAGCTGCAAAATATCATCATCATCATGAAGAAGGTGTGTAAGCCATTGTGAGCGTCAACGGCAACAACAACTGACAGGAAATTAGTTTCCATTTTTTGATGAATGCTTCGACAGGATTGCTGCTGGCGTTGTGTTTTTTCCCTGCCTTTTTTTTATGCTCTCCTTTTTTTCCTGTTGGCTTTTGGGGATGCTGAACTGAAGCAGGATCGTCAGCGAGCGCATAAATTGCCAGCATACAAAACGTGACAACCGCTAGCCACGCTTCAGTCTGCCAGTAAAAAAATATAAAAAATACAACAAAATACGGCTAACAAATATATGAAGGCAATGCAGGAACTTCCTTTCGTTCATTCATTCCACAATAAAATATTAACAACGGCCACATAAAATAACAAACAGAGGATGTTGCAATCGACAATACAGAATCAGGAGATACCTCGTTGACTTGGGGATTGTTATTTAATTTTTAAAAATTAATTTGTACTGTATAAACTCTAATTAAAATCCCTTTTCTATAAAATTTAAGCTTTAGAAAAAATTACAAAAATTAATCCAAGTCTTATTCGTAAGTCCAAAACTCCTTTAAACATAAATACCCTCACAAAGTCCTTTTCAGGGACAGCCAACTGACACTATCGCTCAGACATCAATTGGCAGCTCCATAAGCAACAATCAGAAAATACGTACAAAATATGTATAAAAAATATGATATATACGGGTATTTATAATCGGCCCTAGAAAGCGAGTTAGTTTCCTTTCCTGGAAGTGTTTGTTGTCCAAGCTTTTCAAAAATACATAAAAAGCTTCTTCACAGCCTGTCATAAATTGCACCATGTGTTGCCCAGAGAGGAGTGGAAAAAAATAAAAACAAATTAACAAATTAAAGAAGCGGGTGTCATAAAATAAGGGACTGAATCCATTAAATTACTCGAATTTCGTGTCACAAGGCAATGATTTATTTCCCGGTTTGGCAGAGGCATTTAAATGCTCTTTTGATTTACAAATAACAAATAAATGTTATGATGAGTGGGAGATCTTTGGAATGCCGCCGGCAGTGGCAGCTGGTTGAGAGAACCCAAAGACCCCAAAATGAATTCATCTAAAGCTTACAGTGAGAGAAAAAATAGGGGGAAATTGTGGGTGGGTTGGGTGAGAAAAAATATCATTTTTAAATATTTAAAATATTTTTTTATTTTATAAATAAAATATAAAAGAAGTTTATATAGAAGTTTGAAATTAAGTAATTTAATTTTACATATTTTATTTAATTTTTTTTGTGGCTTATTTAGGTCTAAAAATATTTTATAAATGTTTTTAAGACATTTGTAATGTTAATTAAATATTTAAAAATATATTTCTCTACTCAAATAATATTATAACATTATAAACTTAATAAACCAAATATTATAAATCATATAATATTTTTCTCTCAGTGCACTTCCCATTGGTCACGCTCGTAAAACGCCAACTAAGCGTCGAGAGCCACCAAAACCGAATAACTCGAACGCTGATTAAAACATCTTCGGGGGCCGTGTGTGAGCTGCTCCTATGAAGATATCGATGTGCGTCCACTTAATAGCCCATTAAGACGTTTGCCTGGCGGGCGGGCGGCATTAGCATCTAGCGAGAAACAATAAATCCTTATTAAATGCCCAGCGAGCAGGCCAACGACTATTAACTGATTTTCCTTTGAATATTTCCCTCGCAGTGCATAAATCACTTTAACCGTCACTAAAGGGCAACTCTTCCACGGATCTGTGACATTTTAATTGCTGCTTAAGGGTTTTTCGGAATTTGATTTACCGTCGATTATGATCTAACACAATTTCTGTGATGATTAAGACGTTATAAAATTGTTCACGCAATTTAAAGTTATGACTTTGGTTGTTAATTTATCAAGAAATAAATGAAAATATTTAAGTAACAATTCTTTGACTTATCTTTAAATATTTATTGCCTAAAAACTGTTACAAATCCCACTCAACCTGCAATTCTAATAACTTGATTTGTTAATTAATTGTAAATCAAGTCATGTTTGTTTTTAGACTTGTTATTTTATTCTAATTGTGCTTTAAATCAGTGACACGATCAAATTGCAGCTTAAAAAAAAACTCCATTTGTTAATTAATTGTAAGCCAAGTCATGTTGCTGTAGTTCGTGGAACTCCATTCATGATTTAATCGCTTTTCTTGTTTTGAAAATAGTTCTCAAAGAGTTGTAACATTTCCATTCGATTGATTATATTCAAATTAGGCTTTTTATCAATAACGCGATCGACTTTCAATCAAGCCTTCGTTATTTGTTAATTAATTGTCAGGCAAAAGTCGTGATCACTTCTTGATTATTTTTACCAATCAAGGAATTAAACCAAGAGCTGCTAAAACTTGAACTATCAGCAAGAAATCTTTTATATTTAAATAAATATTTGAGTGGAAAGCAAACAAAAATAGTCATAAAATGTAATCAGAAAATGTTTTAAAATACTTTAAGCCCTTACAAGGGTTTTAATCTTTTATTATTATCTCAATCAAGACTTTGTTATGAAGTCTTTATTACTTGTTTATTTTTCTACTAATTAAATAACCTTTTTAATCCCTGTATAATTGCTTAGAAAATAAATTAGAATACACAAAACAAATGCTAATGACAAACCCCTGTTGATGTTGTTACAAATTCATCTGTTAATTATGTTGCCTGGAGGCAGTAATTATGCCACGATCAGTAACACGATCAAAGGTTAGAGCCATGTCCTGGTTAGCCATGTTAGTTGCAATCACTAAATACTTGACTCGACTGATCGTGAAAATCAAAAACAACATAATCATAAAATGCACACACTAAACGTGGCGTTCTTCTTGTCCCCTTGGATGTTTAAGCTTGTTTCCAGGCTATTTTCTTTTTCGTTTTTTTCTGTTTTTTCTACTCACTGATCTCTGCGTTCAAATGGCACTTGGCCCAAAGCGTTGGCCCTGGCAGCCAGATAAGATCTTGGCCCCGAGCATCGCTCGGGCTAGCTCCCGGCTTTGGCTTTGGCTTCGGCTTTGGCTTTTATTATCTGCAGGATCGCTCGCTCGCTCCTCGCTGGCTGGGCATGCAAATTTCCGATGCCAGGGCCCAGGATGCTGAACGCATGCCGTAAATCACCACTTTGGCCTACAGCAACAAGAGCCGCAACAAATTTACAACAACTATGCCGTGCCGCGGCTGCACGATCAAAAAAATATCAGCAAAAAAAAAAAAGGCCGTAAAAAATAAAGCCAAGAAAATCGAAGAGCTAAGCAAAAATTGCTTCCCCAAAGTCATGAATCAGTTTTTCATAGAGAGCAAGCGCACCTTTTGTTTGCCGGCCAGGCCAGGCGATAACTTCATTTTGCGGCTTAATATGCTTGTTGAGGGCCAGGTAAGCAGTGGTAGTAGTTGTTGCCAAAAGCGTGAACTCTCCAACACCTCGACGAGCATTTTGTGTTGACACAGAGTCGCTGAGACGGCGACGAAGACGGAGACAGGAGGCTTTCCCTCCAAGCCAAGAGAGACCAGCGGGCTATGATAATAATTTTTCCAGCAGCCATTTGAGGCTGCCTGCTGTTGCGACTTTGGCTGTCGATTAAGCGGCGCGACAATTTTCCATAGTGCGCCACAGATCGTCCTCAGTGGGTTGCAGTGTGAAAAAAAATATAAACAATATAAAATAATTTAATATTATAAGCCGAACTATAATCAAAAATATGAGAATTCTGTATACCAAAAAATCATTTAAAAATATATTTCTAAGCTCTTTGTTGGGGACTTTGAATAGTAGGAACTTAGGACGCGATTAAAGCGATATTCTGATTAAAATTAGGATAGATAAAATCGAAAACTCTTCGATTACTTTGATATTTTTATGTTTAATATTTTTTTTAACCTGAAACCTTTCCCATTTTCTCATTTGTAACCTTTTTTGGTAACAGTGTTTGCCTAGCCACCCACTCGCCTTGGGTGCTGAGTGTTTTACAGCCTCTGGCACTTGCCTTCTTCTGGGCCCGAAAAGGGGCTCGGCTTGCCAATGCTGGGTTTGGTTTCCCTTCCCTCCAGCAGCTGAGAGCCTTTCTGGCCCGGGAGTCGTGAGCTTGAGGCACGATTTTCCACCAAGGCAGCACATGCTGCGTCGCATTCGCGTTCGGGTTCGCGTTCTGAGCCGCGGAACGTGGCCAGGTTGCTGGCTTTCTGGCTTGTTGTCTTTGTTAGTGGTAGCAGTTAGTTGACTGCACTTACCACTAAGTTAAGATGTTTTTGTCTCCGCAGTCCACTGTCTGTCGCTGTTGGCCCCAAGCCCCCGAGTCCTCGAGTCCTCGAAGGTGTATGCGCAATTACCGTGGACAGGCCAGAGAGTCTCAGGCTGAAGTCTCAGATGGAAGTGCACAGGAAAAAAAAATTAAGTAAACAACAAAAAATAAGTAGAGTTTTTGATGTAAATAAACTCTTATTCTCTCTAACACCTTGAGATATGTATAATATCTTAAAGATATTTCTTAATATCATGTAATTTAATTATAAATAATTATTTGTTATACCTTAAATTGTAATGAATTTCTATATATTTCATTTAAAATCTAGGCTTTCATTTTACAGTTCTTTTATAATAAATAAACTTACTTTTTGTTTAATTTTTCCTTCAACAATACAAATTTATAGCCTTAAAAGGCATACTATTCTTTTGATATTTTTCAATATCACATAATTTAATTTAAAATACATAATTCCACCACATTCAATTTTATTTAAATGACATATTTTCCCTTAAAATAGCAATCCTTCTTTTCTTACTGTGTAATATCCCGACTAAGATCGAATCCCCAGCAGCCAAAGCGACTCCATTGCGGGGCTGGAATGCCGCTGCTTAGTTTTTCTTTTTATTGATTTATGATTTGTTTAACACAAAGGCGCATTACAATGGCCGGAGTGGGCTTTTACGTAGAATTTCCTGACTCCTGACTCGGACAGCTCATAAGCCGCCATGCCATGCGATGCATTTAAAATTGTCTTTACCAAATTTGATGGCAGCCTTAAACTTCATGCCGCATTTGGGGCCCACAACAATAGTTGCAATCACGGAACCCAGTCACTCGCCCCCCCTGGCACTCTCAACACTCATAAACCAGGCTTAACTTAACATGAATGCAGCTCGGCCATCAAAATATTTTATATTTTTCTCGCCGGTCAGTGGGGACTTTTGCATTTTGCATATCGCATTTTGCCTGGTTACGAGGAGTCCATAGCAGAGATGCTTTCATTTGGGCAATTTATTTAGTAATGCTGCTAAAATTAGACAACTGAATTAATTTTCTTCAGTGACAAAAAGCTTGAAATATTGCTAGAAGGGTATTAAAGTTGAGGTAAATGTTTGGGTGCTTCTCCTACGATTGGGTTCGTTAGTAGACGGATTATTTCAATAAAAGCACAACTTGAACATGAATTTTCTTTAATATTTTTCTTAATAATAAGCGAGCTTTAAGTTTTAAGCTTAAATATTTGATAATAAATAATAATTATTAAGAATAGTTTCTTAAATTGTATTAAAAAAAAAACCACATAAATTGTATATGTAATGTTTTATTACTATTATTTCTTCTTGATGTGTGGCCTCCCCAGCTTCTCTCTATAATATCCAAATTCATAAGATTAGTTCAACTTCAGATCAGGGCCCTGACGAATCCTATTCAAATGGAAGTTTCGAAATTAATAATGCTCCTGAACGACCCTCCTCCTTTAATTATTTTCCCAAAAAAGTCAGATCATTAGGCCTGTCAATTTCCCACTTCAAAGTGCGCTGCTGAAGAAGTTCTATTGACATTAAGCCCCCATGCATTTTCAGCCTCGAGTCAAATGAAAAATCCCCACAGATGAAAAGTGCCAACTAAGCATGAATTGTGATAAATAAAATTGTAAACAAATCAACGATCGGTGGCTCCAAGCTGTCTGGAGTATTAGCCAGAGAGATACGAACGAGATGGGCCAAAAGGGCCGATGACTTGGCCCAGACGCAGTGTCTGCCAAGTTTGAACTGCAGCAGCAGCATTGTTGATTGATTTATTGACGTTCTCTTGCCCCGAAGGAGGCTGTGAAAATTGTAATGATGAAAAATTAATACTGGAAATTGTGAGGATAGCCCACAGATGGATACCGATACAATTGAAGGGGTTTTCAATAGCGCAGAGTCTTCTCTTCGATCGTTAACAATTATTTATTGCTTAGGGAAATTCTGTAGACCATTACTATATCTTTTTTTTATTATTCAGTTGGCCTAAGATTCTGATCGCACTTTCTTCCTCGTTTCGGGCCCAATCATCGCTCATTGAATTCGATGGGAAAGCAAAGGCTTTGACAATTGCCGCCCCCAAGAGCGTTGGTAATTCCCGAACTGATTAGGCATTCATACGTGCCGTGATTAATAACAATAGCGGCCAAACATTGTTAACCCCAGGTTAATTTACGCTTTAATCAATTGGGTTCATTTACACCAAAAAGAGTTGCCCATATACATCGTGAGCGAGCCCCCGAGCACTCCAATCATTTGTTCCGCTTGATGACCGGCCATCCATCCATCGATCGATCGATCGGTAGGTCGGTGGATCGTCTTGAAGTCTCGGAGTCAAAACACTGGAGATAATTGCAAATTGAATTATTGCTGAAAATATATTGAAAATTACTATATTTTGTGCTACAACACATTCAAATTGATGACTTGATTGATCGTCCTGCCTCGATGTCTTGATTAAAGGAGCGCCGCCTCATGCTTCCCGCTGTTTCCTCCATCTCTTTCTTTCCCTCTATATACATCTCTTTCTATCTGAAGAGCGGCGCTCGCTGAAATTAAGTTAAACAAATTTTATAACACCTTTGCTCCGGCACAATCGCCACTTACTTGGCTGCTCGATTGGAATGCAATCAGTTGTGATTTGTATACTCTTTCAAAGAGTATCTTGAAAATTGGAAAAAGATATTGGAAAAGTAATAAACAGGGTCCTTAAATCTTTTTTAAAGATTTAAGCATTTTTAAAGTATTTTATACAGGTTTCTCTGGGAACATAACTTACATTCTTTCATTTATAAATTAAATCTCTTTAAAAATATATAATTTCTAGGGTATCTTTATCTTCGGTTTCCCAAGTTACTCTTTTTATCGCTATTTTTTCACTCGCTTCTTCTTTACAAATGATGATGATGCCGATGACGAGGATCGGGAGGATCTGGGAGGAGGACGGCTTCTCGTAGATTACTGGCGCACTTAACCTCACTCACTTATAACAATAAACTAAATTGCAGTTGGCCAACAAAGTATGTAGTATCTTGTAGTTACATCTGTGCAGTTGTTAACGTGGACCCTCGCCACCTCGCTCGCTCTTCCTGCGTATGGAGAGTCCGAACAATGAGCACTGTGATTAAGTTGAACGATCGGCGGGGGAAAAAAAAGATCACAAAACATAGCACCGATCATTTTGATCATGGGGCGGCGAAACCTGGGCAAACTACCCACAGGAGGGGTTGGTTTGAAGAGTTTTGTAAGGGGTTTTAGGAACTATAACTATAGGGTTTATAGAAATTCAGAATATAAAGGGTATACTAAGCTATGTCACATAAAAGCTCTTGCCTTAATTAATAACTATATATTACAAACTTCTTATACAACCCTCGCTGGCTCTGCGCACGTCTGCATTTAATGATCGGCAATTTCAAAAACACCTCAAATGCAGCCAACAGCTTCAGAGCTACAAAGATGAGGAGCCTGTCAGGAGATGAGGCCTGGGCTACACCCCCGCTGATCGCTCTGATCGGTGATCGGGGATCCGAGATCGGTGATCCACTGCTGCGGCTGCCCAGTAGGATATTTATCGTGAATTGAGTAGTTAAATTACTCAATTTTGATGCCCAGTGTCGAGTGGCGGAGTGTTGAGTGAAGACAGCCCAAGGCGGCAGCCTCGGTTAGTTAACAGTTCTGGGAGATGTGTCCCAATCTGGGTATCCAAAAGTAGAGATACACTATTATATACATTTATTTTTATTTTTGTGAAGTTCTAAAGTAACTTATAATGTTTTATTCTTTGAAATTGAAAATTAAATGCTATTTAAATTAATTTTTTTCCAACTCGAGTGACCTCTTTAACTGCTGTTCTTTTGATTTAGTATTTCCCTTTATTTATAATATTTTAAATAATTTATTTACTTCTTAAAAATTATAAAAATCAAATCAAAAATCAAGAAATATCGCTGGATAAAATATAACATTTCTTAAACGAAGTTGTACTCTTAAAATAGTTTTACATGTACAAAAAAAAATGTTTTAAAATATGAAGAAAACTTGTTCTGAATAGATTAAAATTAGGAAACTTTTCTTGGTACACTATTTTATTTTCTACTCACCCTAATCTTAATCTAATCAAGAGGAGAAGCTGCGACTTCTCTGGTTGGAAACGGATTGCCTATGCAGATCACGTGGCGATCATCATGGCTCTCCTGACGGAGAACAGGGTCGCCTGCACTTTAATTAAAAGACGATAAATTTGCCAATCTCAATGCACAGGAACTGGCCTTGTTCGAACTGCCGGCCCAGCAGCTCCTTCGCCTCCTTCTGACAGAGTCCCCAGTTTGCGGGGAGTGATATTTATTTATTGTTTGTACCCAAAGTGGCAACACAAAAGCCAAGGTGTTAATTTGTTGTTGGCCAGGAAAAGCACTGAGAAAAATGTCAGAAAAAGTTTAAGATTGCACAATTAATGTATAAATTTTAAATATATTTTTTATGGGAAATAAATTCTGAGAAAGAGTGGTTTTTGCAGAGCTAAAACAATCTTATATATTTATTGTTTGTACTTGTTTTAAATATATTTTTAATTAGTAATATAAACTACAGTCAATTATCCTTATCTTTAAAAACCTCTTTGATCTTTAATTTTCCCTTTCTTGTATGGACTTTTCTCTTTGAAAATATATTTTAATATATTAAACTTTCATTCCTAATAGCTTCCTTTCCATTTTTCATATATTTTTAATTAATTATTTGTTGTGCTTATCAATATCTTGATACAGCTGATGGCTTATTGGTGTAATTTTTTGAAAGTGTTCCCCTTCGAATTGGCACTGCAGGAACTGCAGAGCTGCCACAAGTCGCAGCTCCCATTCATGCCTTCTTGGCGCGCCGCATTTTGGCCTTTTCATTGACGCTAACGAACATTTTTGTCCGATTTAATCCCATTTCATGGTGATCCTGCACAATTGCCGGCCGAGTTTGCGCCCGAAATCCGAATCCAAGCTGACCAAGAGTAGGAGGAGGAGGAGGAGTGTAAAAGCCAGGCCCAAAAGCCGGACAGTCGGACGAGTGCCGGGCAAGGGCAATTTATTTGGCGCGCTCGCCAGACGACGACAACAAATTCGAGTGCCAAATGATGCCAAGAGCTGGTTTCAGGCTTCGCGCGGATCCTGCATTCTGCATTCTGGCCTCCACTGGCCTCCTCCAGTCCAGCCCAGTTTAGGTTGACGTGATTTATTGGCCAAGTGCCACTACCTGAGGGCGTTTTGTCGCAAATTAGTTGCATTCGGCTTCTGTTAATTTAGCAACTGGGGCTAGTGCCTTCCCAAATCCAACGCAAATTGTGATAATTTATCGAAGGCGAAGTTAAACAGAAATTACTGCATCCTTCGCAAAAAAAGAAAGAGGAGAATAAAAATCAGGTTCCCCCAACAAATCAACGCCTCAAATTGCACAATTTATGCGACTTTAACCTCGACGCAGCCACGGGGGCCACCTTCAATTTAATATTTTATTAATTTGACATATCAACTCGATTGTGGCTAATTGCGCTAAACGAGTATCGTATCCCCACAAGCTCACCTTGAAGGTGTGGCTGGCCACGAGCTCAGGCTAATTATGAAGGGGAATCTTGCCATGCGAGTGGCTAAGGGAAACTTTGAATAAAGCGAATAATATTGATTGGACGGAAGGCAATCACGAGAAAAGGTGAAGGATTATGGGGTCAAAGTAGAGTTATAAAATTATTAAGGTAGCTTTAATATATATTGTTTTAATTTTAGCCAAATAAAATGTAGTGAAAGGACTCTAAAATTTGTTATTTACTAAGTATTTTATATTTCTTTTTTAATCTAAAAAAATGGCTCAGAAGAATTACTAATAAGTTTAATTTCGATTCAGTTTAATTCCTAATCTTTCTTTTGTTTAAATAGAAAACGTTATCACAGAGAGAGTAAACATAAAAACTGTTCCACTGAAACAAGCATTATAGAAAAAACCCGAAACCTGTGTTTAAGGTTAAATGCCCGAGGTGGAAACGAAAGTCGTTATCATTTCAAACTTTTATTAAGAAATAATTCTGGAATTCATTAAATTTCTTCAGAATTAAATTATTAGGTTTAGACATCCCATCAATTAATCCCAAGAAATTATTTAAAGTATATATAATAAATTAAGCCTCAGATCGTATAAATACCGAAATCCAACAGAGCAGAGAGTCAGTTTAGTTTCAAAATATCCTACGATGAGGTCTGCAATTATTCCTTCTCTGATTTTGGTGATCTTCTGGCTCAGTGGCAGCGCCAACGGCAAATGCCATCGTTTCCACCTGTACCTGCACCTGACTTTCTCCATGGAAAATGGATATTGCGGAGACGTTGGAGCTTTTGGAAACCCCGATCGCTGCTCCATTAACATCTGCGCCGACGGAAACCCGGGAAGCTTTTGCTGTCTTGAGGGCAATTGGATAGAGTCCTTTTTGGAAAGGAACAGTGGGTACACAATCACAATTTCGAAGCTTAAGTGGAGAGGCGGCAGCCTCTAGCATCCCTAAACACGATTATGGATGTCCTTCCCGATATGCCAAACTTAGATTTTATGAATTTTGGTTAAGAGAATTCTAAGGAATAAGTTGATTTGATTTTGAAAATTATAAATTGTTATGTCTGCTAAAAATAAATAATGTTAATAATTTAATAATGAAAACCGAGCTTGAAGAATACAAATATCAATTGGAAATATTTATTTATTTTATTTATTTAATGCTAACTAATAGTTATAAACTAAAAAGTTAACAAAGGTTAGTGAGCAATGGCTACCGAGGCCTTCCGCTCTCAATTGGAAATATATTTTTGTATATTTAATACAAGCTCTCGCTATTTTTGAATGCTTATAAGAATAACCAGTGGGATGGGTCTATAATATAGATTTAATATACCCTTCTGTAGATTAATTTAATCAAAAATTCGAATACTCCAAGTTACCTCTGTCTCTTTTGGCGTCTTCAGACTGATTGACACAAAAAGGAAAAAAGACGTCGAACAAGTCGAGTAAAATTTCACCATGAGAGTTGCTCTTTTAATTATTTTTATTAATTTATTTTTATAATATTTCGTTTATTATTATTGTGACGATAATTAGAAATGGATCCATCTTAAAGGCTTTTGAAGAAGTTCGATCATAAGCTTTACTTTTTCTCAAGAACTCGGGAATTTCAAGTGCTAATACTCGGCCGATTTTTAATATTTTGTATTCGTAGAAATTATAATTATTAAAGATTTAATTGATTAGGACTGTCAATAAAAAGAAAGATCATTAAGAGAAATCATATTCATTTATGTTTTCCCTGGTATTCACGTTTGCGATTAATAAACATAAAATGAAATAATTTTTTATGGAATTAGTTTGCATAATTTTAATACAATATTTCTTCGAAAGCACCCATATATGCTTTATAAATAATCTTTATTCCAGAAATCTCTATGCGTTATAAATAATCTTTTTGTTATAGCATTTTCCCCCTCTTCCTAAGTTACCTATTAAATAAATGACCTAATCAATCCCTAAACTCCTGGCACTTTCACACACAACTCCCCTTGAGGTTAGCGTTATACCGAAAGAGTTTTCCGAAGCTATTTACTTGATCCGCCTGGCTGAGTTGTCGTTAATCACCCTTCCTCTATGGGATGTGACCAGGGGGAACTGGCTTCACCCATTGTTGGCCATTTATCTCCGGCCTGTTTGCGGTTTACTTTTAATTTCAAATATTGTACATCTATTAGCAGGCCATTAAGGATGGCGGGAGAAGAGACGATCCGAGATGAGATGAGATGCATCCCAGCACATGTCGGATATCGGGACGTCAGCCAATGTCAGTTGCTGCGACTGTGTGACATTCACTTACGGCCATCGCCATTGTTTTCCCCTGTATGTACATGGCACAGACGCCTCAAACCCTATTCATTCGTATAGACATTCTACTGTGGGAGAGTGCTGATGGGTTAGCTATTTTAGAGATGGATTTGGGAGATTTTTCGGGGTCAAAATATGTGAGATAGTCTATCTGTTGTATTGTATGTTTTTTTAAACTATAAAATTGTACATTTTTAAAAATATTAAACCACTATTTAAATTTTATAAATATTATTCATACTGATTAGTTTTTGTATTCCTTGTAATCTCTGGTATAAAAAAATACTCTTAATTAAAAATAATAAACTATTTAATAGAAATTAATATCTATTTCCTTTCGGTCACCTTTGTTTCCCATTTAAATATTTAGCTAATTTTTGTAAAAGCCCAAACTAACAACACTGTCCTGCCAACCATTCCACCATATCCTTTCCATTCAATTATATTTGCTCAGGCATCACTCGCCGCCTGCCTGCCATCCTCTTGTGTCTTAATTATGTCAGCGCTCAATCGTGTGTTAATAATCGTATATTTATAATCGTATTAGCTGAAAAAAAAAGAAGGACACACTCACAAAGGACACAGATATCCAGATGAGTGTGGGTTGGGTGAGAATGAGAGACAGAGCAAATTTGTTCAATGGTTTGCTCACAATTTTTTATGCCATTCACTGGCACTTCAAAACCAATTCATGTAATGACATCGCTTCGATCGGCACATTTTTACTCGTTTACTCGTTGTCCTCGGTATCTACGGTACCTACGATTTCAAAAGTTGACAATTGATTTCTCCCGGGTCATAATATTAATTTGTAATGGTATTTTAAGAGGCAGATGTACCAATTCCTACAAAGAGTTGGGTCTGCGGCTTAAATGGGAAACAAATTTTTATGGCTTGTAGTTTTTTTTTTTTAATTGTTTTTGAAATGAATATTTTATAAAGAAATTCTTGGTATAAATATAAAGATTAGACATATATTTTAATTACCATTAATACACTGATAAAAAAAAACAAGAATTTTGGTCATAAAAACGAGATTTTTCGGTCACGAAAATGGCTTAAGCATATTTTGGTCTTCTTTGGATATTTTCGGTCATCTTTTAAGTACTTTTTCATTCTACATTTGAGATTTTTCAAATATTATTTCAATCCTTAAAAAAGTTTAAAATAAGAACGATAAACGACCGAAAATCTTAAAAAATGACCATAACAAGGCTTAAATTAAGAAAAAATTTAAAAAAAATTGTTTGAATCCTAACGAGACCGGCCTTAGTTAATACTACTAAACATTTTAAATTAAACATTATTGTGAAAGAATTTTTATAATCTGTAATTATAGAGAGCTAGAAATGATTATTATTAATTAAATTAGTATTAGAACTTTTATTAAAAGCTACTTACATTTTTTTTTCCCGGCTGGGATCCGAACCCATGTCTCAAAATTCACAGACCGACCGCTTACCAACTGGGCCACTGAGGCAAATCAAACACTAATGTCGGGAACGTGAATACATACAGTTCCAAGGACAGAGAAAACAAAAAAAAAATTTATCTCCCTCTCTGAGCTAAAAATAGTTTTTTTAAGAGCGAGACGGCACTATGACTTCCATTTTTGTGTGAGAAAAAAAGAGACAACACTAGAAGCCGTCTCTTCAGAATTTTTAAGATTAACAAAAATCTTAATTTACGATTTTTATTTCTTAAAATAAATCATTTTCGGTATTACTTTATAATTTTTTCTTCTTCTTATTAGAATATTTGGTCTTTTTTTAAGCTTTTTTTTTAAGAATGCCAAAAAATGTGCAAATCTTAAAAGTAGATTATTTTGTTCGTAAATATACCCTGAAAAATCTCCTTTCTAGAATTTTTGGTCTTATAGTAAGATTTTAAATTAAGAATGCGCAAAATCTCAAAAGAAGATTTTATTTTTTTTATCAGTGTATATAATAAAAAATAAATATATTGTAGTAGGCTATGCCGATACTCCAACGGCTATACCGATATCCTAACACTAACACCGATACTTATAAGATACCGATAACCATTATGTTAAGCCTATGTAAATTAACAGGAGTCGGGAAGCGCATCGCTAGTGATTCTGTGTGTCGGCGTAAAAAGAATAAGTTGTAAAATAAAGACGTGGTTCTAAATCAAAGAAGTCATCCTGAAAGTGTATTCAGTCTACCACAATATGTACATATTGTTTAAGAGTTCCATTCTTAGGAAGTCATTTTTGGGTCTTTTTGCTTATAATATTGGCAATTATGATACCTTATCCCCTACTATATACACATATCCTGATCAGTTCCGAATAGATTCACTTGCTAACACTTCCAACCCGATCCACTTTCAAGGATCTCCCGCTGCGTGCATAAATCACAACCAAATCACTATGTTTTCCTCCTAAAAAATTCGAGGCGTCAAAACTCCAGGAAAATATTTGACACCGAAAAGGAGCAAAAAAGGATGTTCAGTAGCGGCACGGCAGCTTTCATGTCCTTGGCTCATCCTCCTCTATTCTTTTTTGTTCTGTGTCATTCGATGCCAACTGTTTGTTTCAATCATATTTACAAGCAGCTCGGCTCGGCTCCATGCTTTCTGGGTCATTAAGTCGCAGTTCATAAAATGCAATCTATTTTTTGGTAGCGTCCCGTGTCTAATTGTCCTGCGACTGCGGCAGTGGCATGTGAAAGGGAAATCACGCGCTAACAATTGAAAGGATTCATTAATAAACTGTCTAATAGGATATCCATATCTCTCGAGTGCCTGCAGCCGCCGCATGTCCTTTTACCAAGGCTCCTTGTTAACCCTCCGGCGTAAAATGTTTTACGCTTCGTTGCATTGAAATTCATTTGAAAACGATTTTTCTTTCAGGCCACTTACACAAAGCACACACACACAAAACACACACAGTACGCACAGATACCAAAGTGAAGTGAAGTTAATTTATTAGACATTTTGTTCGCATTAAATGGCAGAAGGACATCATCATCATCGGTAGTCTATTAAATTCGTGTTCTGCCCTTTTGTCTGGCTCGAGTGCTCGAGTGCCTCATCTGCCTCATCTGGGGTTGTTGTTTGTTTGTGTGACTCCGACTCCGACTTGGAATCAGGATCGGTAAAGGGATGGGGATTAGGATCGCCGCAGGATCATGCAGCAGTTACACTAAGCGATAAACTTTAGGAATTATAGAATTAAAAAAAATATATATATATATTATAAGGTATTTCTGAATATTCTGAATAGAAAACTCTGTTTCTGAATCTTAAAACAAAAATAACTTTCGAATTTCTTAAGTTTATGCTTTGCAATTTCCAAGTAATTATTCAGAAAAATTAGGTAAAGGATTTCTTTAGATGTTTTTAAGTCCTTAAATAAATATTTAGTAGTCTTAAAATTTATTATAATACAATTAACGAATTTTGTAATATTTCATTATATATTTAAAAATGTTAAGTTCATTAAAAACTATTTTAAAATTTATTAAAATACTAACTAAAAATTTTTTCAACTTCTAAAAGATACAAAAACTTATATTTAACATCCCAAACCTATCAAAAATTATCATTAAACCTTTAAAAAATATTTTATATATTTTTCTCCCATCTATACCTCTATTTTTCCCAGTGTATATGTGGCTGCTAACTGCGGCTGTCGCTTTTTACCGCCGCCTGGCATCTTTGTCGCCTTTAATTTCTCGTTAATTGTGAAAATATTTATACTCATTTGTGCATTTTGCACCTTTTGCATGGTCGTCGCAGCTCCCTAACTGCCTGCTGCTCCGTGTCCTTTCGGAAATCCTCCCCTATGGCCGAGCCGGGGCTAATTTAACACTCGGGGTTGGACCCGGACCCGGGGCTGGTTCGACTTGATTGCCCAAAACAATTCCTACACAAAAAGTCATTAGGGGTTAACTAAAGTGGCGATGAATTTAGGAAAAGGAAAATTTTAACTTGATTTATAAGGGACTCCATGGATTCCATTTGAATTAACATTGAAATTTATTTGGTGTACTTGAACCGAGGGCCAAGTAGCCAGCTTGACTTTGCATCTTTTTCGCCACGAGGCTATCTCATCTGTCGCATCTTGGGAGATTGTCTAGCTGAGATAAACCAGTCCTGCCCCTGGAGCAGCAAGTGAGAATTATGGAAAATTAATGGGAGGACAATGAGCCAATTGAAAACTTGTAGGCATTAATTGTCTTTTGTGTTATGAGTGCGGGAAAATTATTTGAAGGATAATGTAAGTTTTAAAGAGGCTGCAAAGGATGTTTTAATGTTTTTAAAATACTTGAAGGGTTCTGATTAATATAGGAATATTCTGGGAAAATAGCAATTAAATTATTAAGATTAAAGATATTAAACTAAAATAATGAAATATAAATATTTTAAAATGTATGGTATCAATGACATTTTCTTAGAAATCCTAAAGATGTATGTATCTTTTTCTAACGAAACAGATTCTTTATACATTTCTAAGAACCCTTAAATATATTAAAATAATTTTAGCATTAAATTACTAAACTGCATTTATATAATTTTCTAAAAAATCAGCTGACTTTTTTTATAATTTATTAAATTTATTTTTCACTAAATAGGCTCTTCTGAGAATCCCAATTGTGTTGATCTTGATCTCAACTGAAATAAATATTTATTATTTACTGATAATGCACAGATTTCGGGTCGTTTTCATAGAATTCCCAGCTTTTAATTTATTGCTAAATATTTCAATCTATTAGATTTTTTGTGAAATTCATTTGTGTTTAATAATTTAGCACGAAAATATTCTTTTTAATTTGTTAAGTGACGACTAATGATTTATTTAGCTGTTTATTTTCCCAATTTATGGTTTAATGTCAAATGTCAATGGATTAGGTGTTGTTATGTATGGTTATTTCGAATTCAGTGGAAATTAAAAATTATTTAGCTCATTAAAAATTCCAAGAATTCATTCAAGTAATTAATGAGTATTGCTGAATTTGATGTACTGATTCTTTAAAGCTAAATAAGCTCATTTCTAGTTTTATTGACATTACAGTCAAATAAGTCAGTTCTTGGAACCGTGATTCTAGCATTTATTGAATATTAAGTTTTAGTAATAAAGTTTCGAATTTTAATTTTCAATAATTTAAAGCTAAATAAGCCTATTACTTGTTCTATGGATTTTACTGTTGAATCAATTCTTGGAACCGTGATTCTAGCATTAAATTTTAGTAATAAAGTTTCGAATTTTAATTTCCAATAATATTAATGGTATATAGAACTTTTTCTGTGAAATATATTTATTTTCAAATACTATAAACTCATATATATTTGTTATGATTTTATAAAAAAAATCCAATATACTTGCTAGTAATGCCCTAGGTGTCAGTTTTGGGTAGATTACAAGGGCTATAGCTTCTGTGGCAGCTCGCTGACACGCCCGACATGCGATGATTTATTGTGGCGGTCAAAACATGTGTTGGAAGTGACAGCTACTTGCGCATCTGTAACGCTGCCGGCGCTGACGCCCCTCTAGAAATTCCCCGATCCAACACTATATATCCCATTATATCCTGGAGTCAAAAAACGCCGCGTGTGTTCGCCGCATTTTCACGGGAATTGTCTTGTTGCGGTTGCGCCCAACTTGTCTGCCACTAACGATCCTAACGATCCCTGGCAGCGGCAATCAGTCTGATCTGAACTGAACCGAACACTCACTAAGGTTATAGCTTGGCTCTCGTATTTCCGTTTCGGTGTGGGAATTTCCGCGCTTCGAAGGAAAATTGGATCAGGTTCAGGTCGCCTTCGATCAGTGGAGAGCGGCTCTGCAATTATCAATTATGTTTAAACAATTAATAAACATTTATAATCATTTAGAATTCGCCATGCTCAAGTACAGGAAGCAGCTGCAAAATTATATAAATGTGAGACTTCCTTTGTGGAGAGTCTATTGCTAATTGTTATTAAAATAATTAAGAGAAAGCATTAAGAGTTTTTCAATAGAATATAAAGCCTAAGAAGAAGGTGTATTAGTTATTTATTGAGGAAGGTTTTCATGTATTATTATGATAAATTTTGTATAAATAAATTTGATAATATTGTTATTAAAACTATAAGTCTTATCTAGGCTTTAAATACTAATGAAGACCTACGAAAAGCGTTTATTATTCATTTATTTAAGGATGTATTAAGGTATTATAAAGTCCCCTGGTTCCACCACCACTCTCCCTTCTAATTAAAGACTGATTTTATGATTCTATAAACATCAACCTTGGTCCAAAAAATATTCAAATTCCTCGCACACATTTTCCCTGTTCCCATGCGGGGTCTCTCTTCTGGGTTCCGACTGAGATTTTAATCGCTGGACGTCAGCTGCCCGCTGGGATATTTGGCTATTTGGGAAAACGTCTGGATATTTCGCATATATACAACACATACTCCATGTATATATTTCGGCACGCACAGTTAGGCGCGAACAATGGCGCTGGCGAGATGGCGAGAATTTGAATGCCAAAACTATGGGCCATGTCAGCGGCGGCCATTTTGCGTTGAAAGGATAACAATAATACCCTCAATCGGCGCTGCCCGCCTGACTGCCTGTTAATAATGTCACTTTGGCAATTGACCAGCATGAATGAGCCTGGCATTTCCCCCTCTCCATTAGATTCAACTCTCATTTCCGAGGCGAGACAATCGCCGCCATTAATGCAATTGCCCAAAATGGTATGTCATTTGCATGCCGGGACGAGGCCTTCAACATTTTAACAAAACGATAACAATAAATTTGATGAAAATTGCATTTCATACGCATTTCATGGCTTGTGTGTAGTTTGATTTAATTGCCTCCATGTGTATTTACTCACAACACAAAATGTCACGATGGGAAATTGTTGATTAGGGATTGATGGACTGCATGGGTAAATGGAAGTCAGGCATTAAAACATCCCTGTTATCCTGGTTTCTAAACGATAAAACAATATAGTAATTAAGAAAACATTTTTTTAAGTTTTTTGTAAAAGGTAGTGGAAAAGTGATTAAAGCTTGTGAAAAGGATTTTTTGTGTAACATATCATCTACTATGTATGATTATTCTATATCTTAAGTCTTAATTTTAATATGTTAAGACTATTTTATAGTCGAATTCACTTTTCAAATCATTTATTCATTTTATTTAAAATTTAATATATTATTTTTCATATTTTAAAGATTTTCTTCAAGTCAAGTTCCTACTTTATAAACTCATGAGAAAATCATTAGAGCTGAAGGAAATATTTAAGAAATCAATTAACATAATCTCTTATGTAATATCAATCTTTTTCCCATTCGGAAAATATATATATATTTTCTGCTATATTTTCAAAAACTTTTCCCCTTAAACTCCTAATTTACTTTCACTTAATTTGATATCGAACCCTTTGGCTCATTAGACACCACCGAAAAATGTTTGGCAGTTTGGCGTGAAAAATATGAGAGATATTAATGAGCCGTGCCGTTGGAGGACAACTCCTTTTCGTAAACCCATCCTTTGCTTTCGTAATGCGATCCTCAAAGAAAGCGACCGTGGCGGAGTGTCCACCTCTGGCGCCAGTTCTGGTTAGATGGCTCTGGTTTTCGCTTCACAGAGAAAGAAGCCGTCGCGGGCATAATATTTACCACTCGAGGGAGAATGAGAGAAAGAGTGAGAGAGAGCCTTTCTCTAATCGGACTAACTACCGTTTAATGTTTGGCCAGGGGGGAGTGGCCACGCCTAGCAGCTGTGTTTTTCAAGAATAAATTTAAAAGCAGACATGAGATCTCATATTTTTCCTAGGGTTGAGTAAAAATTCTTCATAATCCATAATTACTTGTGATCTTGGCGCCTTGACTTGGCTAATTAGAGAGGAAATTTAGTTTAGGGGAACTGCTTGAAAAATAAATTAGAGAAATGAAGTAGATTTAAAATAGCTTAGAAACTAACTTAGGAATGTTTATAAAGTGAAAATGATTACAATACAAAAAGTATGTGTTTTTGTAGCTGTAAAGTCTCTAACGTAAAATATTCCTGCTAAAACACCTCTGCTAAAATCTTTCCTAAATTATTATCTTATATTTAAACTCCCATATTTTCCTCAAACCCAAGTAATTTTCCCCATTTTCCATAATTACAACTGATAGTCTGAACTTGGCGCCATAACTCAACAAATTAGACAGGCAATTTCAATTTGAGGAGCCAAGGGAACAAAAACTCTGAAACCGAAACCGAAACTCGAAACCAAATCGAAAACCCACCGAAATCGAAAGTTATCAGCGCTAATTGTCAGCATCAGTCCATAAATCTTAAGAGTTTTCCCCCGACTATATAGAGTAAGGGTTATCTCCACGCTACCCCTCGGAATAATTACACGTCTTTTGTGTGCGAGCAAATCGAACCGAGATAAGCCTTTTGGAGACTAGTCAAGCGTTATGCCTGCCGATTAGATGGAGAGACGACAGCCTCAATTGCAGGGAGATATTTGGGGTGAAGGGGACCCCAATTCCAGTGGCTTCTCCTTGATAACACCAAGAGTTTCTGTCAGCGATGTTATCCTTTTTTTATGCTCAATTACAAGCGCTATGTTTTAATTTGGCCGCGATAGTGAGTAAGGGCCAGTCCCGCGGGTCTAATGGAAAACTGTTGATAATTTTCATAGATTATTAAATTAGTCGGCTGCTTAGGCCTGGTGAGGAGCTCCCGGGGTTTATTGAACTCTCAAAGAAACTGGAAAAATGTATAAAATTTTAATGGAATATTTATAAGACAGAGGAGATGCTTAAGCAGGGGAGTGTTGAAATATTTGTAGAATATATAATTTAGAAAAGAGAAGTCCAATTCATATAAATTAGGAAATATAAAGCAATATAACAATTCTTAGATAATTATTTAATATATATATTTATTTAATTAATTCAACTTAATTTCTATAGTTGAAAAATAAAAGACTCACTATATGGTTATAATTTTTAGGTACTACAAAAATTAATTAATCATTTTTTAGACCCACTTTTGCTTAACAAAAACTGCCTAATTGATGGCCAATTTTGTTGATATTTTCCAAAGTGTGGCATGGCTCAGCTGGAGTTTTAGGACTTGGGGGCTGGGTCTGCAGTCTGAATCTGAATCGTACTCGTACTCATACTCGTATCTGCAGACACAATGCTGGCTCATTGTATCTGTTGCACCTTTTCGCGCGGCTAAAATCGGCTGCATTGTTTTGGGATCTTGGCCCAGCGTTGCTTTCGGCCATTGTTCCTATCAGTGGCCGGGCATTGTTGGCCGTTGCGAAATACAAAACAAAAAGCGGGAGACAAGAAACGAGCAAGAAGAAAGACAAAATTTTACACCTCTTTTGTGAGTCCCGGCCGTGTTTCGATTGTATTTTAAATAGGTTCAAGTGAAGCGCATCTAATTGCCAGCCAAAGTGCCAAGTGTGTTTTGGCCTTAACGCCTCTTCTGGCCGGGCCGTTTTCCCGGAAATCAAAAAAGGTGCCCTGCCGGAGTTGATATATGAAGCGTGTCAACTGGCATCTTTAGTGGTTTTTAATTTGGAAATTGTCTTGGTCACTCCCCCGCACAAAATGTGCCAAAAATCGTAGAGCAGCGGCTGCTCCCGCCACATTTTCAAGAGGCGTTTGCGTTTGTCCAACAACTGGCGTTACCAGTTATTATTTTTCTAAACATTATTACACAATGAGAAAATGAGTAACACATTTTTAGGGAAACTATATCGATTTTAAGAAAATTTATAGCTCATTAAGTACTGAAATATCTAGAAGAGTAAGAGGAGTCTTTGGGAAAAAAAAGACCATTAAGGTTCTATGTTTAAAGTATATTTTAAAATATTTTATTTGTTTTATGTCTTTGTCATACCTATATTTTAAATATATAATCCGTTAAGCTATCAAGAAAATATGGTATTTTCCTTATAAGAAGAAATTTTACTGAAATAGATGTCTCTCGTGACTTACATTTATTTCTAGTTTTCTTTTACTTTAACTACCTTTTTCTAATAATAAATATACTTTTTTGGAATGAACAATATTTTCTATGTATTTATTTCTTCAAGTGCTCAATTTCACAGAGTTTTGTACCCATTTTCAATTGCTTGTTGGCACTTTTAATACTCCTTTCTGAGCACCACAGACAGCCCGCATAAAATCCCCCAAGCAAGAGTCCTAAAACAAGGTCCTTGCCAACAGCAATTCGCAATTAAAGCATATGTTGGTGGCGATCTCGGGGAATCGTCGTCATCGTCCTCTCATTACGGAGATGTTTATCGGGCATTTGTTTATCTGCGAGATACATATACATTTTGTGCGGGAGGTGGCTGTCCTGCACCCTCATTATTTCTGGCTTTATGACGAGAGCGACAAGCCAATTATGTCGGGATTTTCAATTTTTGAGCATCTGGGCCTGTCATTAATCGATTTGCGACAAGGCAACGAGGAAACTCTAACAAAAATCGCCATAATTGGCTAACAAAGTTGTCAGCTGTCGTCGCCGTAATCTGCATATGAAAATCTCTTCGACTTGGACTCCAGTTTCGACTTCAGACGAGTCATGTCCAGCTGGCAAATGTACGTTTGAGTATTTTTCTTTTATTTTTTTTTGTGAGAAACGTGTGTGGTCAGCTCACGTGTCAAATATCTTGGAGGAGTGTTAAAGTACACAGAAAGAAATTTGGAGAATAAATGTCACCTTTAGACTTAATCTTTACATTACATATATTTATTTTCTTTTGGTGTAGGAGAAGTCAGAGGCCCAAAAATGATTTAATAATGAACTCGTCGGGGACAATGGATACTCATATATGAACTGCAGTTCCCCTTAAGCACTGCCGCTCCCTTGACATTCTCCAATCTCTGCTGACAGGCCAATTGTTTGATTGTTCGGTTTCGCCAGAAATTGAAAACAAAAACAAACCAACAAAAAAAGAGAAACAAAAATGGGATATGCAAAAGATACATGCGCATGCACTCGAGAGTCCTTCCTTCAGCCACTTGTGATGAGTGTCAAAAGGCAGCGTTTCGCTACAAGGGATTAGCCGGATTTGGGCCTTTGTTCACTTCGAGGAGCGGGAGGAGATCAGCCAATTTGAAAGTCAAAGTGCAAACGGCATTATGCGCTTATGGGCCATACATACAAGTTGCACTTTTTGATTGATCCTCTCACAGCTGCCCGAGTCCTGGAATTGTCATTGTTCGGTGTGGAGAAGTCTGGGAGAGATGAAGGGAGCATCGTAATTAAAAGATATTTTTCAGTTGATCTTCCAGCTCTGCGCTGAAAGCCAAAGAAAATCGGATTTGCCAGTGGTTATAATCGCAGATGAATTATCCCCAGGGATAACCTACTTTGTCAAGGGATTTTTTATCCTGTGAGAAACGGCATTAAGTCAATTGTTTCTCGATGAGTTATCTCTAGATCTTTAGGGTATTTTTCACATGATAAATAAAGGGAAGTCTATAAAGGATTTGGGTATTGTATTATTATTTTAATGAAGAATTATTAAGAGGATTTTTGTAATGTTTTTTAAAGGTTAATCTGATTTATGGGGAAAGGTTCATTATGATTCAAGACTAACTATAATTTATTTAACTCAGTTTTTGTTTTTAATTTGAAAAGTACATTTTCAAAGTCTCAGTTTGTTTAAATATTTATCACAGCTCTTAGTTAAAGTATTACATTTCCCAACCGCTTACCATCTGTTGATCTCTGCTCATTAAGGACTAAGGATTTCATTTCACTCCTTCAACGCCACATATATCAAGGATTCCCGGCCAATTGTAAGCCGCTAACTGCTACCAACTGACTCGGACTCTGGCTTTATTAATTAGCGGGCCATAAAGCCAAGCCAAGTAGCTCACAAATTTCAATCAGCCAAGAGCCTCGCCGGATCGCTGGCAGGGGGTTAAGGGCTAAGCTAACCCTGACCTTAACCCAAGTGTGAGACATTGTTGTTGTCTCCTCGCCGGCTATTGATATAGTAAATTTCCTAAGAAATCTTAGAGATGCGTGGCGGTTGATAAGCGTGAGGCAGCGGCAGCATTTAGTGGCAGATGCAACTGCGCTTTATTGTGTCGCCTCCTGTTCGGGTTTTTGTTGGAGTTTTCTACTTGGATACACACTCACTCTCTGGCCGTGTTCATTAGCCGCCATAATTTATATGAGCCAACATATTTATTGAATGTTTTGGCAGTCGTTTTAACGGCTAGCTCGGGACTCGACTGGAGGCTTGTGTCCAACCATTTGGCTGTGGCTGCTTGGCCCAGCTGCCAGATCTAGCGAGTGCCATAAAGGGGCACTTGGAAAAAAATAGAATAATATCTAGAAAATATAATGGTTTAATTTTAAATACATAAAATGGAAAAGCAACCATTACATTAGTAAATATAGAAATCCTACACAATGATTATGGGAATTTTAGGCAGAATATTGGATCATTAATATTATAACTTCTATGAAATCAAACTCCTCAACTACATTAAATTCCAATAAAATTTCTCCAAGTGCATCCTACTCGCCTGTCATAAAGTTGGAACTCAAAGACCTGGGACAGTTGCCACGAGGTCTGGTCTGGGTATACGTTCCTCCGGAGTTTGGTTAGGCACCTGGGTGCCGAATTCCAAGGTGCCAGGGTGTGGTGCCTCAGCGTCTACGATTTTTTGGTCTTTCTCGGCCTAAGCTCACAGCGTGCAATTATTTTTTCGATGCTAGTGTGAAAATAATAAACCTGCCAAAGTATATATGGTAGTTCTGTGTGTGTGCAGAAAAGTGTCCTGCGGTTCCTGGGACGCCCTCAGACCACCGCCTTCTTCCTTCTTTATTTCGCTCGAGTGTGTACTTGAGATTGAAGGGACGACGACTCCTGAGGACAGGGACTTCGGCTACCCAGCTGTCCGGGCAGAGAGCAGCATCCCAATACCCTTACCTGAAACGGCACTCGAGACTCTGTGGGTGATGGATGAGGCGAGACGCTGAGAGCGAGCGTCGCAGGACTCAAGTGCTTGTGGTGTGTCCCTTTGTTTGAGTTAACATTATTCTCTACTTTAAATACCAATTAATAACTGCAGCTGAAAAACTGGAAACTGAAACTGGAACACACAAGTGGACCGAGCTAAGGCCAAGTGCAAATATCATTCGATGGGAGACTCATGAGATGAGGTCCTTACACTAGGAAAATTTTTGTGAGGGCTAAGAGAAGTTGAAGGCTTGGAAAATTTAACTTTAAAGCATTTATTTTAATAGGTTTCTCGTTCAATAATATTTATAAAAATAATAATAATCTATTTAATATCTAAATTAGTTGATTGTATACGTATTTACGACATTTTCTTCGGTGTAATTACCTCTCTTTCCCTGGCGATCTGGCGTGAATGCGTCATAATCTCCGCCACTTGAAAATGATGGCAAATATTTGCGGAGCAGCCGCTGCTGCCGACGACGCCGCTGGTGGTTCCAAGATGGACTGGCGGCGGGAGGAGGAGGAGGAGAGTGGCCAGCCAGCCAGCCAAGTGACGAGTGACGACAACTTGAAACAATTAATGTGGCATTTGTGTTACGCCGCATGACTTTCGGCTTCTGCGCTCAGATCCGCACCTCGGCAAACAGATGCTAATGGGTATGACAAGTCACAAGTCAGCCGCCGCCGCCGCCACCGCCACCGCCGCCACTTACTCAATTACTTTGCCAAACATGACCATAAGTTACTACCATTTACCCATCATCGTCCAGCATTCGGAGTATTTATGATTTGTTTGCTCATCGGCTGGGACGTCCCAACTACCAAGCGTCAATATTATCCATGCAAATATCCCGAAGAGAGAGAGAGGCCTCTGGCTCTGTCAGGTGTCTTGGTGGCTTGGCCAAGTCGGCACTTCTCAGAGGTGAAATATCTTGGCTATAACAGCAGCAGCAGAGTTTCCCCCTCCTCGGTAGCTTCACCAACATCTATTATGACTTCAAAGCGGCAACGCGCGCCAATTGTTCTGGCAGATTTTCTATAAACTTTTGACTCACATTTGCCAATTAACTGCGACACTTTGAGTGTGTGGAGTCATGGGGCAGCTAGCTACCGGTCTCTATAAATAAACTCTATCTAAATGTGGAGGGGAAAATTTTGATACTTAGCAGATGGAACTTGAAATGCACTAACTGTAGAGGGGATTTTATAGTAAAAAGTTAAGGCTAGAATAGTTTTCTTTGAAAAAGGTAAATTCTTATAAGAAAACCATTTTCAATTTACTTATAAAATGTTTAATTTAAGTTTTTAAAGGCATTTTCTATGTCTATTTTATATATAATACATTTTTGTTTGATAGAAAGAGTGTCCTAATATATTTATTTCTAGTTACAGCAACCCCTATTTAACTTTTCCGAAGGTAGAAGACAGGTTTAAATCCTAAAAAAATTAAATTTTAAGTTTTATTAGAGCAAGGAAATATTTTGTAAATATATTTCCCAAAATTTTCAAGAAGCTACATCTCTCAGTAAAGCAACCTTTCCATGGAAAGGGTATCTAAAAACGCGCCGCTCGCGCATTCAAATCGCATCAATGGACCTTCGAAACCAAAGAGAACCATTGTCCAGCTCTGAAGACCAGCTTGGGCTCAGATTTGGCTTTGGGTTGGCCAGAGAATCGCCTTCAGTTCAGCTTACAAATAAAGGCAGTGGAGGAGAGGCAAGAGGATACCCGGATCGCTGGATCGCTGGCGGCTGTGTGCGATGTCAATTAGCAGCTACGGAATGACACTTTATGTGCGTCGCACGAGAGAGGCTTCAGCTTCAGCTTCAGCTTTGGGCCCAGGCAGTCGGACTTGAGAATTGGCTACCAGAATCCGGCAGAAATCCTTGTGCAAAGTGCAATCAGTGCAAAGCAGAAAGCCAACGAAAGCCAGCGACCATGAACGGCGGGCCAACGCAGTTGACAAACAAATGTGCCGGGTCCAAGGAGCCCCAGAGTGAGAGAGCCCAGCGAGATCTAAGGCAAGCAAACAATTGGTATGGCCCAGACGCGGGCTATGTGACTTGGAACCAGGAACTTGGGACAGCCTGGGCAGAGGGAGAAAAATTGCAACTATGTTTTCCTGGAGAATAAGTTGTTATAAGCTTTAATTTAAATTTTCTATAATTTAAAGTTTTAAATGAAGTGAATTTAAATGAAAAATTTCCACACAGTATAGTCTTTTTTTTTAAAGGAAACTTGTTACACGATTTACCTTGTATATAGACCCATTTCCTCTCAGTGTTCGCCTTCGTCATGGAGAACAGTAAGAGCGTTTGTCCATCTCAAGCTTCTGGGAGCTTCTGGAAACCGAGGGGGATTGCGATTTGGACCCGTATCGCCGCAAAGTGACTTGTAAACATTTTAGCAACTTTTCAACTTCAACTTCAACTGGGAATCGGGAGCCCCAGAGTCAAGAGCCTAATGAACTTCACTGTCCAATGGCCAATGGCCAGGATGATGGGCAAACTGGGATCTCGTGTGATTGTCAGTGCAGCTTGCAATCGCGTCTGCAAATTGACAAGATAAATACATTTAGCTAATTTGATTTTAGCTGCTGGCCGAGTTTCGGCCCCTGAGCTTTTTCCCTCCAAAAAGGAAGCTGAAAATTTGTACGCACAAAGCGCAATTAAGTTGTAATTAAGCGGCACACAAAGGCTGCCGACCATTTATGGAAGAGCAAAGTCGGCAAAAGTCGGCAAAGTCGGCTAAACGTCGTCCTCTCCCACGCGAAAAACAATCAAAATTCATTAGCCAAGCGACGACAAATAAAGCCAAAAGCAAGGGCACCCGACTTGGCCAGGGGTGACTTTGCACGAAACACTTGGAGAAATAAGCCATGATTTTTAAGGGACATTTAACTGAATTGGGAATCATAGTTTAGCCACTTTTGATATTTTAATTTAAAAAACTTGAATATTTTCAACAGGATATTTAATTCAATTATTTTTTAAGACCCAGATTTCTTAAAATACAATATTTATCGAAGTGTACAAAATCCCCTTTTAGGGCAGGGGATGTGTAAATATATGCTCAGGATGGCATGGAGCCAGAGAGCTGCCCGGAGAGACTGCCCAGGGGCTGGAGAGATGGTGGCACATAAAAGGCGACAGAACCGCACATCCTGCGCCAGGAAGCAGCCGGCTGAAATTACAAAAGTCAACCCCCAAATGGCAGAGAGCCATAAAAACGCTTGAAAAGCGTATGCTCGCTCACAGACTCCTCCCACCCCTTGGGCATGCGGAATAAGAGATGGAGGATGCGGAGATGGAGATCCTCCCTGGCAGCATCCCAAGCCCAACCAAAACCCCGACTGGAAGGCTTTTGAAAAATTGCAAATTGAATTAAGCCAAAGTTAAATGGCTAAATGACTCGAGCCAAGTATCCTCCTCGCAGCCATCTTTTTGCCAACCAGCCGGGCTCCGTGGGTTATGGGTTTTGGTTTGGCTTTTTGGGGGTTGCGGTTTGGCGCTTGATAGTAGCTAATATGCTGCAAAGGATAACACCAGCACCGTGGGCCAAGTCAGAATGCCAAAAATCAATAAATAAACTAACCAGGGCTTATGGTATTTTGAACGAAAAGGATTAGGGACATTTTTAAGGGCTTGAAGGATTAAAAAGGCGACTTAAAAGAGATTTGAGTGATGGAAGAATAGAAGAGAAATGTAGAAAAAATAGTTGTAAATTCTAATGAAAAGAATAAGGATTTTTAAGTCACAGAATTTAAAGCAGATCGTGAAAGACATTCAATGAATCCAGTTAAAAAGGTGCCTAAATTCCTTGTTATACCGTTGCAGGGTATTATAATTTCAGTCAGAAGTTTGCAACGCAGTGAAGGAGACGTTTCCGACCCTATAAAGTATATATATTCTTGATCAGCATCAACAGGGGAATCTTTCTAGATATGTCAGGAAGAAATTGATTTTTTGGCCATTGTTGCAAAATTTTATAAGGGGTTACATCATTAAAATGTTCGATTTTGATAAAAAATTGAATTTTCATTTTCATTTTAAAATGAAGTATGCAGATTTATTAACTGTAGAAAATCTTGCACAGAACAGTTTTCCGATTTAAAATTAATGCTCTTTTGGTCGAGTTATGATATTTTTAATTTAAAAAAAGGTTTTTTTTTTAAAAGAAGTTTTTTAATATAAAAAATCTGATTTTATAATACAAAATAATATTTTTCTAAGTCAAGGAATCATTTCCGACCCCATAAACCATATATATTCTTGATCAGCATCAACAGGGGAAACTTTCTAGACATCTCCGGAAGAAATCGATTTTTTGGCCATTTTTTCGAAATTTGATAAGGGGTTACATCATTAAAATTAGCAAAAATGGCCAAAGATTTTGATTTCTTAAAACTTTAAATTTGGTATGCAGTGTTTTTAAATTAATAAAAACTAACACAAAACTGCTTTCCGAATCGAAATTAATGCATTTTTGGCTTAGTTATAATATATTTTAATTGTTACCTGCAAGGGTATACAAACTTTGGCTGGCCAAAGTTAGCTTTCTTTCTTGTTAATATATAATTTACACTCTTAGCTTTCTAAAATATTTCTAAACAATTAAAAATCCAATTTATTTACAAGACTTCCACTGTAACCAGGAAACACCGCACCCACACGGCAGAAGTAAACGCAACGAGCGAACGCCTTTTGCCAAGACTCGGCTTTGGCTGGCTTCTGGGTCTCTGCCCGGCCTGGTCGGGATTGGAGTGTTAGTGTTAGTGTTATTTACCAGGCTAAATTATTAAACGATTGTTAAACGAGCGGATAAAGGATGAGCGTGAATGATGATGATGATGATGCCGCTTGGGGTGGAAAAGTGGAAAAGGGACGAGGCCGGGATAAAATGCCAAGGAAGAGCAGAAGGAGCAGGAGCAGGAGGAGGATGCTGCTCTGCCTTGTTAGCCTGCCAGCTGAAGGGGAAATTTGATATTAGGTAAATTTATTTGATTTACATTTTTATGGGGCACCCGGCTTGCCGCAGCCAAGGGTGGCTGTACTGAGAGAGTAATGGAGGTGGGAATTTTCCTTGTTGTTTGCCAACGTCGTCCTGCGCTTATCTGGCATTATGCCAGCAATGAAGATAAGAACCTGTCTAGGGTAGAAATAATACCAGCACACTCTCTCACACACACACACACACACAGACAATGTCGAATGGAATAAATGCAAAGTGAATTAATAAAAATGGCAGCGAAAAAAATAATAATCATAAACGAGTTTGCGACGCACGTCGAGATTTTTGCTGTTCTTTGTCTGTTGGCACGGCAAGAAAAGAATACTTAAGCTCAGGGCTTTATTGTCACTTGTTGTTATTTTTTTTTAATATTTATAAGAAATTATTTATGGCAAAATTATGAATATAAGATATTATTTTTGGGTTTATGAAAAGAGAAAAAAGAAATAGATTTCATTTGTGCTTTTGTGAGATGACAATAAAACAAACAATCTTTCATAAAGTAGAAGTGAATTTATTATATATAAATTACAAATTAAATATTTATGCTTAAATTAAATAGCAGAAATAGATTAAAAAACACAGTTCAAGGGACACAAGGAGCCTGACGGTTTTGCTGATAGCTTTAGAGCAGATTTTTCCAAAGAAGCCTAGCTGCAAGCTGGTGTTAATAATAAATGAATAATAATATATTAACTCCTTGGTTGTAATCATTTTTAAATATTAATTTATTTGAGGTTTTTATACAACATTTCCATATTTTAATAACTTAAAATATAATGTAATTCACAAAAAAATACCAAGGAAAATAACTTTGCATAGCGTAGGTTTCTGTTGATTAAATACATTTTCCAACTTGATTAAAAATTCAAATAAAATTACGTATTATTAGTAATAATTTACCTCCTCTAATCACTTTACTTTTAACATACATTATTATGTAATTATAATATTAATTAGAGGCCACTTTTTTCCTCTCTGCAATTATTGAATGTTGGACTTGCTGTCAATCAGCCCCGAACTTCGTTGAAGATCAAATCCCACCCAAAAAAGGGAGGCAAAAAAAAAAGAACCAAGGCAATCAGTGGCAAATCAGAACTTTATTTATTTGCTTGTTGTTTGCCAAACATTTACGCCATCAGCAAAACGACACCCGAGAGCTCGTTAAATGCTCAGCGATGCGGATGTAATTCAATAAACGAGCGCTGCGCCATCATCAACGCACACCCCGCCGTTTAGTGTGTGTATCAGTGTGTGTGTTTGTAAATGACTGACAACCGCAGGGTGTGTGTGTGTATGCCACAGGGGGATGGTTTATTTACTCGCCAAAACCAACCCCTCAATAACAACCCAAAGGCGAAAAGGCGAAAATCCCCCCGTCGATTCAGCCATCTCTCTGCAATAACGTTTATTGAGTCGGAGTTTCGCACCAGCCTCATCCTGCGTGTCCTTCGAGCGGGCGCTTCTGAACTGTCAACATGTCAACTGTTGGTTTTTCGGTCTCCTCTGGGTGGGTGGGTGTGTTGGCACATTGCTTTTTCGGCCTGTTTAAGCGATTTAACGCATCGCAAGGATAATGAAATTTTGATTATGCGTCGCTTGGCTGGTTATCCTGGCTCGGGATAACTGGTTGCTGCTGGGGTCGCCATGAAATTAGCCTCGTTTAAAGGTCCTTTGGCAGTGGTGGGGAAACGGGAGTGGGTTCAAGTTCGTGGAGCTGCTAATTATGTTTGTGGAGAGAGAGGAGGAGAAGGGGTTTATATTTTAAATACAGATAATTAAATAGCAATAAGGGAGGTACTAACTAGAGGTAATTAGGGAGTTTATATCTTTTAAATTTACAACAGATCTTTTTCAAAATTAAAATCGTAAGAAATACTTAAAGAATACCTTATAGAAAAAGTTCAAGATACCAGAAATGTATTCTTTTTTTTCTTATAATAAAGAATACTATAGTAATTCACTATATTCTAAAATCCAATTGATTAAATTCTAAGTTCTTAGCCCACTAGTTCATCTTTCTTTTTAATTCTAAGCCCACACCAGTAATCAATTTGCTGACTGGGTAATTGTTCACTCTCGGATACAAACAATTATGCAATTCAATTCGGAATTAATTGCACAATAAAACACGAAATTCTCATTTAATTGCTGGACAAAAAAGGCACACCAAGCACAAAATAAATAAATGTACAACCCACATAAATATGCAACACCCACACAAATACACACACACACTATGCCTCCTCACACCTCCTTCTAAAAATCGAAACACAAATCGCTTGGCGGGAAATATAAATTCGAAAAATTATGAAAAACTATCAAAACATTTACATACAGACGAAAGCAGGGAAGGAAAAATGGAAAATGACTTGCTCTACTCGATCCACGCACTTGGAGGTGTTTGATTGGCTTTTTAAAAGCCAAAAGTGGGGATTTATTTAAGGGTTTTAAAATGTTAATTATTTCAATTATTCGTAAGAGTATAATTAAAAATATTTTTAACATATTAATAGGTCTTGAAAGTGCTTAAAAGTTTGGTAAATTAGAGGCTTGTGGTCTTAAGTATTGTTTTTAGTTTGAACAATTAATCTTTGAGAGTTTATGGTACCTCGAATCCTACACTTTATAAAACTATAAAGTACAATTTTATTTTAACTTTGAGCTTGTAAAATACTTAAAAATCATTTATTCTATAATAAAGTATTTTTAAAAATATAAAAAACATTCGAAATACCCTTTTAATACCCCAAAGAACTCTATTTAGTTTCCACCCATTTCTAAAAATCTCATTTTAGCCATAATTTCATACCATTTTCTGGTGCTTTGGCATCACTGCACGCAGCCAAATCGGCGGCCATTTATCAATTGACCAACTTGGCCGGAGCGTGGACTTTGTTGGTGCTTTTGTTATTGGCCGACTTGGTGGTGCTGCTGCCGCTGTTGCTGTTGCTTTTGCTTTTGCCGGTTTCGTTTCATCTTGGGCTCAGTGGTCAGCGGCGGGGGCTGAGACTCGCTTATGATGTTTATTGAAAAATTAATTTGCGCCTCGTTTTCGTATTCCTCTCTTTTTTCGGTGCCCATTTGCGTATTTCAAAGCGCAATGAATAATGATGCTGGTTAAGTAGGGAAAAATAAAAGAGAAAAAGTTCGCCTGAGAAATTAATATTTGTAATTGGCTATAATTGTTTATGCCAACGGGCCCGCAAAACTCTAGAAAACGCGATGAAGACAATAATAATATTAATGAGCTGCCCAGCCTCCTCGCTCAACACTCAACACATTTTGTTGCCATTTCGAAATATTTAATTGAAAAGAAAGCGGAATTGTCTGTCTCTCGGTAATGAAGTGCTCAACTTTTTGGGAAGTAGGGAAATGTTTTTAATCAGCGAAGCCAGTAACGATGTGAAGTCGGAAAAGTGGCAAGAGATATTTCAAGAGTTAATTGAATGGCTGGGAATGTGTGAAGACTATAAATTGCATTTATTATCGGGGCTCTAATTGGGTGAGATTAATAATAATTGTATAAGAAATGTAGGAATATATTTTGGTAATTTATTGAAAATTGATAAAGAAAATTCTATAGTTTAGATAAAGAAAAATCCATTACAGTCATGAACCATAGTTAAATTTAATTACACATTGAATTTTGTTTCTATTTTATTTCTCTTCACAAAACTATGTTTTAAAGATAACATTTATATTAAATTTATTTTCTCATATCTGCAGTACTTCTTCTTATTTTATAGTATTTTAAAATTAATTTAATTATACATTTAATATTACTTTCTTATAAATAAACCCCCAATTAACCCCTTTTAGAATCGTTAGCAACTAATTAAAACCTTCAGACAGCCGACAGCCATTCGTCAACTCTTCTAATTGAGCTCTTTATTCGTCTCCCACTGGCAATTGCCATTAAAAATCCCTTCCCCGACTTTCTACCCGAGGAAAACTCCGCCCACTGAAAACCCCAAGCCAAAAGCCCATTTTCCTCCAGCGGAAAACAAAAGAGCTGGCGAAACAATGGCTGCTCCTTCTGCTGCTGCTGGTGAAAAGTTTTCGAGCCAAAAATTTCGCATAATAATCCTTAAAATGAGTTTAATTTGTAGAGTAAAATTATAAACAGAGTGGGATGATGTTGGCGGAATGGAAATCCTTTATTTTATGCAGTTTATTCGTTGGGATAACAAAATTTGAGATATAATCCTTGAATATTTTGGAATTTATTACAGAAAGGACAGAGATAAAAATAAAATTTATTTTTTTGTAATATTATTTAATTCATTGTTTACCAATAATTTTATTATTTTTTAGATTTATTTTTCTGGATTGAAAAACCACTAGTCTCTCCTTTAAATCCCAACAGAAACCCTTTTAAAACTATACCTCTAAGCTACTTTTTCTCTCAGTGTCCCTGATTGATTTCCCAGAATTTGTGTGATTTTTCTGAACCCAAAAATGCCCGATTTATGCGTACCGATGCTTATTTTTATGGCTTATCTGCCGAGGTGCTCGCCCAAAGGACACACATAAAAGGACGACAAAGCAGACGAAGGCTTGCTGAAAAAAAAACATAATTTCCTGACCGAGATTGCAGCTTTGCGATAATGCTGCTCGCTTAATGATGGGCTTATTATTTATTATATTGTTTTTTTTTTTCGCTAAGGACATTGCTCATACGCCACCGAGTACCAATTAAATTTGGGTTCCTTTTCGGGCGACTAATACCCCTGCATATAGCGATATATATCTGGTAAAATCACAGACTTGCAGACGTCAAATGAAGTCATTGAAGGCGGTGAGAGGGAGACGGCATTGGCGAGGAAAACCATAGAGGGAAACCCAAGTGGAAATGGACAAGCGTTTGCCGCCGCCGTCGCTGCTTGTTATAAAATGCTAATACGCGCAGCAGCTCGGCGAAAAAAAGAACAAAGTGGAAAAACGCTTTGAAGATTGAATTATTCAATAATAATTAGGCGTGCGAGCGGTACAACTATATAGAGCCACTCGTCCCATCTCTGTTCCTCGTACTCACCACACTGGAAATAAAGCGAGCGAGAAAAGAAGGCGGCGCAAAGCAGAAAAGTGGAGAAAATGCCAAAGAAAAAAGTAGCCGCGAGCGAGAGGGCTATACTCGAGCCAATAAAAATGGTGTCGACTCTGCGGGGCCCGACCTAAGCGAGAGGGAGAGAGAGCAAGAGCGCATATCCGGTTTTCGGAAGCCACCACCACCACTGTGTCCGCGGCAGTGTGCGTGCGTATCTGTGTCGCCGCTTGGTGTTCAGCGGCAGTATTCCCATATTTCAGTCGCAAAACAGACGTGATCTCAAGAGGACGCTCTCTCTCCCGCTGAACTCGCTCTACGATTCTCCGCAGAAACTAACTGTGAAGCAGCCTCAGAGCCGCGTGTGCGCGAGTGTGTGTAATTAGCGCGTGTGACGAGCAGCGCATTTAATTAACAGCAACAAAATAAGATAGATAATCAAAACAAATTAAGGCAGACGGAAAGCTCAAGTTAAATATTCAAACGGAATAAATATAAATTAAATAAAAGTGAACAATTTGAAACACTAAACTTTTAAATTCTTCGCAAGTGAACTGTAAGATTTCGAAGAGAAGATACAGATACAGCAGCCGACTTCTGGAAAAATGTCTGACAAAAGATTTTAGAATGAAATTATAATTCTAAAATTCCATAAAAACCAAAGAAGTTTGACAACTTCCCTTCCAATTCTTCGCCAGTTTCTAGAATGAAAAGAGCACTCTAAGGCCCAGCATAGATTTTGGAAAGCCCCCAGAGAAAGACTCAAAAAAAAACCCCAATTATTTAGAAGGCTTTATGTTAAGCATGACAGTGACCGGCCTGCGCCAGACGATGACCAGCCCCACGGTGCCGCCGAGCAGTATCAGCCTCTCCAGCGGCGGCGGGAGCAGTTCCACCACCAGCAGCTCCAACACCATGGCCAGCCTCAGTCCCAGCCTGCATCCCCTGAGCAGTCCCACCTCGCCGTCGGCGCTGCTCTTGGCCCACCAGCAGCACCTGCTCCAGCAGCATCATCAGCACCAACAGCAGCAGCAGCAACAGCAACAGCAGGCGGCTCTCCAGCTGGCCGCAGTTCATCCGCCGGCACATCACCTGCACAAGACCACCTCCCGACTGAGCAACTTCAGTGTGGCCTCGCTCCTGGCGGACACGAGACCGAGAACGCCACCAAATGCAGCCGGAGAAGCCCCCACGAATCTTTCTAGTTCGGCGGCCACTTCGCCCATCTCCCAGGCCAGCAGCACGCCCCCGCCGCCGGCTGTGACTTCTGTTCCTGCTGGAGTGCCTGTGACCACCACCACCTTCCATCCCGCCGCGGTGGCGCATCATGCTCACCTGCTCCAGGCGGCGGCACATGTCCATCACCAGGCCATGGCCGCTCAGCTGAGACAGCAGCAGCAACAACAACAGCAGCAGCAGGCGGCGGATGCGAGGGTTAATTCCCCGCCAGCTTCCACCAGCAGCACGCCCAGCTCTACACCCGTGGCGCCGGGATCCGCTCCAGGCTCTGGAGCGGGAGTCACACCTTGCCTGCCCTCAAAGAGCGAGCGCCACTCGCCGCTGGGCAGTCACACGGACTCGGATCTGGAGTACGACGAGGAGCTTCTGCAGGAGCACGACGCCGACCCGGATCACGATGAGGAGGAGGACATCGATATCGAGGACATGAATGCCGATGACTCGCCGCGCTCCACACCCGACGGCCTCGACAGCAGTGGCGGCGGCAAATCCATGGAATCTCCGCACAGCGTCGGCAATCCTTCGGGCCCGCACATGTCCTCGGCGATCCTGTCGCCGGCGGCTCTGGCCTCTGGCCACGTGCCCATCCGCCCCACGCCTTTCAGTGCTCTGGCAGCGGCGGCGGTGGCCTGGACGGGCATGGGCGCCGGTGTGCCATGGCCGGGCGCCAGGCAAATGCCGCCCTTCGGACCGCCGGGTCTGTTTCCGGGACAAGGATTTGGAGGAGGTAAGTGTCGTTATATATTCCAATTTTTTCTGCCTTGAGTTGGAGAGCTTGTTTTGCCGGTTTTTTTATCTTTGTTTTTTTTGTGTTAAGGAAATGATAAACCTTATCGGAGACAAGTGCTTAACTTTGGGGAAGTTCGGGGTTTTTAAAAAGTGTTTTAGGAGTAGGAAGAGGAGGTGCTAAGATTACTCAAAAAATATATAGAAATTATTTTAAACTTTAAATTATTTTTTTAAATTTCTCCCCTGCTTTCACCTAATATATAATTCCTTGACCTTTCAAAAATATACCAAATTATACCAGAGATCAAAAAATCCTTATAATATTTTTAAAAACGTACATATAGGTATTTAAAAACAATTTATTTAGCCATTGTTTCTCCGTTGTCTCCCTGGCAAGTTTATCTACACCATTTTGTGTCGCATTTTAATTCAATTAACTCGGCCGCCCCTCGTCGGCTTAATTGGCATCATCATCGATGGTGTGTGGCTGCGGGTGCTCCATCATGGCCACCTCATAGCCGGAGTCACCATCATCATCGTAGCCATCGTCGTGACTGCAGTTTTGTAGTCAAAGTGCGTGGCAATTATTATTGTGGAGAGGAGGGCCTTAAATAAAACAATGAAATATGCCTGATTGCCGGGACCCATTACTATATATGATGATGATGATGATGAGAGTCGCGTCGCGTCGGTTCTGATTTGCCTCAATTGGCCCACCGTCTGATTCGAGATTATTCATTCATTTTTCGGCGCTTTCCGGTCTGCCAGTCAGCCAGCCCCCTCGTGTCCGTCCCCCAAAATCTAATAATAACGTATATAAAAACCCAAAAACCCGGTCTAACTGACTGACCAGACTAATTGAAGCGAGTCTGGCGGCGGGTTAAACTATCCGATCTCTATCTGCATGCACAGTTCACACTTTGCCTGCATTTCCTGGAGCCTCCAAAAAAGAGAGAGTGTGTGTGTGTGTATAGGGGAAAATCCAGGGGGAAAAACCCTGGCCAAGTCACACTTTGATGCCGGGCAACTGACATGTGAACCTTGCGTTTCCGCAAGCCTTAAGCACAAAAAGCTCTTGGCAAAAAAAAGTGTAAATTTGTAAATTTGCTTTTTATTTATAAAGTTTCCCCAAACAATACTTCTTGGTTTTTGTGTTGGTTTGCAGGCATTGTTTTATATAGAGCTGTCAGTTTAGTTTGGCACAAAAACAAACCCTGGAAGGGCGTCGTCTTGTGCCGCATACTTTTGATTTGAAAATGGAACATTAATTCCCTTCCTAAATGGGCTTTAAATAGGAAAATTTGAGTTGTGGAAATAAATCAATCTCAAATGGTGGGCCCATCAATTTCCCTTCGACGACTTCAAACCACTTGAGCTATCTTTTGTTCAAATTCTATAAAAGATAAATAAAGTATTCCAAACATTTGCCGCTTATTTTGTCATTTGGCTGTCAACTGGTGCTTGTGTATAAAATACCCGGGAACAACTTCATTTTCGTTTGGCAGCTGCTTTTTTTCGGGTTCCTGTCCTCCGATATATTCAGCGTGTCTCATTAGCCCAGCAGGTTGCTGTCATTTGTGAACCGACGATGAGATCCGATCCCCTCCGGAGTTCTCTGTCTTGACCTGCCGCTATCTTCTTGCGGCATTATGTCAAGTGTTAGGTACTTAGTGCCTTGCCAACTGCAGATACAGGTCGAGTATCTGGGTATCTGTCGGCTGCGCTGCTACCGTTTGTCGGCGTCTCCTTCATGGCCTATTAAATTAAACTACCTCCGATTAGGCTTTGAGAACACACGCGCGCTCTGCTTCGCTTGTTGTTGTGTGTAGGGTGTGTGTGTGGGCCTCGAAGGTAATTTTTATTCAAGTTTTACTCGGGGTTTTATAATTTGTAGGATTTTTTAAAGAAAGGCAAAGAGTATGTTCTATTTATGTGATCTTGTCCGTTAGACTGTCCGCTCAAGGGAATTTATTTACATATCTCTGGATCTAAAAAAGCTACACAATTAAGATTTAGTTTGAAAATGTATCTAAAGATATTTTATCTTAAATAGATTTTAGATTTTGGCTAGACTTTATTCTTTGAATATTAAAAATCTTTAAAATTTACCATAAATTAATTCTATTTAAATCTATAGCCAGTACCCAGTATTCCCTAGTCGCAATTCTTAAAATTCCCTTCTCATTTTTCTTTGCAATTTTCCTTTATGTTTTCCTGGCAATTTGATTAACATTTTCGTGTTGCAAAATGGGAATTTCGCTTTTGTGCCTTCATAATTTAACTAATTGCAAGCGCAGTCAAGTCACGTACTGTGCACACACACTCGCCACCCCCTTCTAGCCTTTTCCCTTTTGTTTTTTCCACTTTTCCACATATTTTCCACACTTTTTACGAAGCATTTAAGCTTCTTTTAACCCCCTGTAGCCTCTCTGGGAAGCCACCACGCATTGCAGCTGCAATTCTTGGCAGCCATTATAGAAATTAATTTTCAAGCTGAACAAACGAGCAACAACTTGGGAGTCATTGCATAAACACACTCACACAAACACGCGCCAACTGGCTCTGAAATTGGTTAGAGAGAGAGGAGAAACCTGGCCAAAACGTTGGGGCGTGGCATGTCAGCTACGCCCACCCCAAAACACGCAATTTTCAAACAGGCCAACGGCAGCAATTTAAATGTTGACAGCAGGCGGCAACGGCGGCGGCTGCTGAGGGTTAATACGGGGGCAGGGCCCGGTTTGCATGCGTTTTAACACCATTTGCAAGGCTCTCCTTCGAAAGCTAAAATAATATTTGCATTCTGCACGCCATCTAACGTGCAAAACCGAGGGGCAACGAGGGGTTAAGCCGGCGGCGGTGCAGACATTTTGATGTATGTTTTCGGTAAATAAAATTTATTTGCATTAAATTACCAAAGCCAGGCGAGGTGGCGAAGGTGGATCTGGCCTCCTGGCATGGCTTAAAGATCCCCACCGAACCTCTCTCTCTATCTTTCTCTCTATGGTGTGTGTGTGTGTTAAAGTTGGTTAACATTTTGCCAAATATTTGTAGACAATTGGTAGTTCAACTAATTTGAGCTGTTGGATGTGCTGGCTGCTGGCTGTTGTGCTCGCTAATAGTGCTGTTGTGCGCTGCCACAGCTGAGTAATTAAATGGCATTTGGAACCTGTCATAAGACAGCGCCCAACCCACGGGAACTGGTGGTATCTGCGAGTGTGTATATGTATCGGAGGAAAGGCCTTATCTTGCCCAGAGGCAGCGAACTTCATTGCAAAACACTCACTAAATAGATACTGCCCGAGAGCAGGCACGCAATGTGACAAGATTTTCCAAAGAGTTGCACAGGTGGGCAGTGGTCAAGATGGACTGAGAAAAAATCATTTGATGACTGAAGAATTAATGGAAAATAGTCTTAAAAGTTACAAATCAATTCAAAACTAACAGTAAAGAAAACTGATTTCTTATCTATAAATATTATGCACTAAAATATTTTTAAAAATATTTTACCAAAGATTAATAGTGATAATAATGATTTTTAAATATATTTAAACCTTGTTTTTGAAGTCACTTTAAATTTAAATAACATGGGAGTGTAATTACCATACTTAATTATTTGTTATATGCTTGTTTTCGCATTTTTTAAGAACCTAAATATATTACTCTCTTAATTTCTATTTAATTTTCCCATTCTAAAATACCTTCAAATTCAATTATTGATTTCAGTAATTTTATTTTGTTTTATTTTTAATTTATACATATTTTTATCTTCAAAAGCACCCCCTTTTTTCTCCTCCTGCACCTGGAGATCTAAGGCAACTGGTTATTATTAACACGCTTCTGGCTAATTAATTGACTCGTTTAACCGGTGTTAGGGCCTCTTCATCGGCCGATTGCAATTTTAATGCCTTACGCGCTCTGGGGAATAATTCCCTTTGGCCAGGACCCCCACTCGATCTGGCTTAATCATTCATTTAGAGCTGGCTCCTATTTGGAGCTAATTAAAATCCCTCATTATGAAATCAGCTCATAGACCTAGGCGATGGATATATGTGGCCCCCAAGCGATTGCCGTTTTGACCGTAAGCGTGTAATTGCATTAGCCATCTGCCCATTTGGCTGGCTTTGGTCCCCCACTGGACCAGCGTTGCTCAACGCCAACGGTTTTCACCGAAGAAGAAAAAATAGAGCCAAGTCAAGTGCTATGCGAAAACGCTTTAATGAAGAATTAATTGCCAGCAATTTGCACCGCAAAATCAATCGAGCGTTGTCACCGCTCGTCTATATACAGAGATTTGGTATGGCTTTTTGCCTTCTCTCCGCAAACCGATCCGATCCGAGGCGATACGCGTAAATTTCACAATTGCCTGTTGGCCTGTCTCATTTGCTGCCGTTGCTCTTATACGATGTCGCCTCTACAATACACCGGAGAACTCAAATTAATTGAAAATCCATTACAAACATAGGCTAAATGTCACAATTGGCGTTTGTGGCATGTATTTGCACTGGCAATGGCGACGTATTGCCGCTGTAGCAGTAACATAGCACACTGAAAGGAAATATTTAGACTGAATATATGATTTACTTGTAAAAAATTAATTTAAAAAAATAATGGGAATTTAATTTAGATGAAAATATTACTAAAAACTCTTAGAAAATGTATAATTTAACTTTAAAATATTTTCTTTCTTAGTTTGAGTTCTAATTAATATTTTCTAAAATTTGTTTAATTGATTTATAATCTAAATTTATTATTTTTTATACTCTTAACAATTCTCTGTGCATAAAAGTCACCAGCAACAATGCCTATAAAAGAGCAAAAAGGCGAAAACAAGTCTCGCACTCTGGTTTCTCGCCCCCATGTCTCTCGTCTCTTGTCTCTTCTTTGGGCTTTTCGCTGCAGGTTTTTCGCAACCAAAGCCAAAGGCATTTCCATTGGGGCGGGGCACACGCGAGGGGAGCCGGAAAATCCAGCTCACTTTGCAATGGAAACCCCATTCCAGCAATTTAGCGACAAATGAGCAATTAATTTTGAAATAAATGTATAGAAAACGGCAGCAAACTAAAGAAAACAAGTTGTAAATAATACAAATATTTAGTTAAAAAGCCAAGAAAACTTCAAATAGATAATAATCTAAATAATGATCTCATCTGAGTATAAATATTATTACAAAGGCAGCCATAATTGGACCACGAATTGCATATAAATATTAAACCCAAGCAGAGAGTATAAATATTATTGTAAAGAAAATGTCATAAAAAAAACCTGTGACAAAGGCGAAAAAAGGGCCTCGTTTATATGCTAATTTGGCCACTAATTTATGGTCAATACAAGACAAGAGCGACAACAAAATACCAAACCAAACAAAACAAAACCGAATCAAAAACTTTACACAGAATATATATATTTATAGAGGCCAGGCAGCGTCTCAGAGTCTGTAAGACACAACATTTTCGACTGCATCTTCATTATATATATATGAAATCTGGATTCCAGACTGGTGGCTTTATCGGGAGTGTTCACATTTCGTTTCACCTTGTTAGTTGGCCATCCGAAGTGGCTTTACGACCCGGAGAGCTGCCTGCTCCGCCAGACCCACAAATAAGTGAAATTATATTCATGCATACGTATCGGAACGATAAGCCCGGCGCATTAACATAACTCTGACATGTCACACTAATTACTTAATGAGCCCCAGACAGCAGCAGCTCCAGGCCAGAGTTGGTTATTAGTTTTGATTCCATCGCGAGTCGCATTTTTATGGCCTTATGGCGGGTTGTTCGACATTTATTTGTTTATCGAACTGAGTATATCGTAATGTGCCACAAAATGTGTGTGAACACATCAAGTTTTTGTGTAGGAATTGAGTGAAAAGAAAGGAATATGTTCTATTTAAATGTTAATGTTACGTTCCCCCCTTAAATTCTTCCCATCGACTGTCTGCTCTCCTGTTTCTTTTGTTTATTATTATTGTTTAATGGCTCATTTGCCAAAATGCAGAGCATAAAAAGCAATTACAAAAGGCATGTAGAAAACTTGGCCAACGTTTGTCACTCGGCAATTTCAATTTGCGCAATTATGCGTAAAATTAAAGCGCTGCATATCATTTGCATTTGTCTTTATTTTGATTCCACTCCTCTGAGAGCTCCTCCGACTCCTTTTGCAAAACAAAATGCCCAATAAATTACGCGTGCCTTTGGGGATCTCTCGGGAGAGATCTGACCCGGACTGACTGCATCTTTAAAATGCCATTTGCATCTCTGTGGTTTGTGGCAAGCTCATTACTTTCATTAACAACACTCCACTCCGAAGGCATGCAACTTGCAGCTTGCAACAGCTGCTGCTATCCGGCGTCTTTATAAGGCCTGCACGACGTTTCTTTCAGCTTTGTTTTTCCTTCTGTTTTTTGTTTTTTTCCCTGTCTTTTTTCGTTCGCCTCTCTGCCGCCTTTGTTTGCCAAAACAAAATGCCCAAATTAAAATTGTTTTGCAGAAAGAATCGAACTGAGATATGGCACGAGGGGGATACGGGTTGGGGATCCACATCGGGGAATGCATTTCCCGTCGCTACTGCTGCTGCTGCTGCTGCTGCTGCTGCTGCTGCTGCTTTGTCTGACAAATAGTTTAGACAGCAAATTTATTGGCCACTTAAAGGAGTAATTACCGTATATTGTTGCCGCTGCCGCTGCCGCTTTTAGCCAAATTGACAAGGCCAAGGACAGGCGGCAGTTGACAGCCCATTTCATTCAGCATTCAACAGGGCTTTGTTCTGGCAAATACAGTAATAACAATTTTAAGGGGAAGAAGTTCAGAGAGGTTGTCCTGAATATATATTACAAAGTGTTCTGTATTTATTCATAAATGCAAATTTAATTAGTTTATAATTAAGCTCAAGCAGGGAAGCATCTTGGTCACTTGAAAGAGTATCTTCTATTATAAATATAAATCCGGCAAACAAAAGAACTCTTCTACATGAAAATTCTATATTTTCCAATTAAAAATGTTAAGAAGCAGCCGACTAACCAACACCCTTCTCTCCATCTCCCTTCCAGATGCCAACGAACCGCCTAGGATCAAGTGCAACCTGCGAAAGCACAAACCGAATAGGAAGCCCCGCACTCCATTCACCACCCAGCAGCTGCTCTCGCTGGAGAAAAAGTTCCGGGAGAAGCAGTACCTGAGCATTGCCGAGCGGGCAGAGTTCTCCTCGTCGCTCCGGCTGACCGAGACGCAGGTGAAGATCTGGTTCCAGAATCGACGGGCCAAGGCCAAGCGGCTGCAGGAGGCGGAGATCGAGAAGCACAAGATGGCGCTGCTGGGACGGGGAGCGCAGGGTGCCCAGTGGGCCATGGCCGGGTACTTCCACCCGAGCCTGATGCACCTGGGATAAGTGGCGGCCCAGTTGGCCCAACAGAGACGCCAACGGAGCCATAGTCCCCCCAATCCTGGTAACCAAAAAGCCGAAGCTGAAGCGGAAACCCCCAAAATTTTGCTGTGATGTTAGCGCATTTTATGTTACGATACTTCCAAATGTTGTTTCAAATGCACGCCCTGTAAATACTATAAGATTAAAGACCCGACTAAGCACCCCGATTAGCCACGATCGAACTCTGTATGTATATATATAATGCCGAGAGAAAGATATGTTTCCTAATTGTACATAAAAAAAAAAAGAAAGAAAACTCTAGTGCGTAAGCCCAATCAACATCGTTTGTTTCGTTTTTGTTTTGGATCAACAACAATAATTTATTTTTGCACCACTCTCAACGAGTCAATGAGCGTGAGAACCCATCAAGAACATTAACTAAATTTATACATTTCGAATTGTGTATTGTGTAATTTGCATTGTAAGTCAGTCTAGCAAAAATGGATCGATCGTGTGTATTTAAAGCTAATTCTAAGCATCCAAACTAAACTAAATCTAAAGCCACAGCTATGCCGTTAAAGTACTCTACGATAATACCACAGACCCTATACATATAGTTCATACAAGCATAATAATATACTATAAACACCATATAGCGTTAATCCTCTGTAGTTGTTTAATCATTAAATCGTAAAACTAAACAAAAAAATGTGAAAAAAGTAATACAAAAACAAGAGCAGAAAGTGCTGAGACGAATCATTAAAAAGATCATTTGAAAAAATATATAATTATACAAAAAAATTAAACAGTGTTTTTATTTTTATTTGGGGAATATTTCTAGGAAAGGGGAATTTTTTATGAATCATAGAGATGATAATCTGGGAATATTTTGGTAAATTTATTTGCTAAGCTAAGTATAATATTTCATTGGAATATCTTTAAAAATTGAGAAGAAATCTACTAATATATGGAAAAAACTTAAATCAAAGCTTAATCTTTTGGCTTTTAAGCTGAATTCTAATTTCTAAGATCTTGATGTTTCAGCAATTTTGTTTGTTTGTCAAACAAACAAAAGTTCCTCTTTAGGTTATTTCCTTGGAATATCTACAAAAACAACTCATTTGAATTCCCTGAAATGCTAAATACTAAAGCTAAGAATGTACTTACTATTTACAAAGTAGTGTCGCCTCATTGCTGATTAAAATTCCAAGCAAAACAATATTTTTTCCCCCTGATTAGAGGTGTTATTTTTCAACTGAACGATTGCGTAAGATCGACGGCCATATGTTGTAATTTATATTGGGAACAAATCGGGAATGAGACCGCAGCGAATTGATGTAGGAAAAAGTGAACTAATTAGGAAAAAATTAGCACGTTACGAAACGGCGGCGCTTATACAATATTTCTGAAAAGCGTGAAATTTAAAAATTCCTACTATAATTACAATAATCTGTGCTATATAAAGAGTTCAACCGATTGTCACGGACATTTCACAATTCTCGAAAAAGCTTTCTTTATTGATTTCGTGAAGCGATCGTGTTGGATTGAGAAGCGACGAAGCAACAAGTCGTTCTTATCAAGTGGCAATTAATATTTAATTAATCAGGCAATCTGTGGCTGGCCCACATGGCGTATGCGCGTTCTCTCGCAGCTCGCTCTCTGCCTTTATAATATACATACGTATATATAAATACGTATATATGTGTTTAAGTGGAGGTTAGGCAAATTAAGATTACAATTGAGTGATTATCAAATTGTTTGCATTATAATTTTTATTCCTGCGCGATTTGTCGGGTGTCAGGCTGGGTTCAATAACGAATGCATTTATAAATACATATATATGTACATTTCTTTTTCATTATTTGTTGTTGACAGCTGGACGAGCGTCAATACCGCCTGGTGGTTTTTGCTGTCTCGCTTATCGCGTTGAATTAAAACCCAATTAATTTAATTACAAATGGAATAACACGCCGTCGGCATGAAAAGCCGCAGTAGCTACAGCTCTCAAAGCGTCAAATAATTTAGCTATTTTGATTTATTTACAAACGGCAAGCCGGTGTGTTGCTTGTGCGTCTGTGCTTAATAAATAAATTAAAATATTATTATTTGCCAGCTTAGACACTACTGATAAGGCTTAACAATTTTCGAGGACTCGGAGTACTGAGTGCAAGTGTGAGGAAATATGTAGTTGTTTTTGGGTTTTTCCTAGTTCCAGGGGATTATGTGATGGTAAATATTATTGTTTTCTTTTTAAATTATTTATTATTTAAGAAGCATAAGCCTTATTAGGGTTGAAAGCATTATTTAAAATATGATATATTTCTTTTAAGTAAAATATAAATACAATACTTAATTGGAATTGCTAAGAATTCTGTATTTAACGAATTTACATTTTTCTTTGGGCACGTGTTTAAAGTATTTGCTTTTTTCCAGCACCAATTTACCTTTAAAATGTAATTCATTTCATTTATTTAGAGTGTTTAATTGCCGCTCTTGACCCATTTTAACCTTTTACCAATTGATTACACTTTAGGCATAGCAAAAAGTATTTATATATCGAAATATATCAAAGTATATATTTATCGAAAATATCCGTACATAATATATTAAATAGTCTAACAGCTTAGTTTAAAATATCGGGCCAAAATAATCGCAAAAGGAGAAAAGTGAAATAAATAACCTTTTCAGATATCTCTCTAAATTATTGATAAATAAATATTAAATAAATAAGTTAAATACGACATTTTCTGATGTATAAAATATGAATATATTGAAGATTACGATAAGGTTACTGTTTTTATTTACCGGTTACCAGATTCTTTATTAACTTATATTAAAATATATATTGGAACCTTCTTCTATTTAATTTTTTAATTATGATTTCTTAACCCCTTTAAGGGTATCCACTTGTCGGAATATCACTAATTATCCCTTACAATTTGAATATAATTTGTTAACAATTAAAATGCAATCGTGCCTTGTTTTATTGGGTAGCAATAAAACAATTAAATTAATTATGCATTTATTATTCATCAAATATTGATAAATGCGTTGCTCTCGTCGAATTCTCCACGGCAGCCGTCCCGTTTTTATCTCGAATGTCAAATCGATTGTCGCCGCAATTAATTACGCGTATATAATTACAATGCCTGCCTACGCTGACGCCAACGGGTGACGCCCAGGGTCCCAGAAAGGTGGATCCGATCGGTGGAGATCGGTGGGATTCGGGGATCCGAGTGACTGCCGCCGACTGCGGCCCCTCGTCCGCTTATTAATTAGGCCCGGCTACGCCTTCAGGTAGCCGCAGGTGGCGCTCCATGCAAAACGCGCCGCGCCGGAAAGTGCAATGCGTTAATCAAAACGTAATCAAATCATTTGGCAAGGCAGCAAGCGGCCTGAAACAGAAACCGAAAAAGAGACCAAAAGTTGAGACGGTTTTGACACTGAGAAAAAAATGATTGTGCTACTATTTAAAAATATGTTTAAGAATTACCTAAGATCCATAAATAAATCATAATTAAATTCATTATTACTATTACAACCAAATAAATTCCAATACCGAAATATAAATTAATATAAATCCATTATGACTGCATTTCCTTCAATCAATTTTCCCCAGTGTGACTGGCATGAGGAAAAAGAGCAGCAGCACACACAATCAGAGCCTGGTCACATTGGGTAGCCTGCTGCGATTTTGGCCAAGTCCCGAGTTCGAGTCCGGCAATTAAGCTTTATATCGGGCCTAATGGACCGAGCGCCGCCTGCGCTGATTGCAGGCATTTGTTTGGCGTCGCGTCTCTCTCCCTTTCTTTCCTGAACCCACCGTGGAAGGGTATATATACGCGTATATATATATATATATTTATCGAGGCACCTCGGGGGCCAAGCTCAGACCCCGCCTCCCTGCCGAATCACAGCTTGATATTAACGCCCAACTGTGAGGCGGCGCATTTACAATGATAATATTTGTGTTCAAAGTTATCAATGGGGAGAGCCGACGCATTGAACTGAGGATGGGAATCGATCCGAGACGAGGCTTACAACTTGATCTCGGTTTTGTTTTCTGCTTAATTGATTAACTACAAGCCAAAGTTGATTAACTACAGACAAATTTCAGAAGAAGAAAAAAAGGGAAACAGGAAACAAAGCTTTGAAATATTTTATAAAATATACTCTTTAGAAAATTATGGATTTTAAATGAAGTAAAGAAAATCTCTAGATACCTTATTTTTATCAACAGAACTACACTCATGAATACAACATTCTCTCAAAAAACTGGCACCCTCTCCACCCAAGCTTAATATTTTTAATTAACACCCACACACACACACCCCCAGACACATGCAAATGAGCTCATTATGCGCTGATTATGCAAGATACGAGATACTTATAGACCAGATTACCGGACCAACTCCCCTGGATAGTTTTTCCAGGCGAACACCACAGCAACCAACAGTCAGCAAGTTCAACAAACGAAGATGGGACTCGCACTCGAAATGGGACTCGAGTTGATTCACAGAAGATTCATTCATAAAGTCAAGCGAATTGGAAATCCGTTTGCTTAACCCGCTTGTCTCTAGATATTCATATATACTGGATATATACTCCACCTGCAGACAGCATGGCGTTTCGCGGGATCCATTAACTCCAAAGGCAAGGCACTGGCAATTACCGCGAATAAATTGAGGTAATTAGGTAATAAAAATAATGTTTTCACCTCGTTATGCGAGGCAGCCGTCGAGGCACCAACCAACCAGCTGCTCGCCTCATCGTTCCGGGAATATTTCGGAGTTGCAACCACCTGATAGGGAGGAAATAAACCGCACCAAAGTGCCCCAGTCTGTGGGATCTACATCTGGAGCAGATAGGCAGGCAATTAACCGAATGATAGGAAAATCAACAGAGGGCTAGCCCGGGAAAAATTGATGAAGAGCTATTTTAAAATATTTGAAATTGCATTTGGCTAAATAATATAAAAATAATATATAATAATATAAAAAAGAGAATTTCTTAGTCTCTCCATTTTCCCCAAAAAACATTCCCCGCAATCCTCAAACATACAAAGTCTCAAAAAACGCGGAAAAACACCCGCCATTTCCCTCATCACAGCTTATGCAAATGATCCATTTTCCACGGAATTCCCTGGCCGTCAATTAAATTTTTTCTGGGCCTCTTTCCACACTTCTGGCACTTTGGAGCAGCCACCAGAAAGGGAAAAATAAAAAACCAAAAGAGCCAAAAACAATTTCATATCCATTTACTTTTCACTTAAGCTGAAATTTCCCTTTTGGGTTTTCGAGTTTTTGGGCTGTGAGTCAGGTGGGTTAGTTACATTTTGTGGGTTTTATGGCTTTGGCTAAGCACTCTTAATTGGTAATTACAATTTGAATTTCATTGCGGTGAATAATGGAACATTTCTGTCATAATTTTCATGGTTACACCAGGTATACAGTAGCCTCGGATCCCACACTTTCCGGTATTAATTTTTTGGTTAACTGCAAGCGTTCCAGGAATCGACTTCTGTGTAGAATGCAATTAAACAAAATAGCGTGAGATACGAGGCCGATAAACGGGAGCAGAAAAAAAAAGAGAAATAAAGAAAAAGGAAACAGCCACGATATTGTCGTGTCTGAAACCTAATTTCCAAGTTTAGAATTCTGCGAAAAATGCTCCAAAAGAAACGCTCCAAAGTCGCCATGCTCCTTGCGGGGCTTTACGTTTTTGAATACTCAATTAAATTTTCTTGCCTGCGCCTGTGTGCTCCCTTGGCCCCTGCAGTTTCGCACTATTTTCAATTGAATTAAATGCAGTGCTCTGCCTCTTGCATTTTCATGCGAACAATTTCAAGGAATCGCGCATATCAAGCGCGTCGTCGTCGTCGTCGGCACGCTCCGTTTGGGCGCACAATTAATTTGCGCCCCAAAAACCGAACGCACGTATCTGCATCTCAGAGATACATTAGCGAAAGTGTAGGTCGTCGCCAGTAGATACAATTTAATTTCAAATGCCCTTACCAGGAAGAGAGGTCTAGCTGCTAGACATTTCATTCATGAAAATAGGATAGTTTGAATTTATTTGAAAATGTAAAAGAAATTCCTTGAAAGTCTCTGGAGTTTTAAGATATCTTTAGAGTATGTTTTGCTATGAAATTTATAAGATTAATTTAGATACAAATTTGTTTATAAATTTACCATAAAATCAAGGCTCATAATTTCTAGATTCTAGCTTCTTCCAAGTTAGAGTATCCTTGTTTTCTCTTTAGCTTTTTAGCCACCTATTTTGCATTCGCCTTGGCTTTTAATTCATGCGCCCGGGGATTGTGTGAGAGCGGGATGCCAAGCGAAATGCAAAATTTGTCTGAAGATTTTAATCGTCGGCATGCGCGCCCAAAACGGCCCCAAAAGAGCCAGCTAAAAGCCAGCGGCCAACTACCAACTACCAGCAACAAGCCAACAGCTACCATCCCAAGATCCATGCCCAGGCTGTTCCCATTGATTCGAGCCGGGTCAGAAGTGTTTTCCAGGCTGCTGGAGTTACCAGGAATAGTGCACAGAGAACAATTTTAGAGAAGGTACAACGTAATAAGATTTAATATATTTGTTTATCAAATTTTGAATCTTTAAAAATTATGCAAAATATATAAAGAAAGCAAAAACAAGAAGCACCTTATTGGTAGATTTTATAAGAAATTTCTTAGACAATAAATTATTATATATTATATTTATTGATTATTTATATATTTTCTACATATTTTTTACTCTGCACAAATTCTATTGGTAACAGCTAAAGATAGTGTGAGAAAGAGCCAAGAGAAGAGCTCTCTCCGCTCTAGAAAAGGGGCGTCGGGTAATGTAGGCGGGGGATATAGCCACATTCATAGCCACATTCACATTCACATCGAGAGTTAAAGCCAGAGCATGTAATGTTAGTCCGTTTCTCTTGTGTTCCATGGTTGTTGTTGTTCCTGTTGCTGTTTCTGTTCCTGATTCCCCGATTCTGTTCCTTTTGCTGAGTAGTTGTTGCTGCTTTTTGTTGTAGTTGTTGCTACAAGACAATTTACTTTTGTGCGAAATTAAGTGGCATCTGCAGCATGGCATGGCATTCCACTTGACTCCACCAGACAGAGTGCACTGGGAGAAAATGGGGGATGTCATACAAAATAAATTAAAACAATAATTCAAAAGAAACCCAAAGGCAAAAACTGTATTTAATGTGGTATTTTGGTAAGTTAAATCCAATAAATCAATTAAATAAACCGATATTTATTCCCGTATTTATTTCAGTGTATACCAGTCACTCCCGCAGCAGCCTCTGATCCCCGCCCTACCATTTTCCCCTTTCAATTCCCATTTCCACTTGCATCTGCATCAGGCAGCATCTTTGTATGTCTCATTCGGTGCACTCCTCTCGCTCTTGTGGGCAATAACTAATTACATTCGCAATTATTTCATGTTTTGGCCAATTTAGTGGGACAAATTTATCTGCGCGGTGTCATCTACTTAGAATTGATGGCTTGCCATGTGAAGCCAGATCGAGGGGAATTATAGTAGATATATAGTGGTGCTGTTGCCATTAGGCGCCTCCGAGGAAGGATGGCCCCGTCCTGAATGGCATTGATTGTTGTGTGTTGTGGCAAATGGAAAAGGCGATCCACATCCCACTTCCCCCCCAGAGCTATTCCCTCTAATGCCAAATGCAATTATTAAGCAAATTAGCAAACATTTAGATATTCCAACACGATTGCCGAGCACCACGAGGGGCGCCATTGAGATGGGCTCCATTTCTCATTCATCAATTTCAATCCACGCAAAAGGGAATGGGAGGCAGTTGATTAGCTTTGATTGCTTCCGGGAGATATATAGTATATGTGTAATATAACAAGTGCTTTTGTAACAAACGAGGCCCACTGACAGGATGCTGTGTTTTGTGGAGATCACACAGCAGGTAATTCCATATTAAATAGAGTCTTAATTGGGATTAATTAATAATTACATGTGTGATGTGTTTAATTTACTTATAACATTTTCTATATAATATAAATTTGATTTATAATGTTTATAGTCAGATTAAATCTCCCCAAACCTTTTATTAGAAATAATCTTGATATTAATATAGTCCTTCATCTAATCCTTTTGTATCTATCCTGTTCTCACTCTTCTATCAAATCCGATTTGAACGGAAATGTCTGTTGTTAATCTCACAAAAAGAAAACTCCCATTTCTCTATATTTTTCCAATTTCCAACCGCTACCCTCCGTAAAAAAATTCAGATAAATCTTTTGCATATTTTTTCCGTTTGTTTGATTTTCTCATTTAAAAACGGTAAATGTTTTCTTTTGTCTGTCTTTTCCGTCTCTTTCTCCCTGCTTTTTTCTCTCCCTTTTTTTTTTGGCTGCTGGAGAGCTACATTTATTGCTTTACACTTCCAATTATAACTCAGAAATCCATGGCAAGTGGAGACAATAAAATGCACAAACACGGAGATTTATGCCCACGCAGACAGCGTCAGATACTGCCATACACTGTGCAAAAACACACACACAAACACACACACACCCTCTGGAGGGGCAGACAATTCACCTTAATTCAAGTAGAAACGATTTAACTCCCACGGCCCTGGTTGTTGGCTTTTCTTTTCTTTTTTTTTTTGTATTTTATTTTATATGAACTTAATTTCGCTCGAACGAAAAACCACACAATACACGAGCACACACACACACACTCGCACACACAACCCTTTGGTAACGGTAAACGCAGCCATTTATTACATTTACCGTTAGAGAGAGGGAGAGAGTGCAAGCCGGCGTTTGCGAGAGCGAGAAGGGTCGCAAAGGATATGACGTTTTGCCTTCCTCCTCCTTCGCCCAAGTGAGTGGAAATTTGTTTCATTATAATTATTTTCCACAATTGGACATATTAGTATGGTTGCGTCGACCGAGGCAGCGGCAGAGGCAGCGACTGTCCGCCATTTTTGCAATTTTCCCGTGCAAATAAACGCAGCCAAGTGTAAGAAATTCGCCCGAAAGGACAAAGTGGAGCACTTGTTGTTGTCTCGCTCTGAATAAGGCTCCCTCTTGCCGCTGTCTCTTTTTATCCTGCGCAGACTCACCACTCACCACCAGAGGTGAATTTCCCACTGGGGGTAGTTTTTTATTGATTTTAAGTAAATAACGGTACGCGCAGTACATACGGTTGTCTCTTTCGCGCCAGCAAGGACGTGCCTGAAATGACAAAACATAAAGTTATAATAATTTTTCTTTCCGCTTAATTGTGCTGCTGAGAAGGACTCGGCCGGTGTGGGTGGGGAGTCCGGATTGAGGTCCTGGGGGGATGAGGAATATCAGACAGATAGAGACCGACCCCACTTTGCCTGCTCTCTCTCACTCGCCCCCACCCATAGAGCCATCTCTTTCTGGCCGCCACAAAATGACCTGACTTTTAATTTGATGCCTTTATGTAGCGGAGAGCACAAAAGGAGACCTCTGTGTATATATCGAGGACTCTATGTACCCGATGGCATGGATGGATATACGTAGATAGTTGGGTGGCATTTTGGGTGGCAGCTCTCTGCCCTGCTGCATGTGCGTGTGAACGTAGGAAATACAGCAATTAGAGCCATATTAACCGTAATTAAATTTAATTGTTTAATTAAGCGCGAAAAGTGAGGAAGACATTTTCGTGAGCGAGACGGCGCCAAAGTTATTATTATATACCAACCATCATCATATATACACACCTCCCAGGGGGCTGGGTCCAGTCTGGACCTCTTTTTGGGTGGGTTTTAGGTGGTGCGTGTGCCGGGGATTGCGTGTTTCGGCTTGGTCCTCCTCCGCCGATTCCGATTACATTGTTGCCACCGCCACCGCCTTCGCCTCCGCCCCGATCCGCTCCTGTCTGGGCCCGGGTGTTGCTGTAACAAATAGCCATGTGATTTGATGCGACGGCCCCGATAGTCAGCCAATTAAGCATTCAAACGAACATTATTTTTGCACAGTTCGCATTAATTAGTGGGTGCTGCGGAGGGACTCGAGTACCATTTTTGGTTGAAATTAATTTGAATTACAGCCAGAGACAGGCACTGGTTGAAATAAGTTGTAAAAGGGGATAAATAATTATCAAATATTATAACGTACGATTAATTTTTAATTTTATAAACACTAAGTAAATGAAAATAAATTACTCATAACTTAAAATGTATTTTAAATTAACATTTCTAACATTTAGACGTTTTTCATTCAATTAAGATGCCTCCATATTTAAAAATATTTATTGATCCCAAAAGATGATCCCATCTGCTACAGTTTCTTCATTACCCGCTTAAGATAAATGAGAAGTAGAAACAAAAAGGACCCACAAGTATTTCGCCTACGCATCTGTCCTCGATCTAATGAGGATATCTGCCAGTTCCCATCTCGTTTCTGGTTAAAGAGGGCACCCACATCTATTAATTACGAGTTCGAAAATAAAAAAAAACATGAGGCATCAGTCATTTCTCGAGATAAACTTGCAATAATGTCGTGGAAAATTAGCATCAATCAAACGCAGGTGCAGACGAAAGTGAGTAAACCTCAAAACCAAAACGAAAACCAAATCCAAGTCCGAATCCAAATCCAAATCGAAATCGGTATCTCAGTGACAGCCAACAGATGTCAAGTGGCCCGCATATAGCGTTGTGTGGATCGGAATGGATCGGAGGATGCTTGGCTGGTTGGTCACAAATGTCAACCACATCGCTGACATCTTAATAATGATGAATTAATGGGCAAACAAGCCGCCTGACAATGCCACCAACTCCGGGCAACAGCGTTTAATAATCTCTCTATTAGTGGGATGGAAAATCAAATCCATTTTCCGTTGTGGGAAAAACAGAAATCTACGACCATTATTTGGGCATTGATTGAGAGCAGTGGCATCAATTACCATGGCCAATCCGAGCGAAGACTCGTTCTCCAGAGCTGCCAACAAATTCCGAAATATCACTTAATTTTTCACATGTTGCTGTCGCAGCAAAAAAAAATGCAGCAAACTTGTGAAAAAATAGAAAGATATAGAAACAAGAGTGTGACGAATATGAAATACCTTTTGTTATTTACAAAAAAGTGTAAGAAAATATATAGGTTTATATTTATAAACATAACTTTCCTATAAAAGTTTGAATTCTCTTCATTTTTGCTATAATTTTAGGATATATATCCCTCGATATCCCACAATTTCCACCTTTACCATATACCCTCAGTACCCTGCAAGTACTCGGCCTGCAAAGCGAAAAGCAAACGACATTCCATGGCTGCATAAATCATCCTCCATCCGAATCCAAAAGTGAGCATGTCAAAGGTGCAGCAAAAGGATTTGAATGCTCCTCTGGGAGGGACACAAAGGGAGAGGAAAATATGAAGCCATTGTTGATGCCGCATTTCCATATAAAAATCGAAGCCAATAGAGGGGAATTCGGCTTTTGGCCGGGTTTATTATGCATTCGCTTAATGTAGTCATCGCTGCTGCTGCCGCTGCTGCTGCTGCCCTGGACATATGCAAAAAAGCCGAGCCAAGCAAATAAGAAACCCATCAGAATTTCTCACTCCGGCCAGGCGCTACGACAAATAAATATTTTAACTCACAATAACAAAAGGCACGAACGACCAGGGTTCGGGGTTCGCGGAATGGTGGTATATATGGGATTCTGGGATCCTGCGGGCAACGGGCTGAGATGCTGATATTGGTGGGACAGGCATGGCCGAAAGGGAAACGAGGTTGGGTTAAGAAAAATGTAGTTAATACGGTTGTTATATATTTTATAGTATTTTTAATTAATTGTATAAAGTATTTAATAATTAAATTAACTTAAAATTTGGATTACAAAGCTGTAAAAACTAAAAAAATTCATTGGGGAATATTTAGAATATTATTTCAATATATAAAAGTATACAATAAATTCTATTCTGGTTTATTCTTCAAGTATATTTATATATTTCATTAACAAAATATTTATTTTATTATTTAATAATCTTATTAAATTACAAATAATTTCTCAAATTAATTTGTTTATTAAAATAAACACAGCGGGGGAATTTGGTTAAGAAACAATTATCCTAAAAAGACATTTTAAGTTCTATTAATATTTCCATTAACAAAATATGTTTACAAACTTCAATATATCTCTAAATTTTATATTTTCTTAAGTAAACTGCTACCCTTCCTTAGAACCACCCTCGTTCTTGGCCAGCTCATAGAGCTGAAGAGATGTTCATCTCTCGGCAGTGCAATGCCGTTGAGGCTGCTGCCGCTGGGAGACTGTTGCAGGGCAAAAGCCGCCGAATCTGGCCATCATTTGTTTAAATATGCGCCTGCAACAATCCGCCAACAAGAGGAGAACAACAACAATAGCAACAGCAAAGGCAACGGCAACGAATGACAACAACATTGGAAGTTGCACGTTTAACAATTCAATTTATTTGCAACATCAAAATTTAACGAACATGAAATTGCGAGAATTTTAAGATTTTCAAGAGAAACAAACGAGCGACACGATCCTGTCTCAGTTCGGTTCACTTAAGCTTACTTTTTTGTTGTTTTTGTTTCTTTCAAAATCCGCCCCCTTAACCCCCTTAACCCCAGACTGCCAGTATGTGTGTGTTTGCTCTGGGTTTTGTTTGTCGCGCGCTTTTGTTCTTTTGTGTCTCTGTCGTGGGGTTTGCTTAGCTGGTTTCCATCCTCTCAGACTCACAGAGATCCCCGTTTCCCGATTCCCGATCCCTCGCTCGTTGCAAAGAGTCAACAATTTAGCATTCAAAGAAATATTTTAAATTAAAATTTCTGAAATTTTCGTCAATAAGCGGGCCGGAAAACAATGCAACGAGACGGGGCTTCTTAGCCAAAAAAAAAAAAAAAGAAGCAAGGCAAGAAGGCACTGTTATATGGTCAAGTCAAGTCCAGGGCTTGAGCCTGGTTCTTGGCCTTTTTAAATACTTGCACATAAATATTTTTAGTCTGTGATTTATAGGTCCTGTAGGGCTTCGAGCCTCGAGGATATGGTATATACATAAATTGGTGAAATGAGTGAATTATGGCAGGAATTTAAAGAGCTTAATTTAGTGGGAAATATTATTGAATAAATATAAATTTCTTTAGTCTTCTTAAAACCCTAAAATCCTTATTACAAATTACTGTAACTGCTCTCCCCTTTCCTGTACGAGATTATCCTGCTATCCCACGCTCCTTTTATTGGATTTACCAATAATAACTAACGCCTCGCGGGCATTTTATGCATTTTTATTGGACTCTCGGAGATGACAGGCTCGCATCACTTGGCATCAGTTTCAATATTTACCTTTCTCATCATGAGACTGCCATTACAAAGGATTTTTTCTCTGTTTTTTTCTGGCTGCAGGACTCTTTGCTGATCCTGTTTTGTTTGCCTAATAGGCTAATCACACATCCAGCAAAAAGCGAGCGATGGCACAGAACAACAAACAGGAGTTCAACCCCTAAGTGAGGTCCGATGTGAAAGTCAACAATCCTAAGCGGCTTAGCGCTTGTTCCAATGACAGCGAGCAGGCGCAGGACTCTCAGGACTCTACCGGGATTCCGGGATTCAGAACTCAGGGATTACAGTAACCTTTTCGTAATTGCTTGTAGCTTCCACTGGCGATTTCTTAGCGGCACGCGGCCAAAATAAATTAAATAAATTAACAAAAACTCGTGAGAGTATGCGCGATGGGGAGTTAGGAGAGGCTAAGCCATGCGAGATTCTCCTCTGAAATTGCATATTTGATTTGGCTGAAAATTGTCAGCGCATCGATTTGCATATTTGCATGTTGTCGCGAATGTTGTCCTGTCTCCTGCCGCCTGCCTTCCGTTCGATGTCGCTGCAATGCGTTGTCGTCGCGTTTGTCGTTGACGTTGTTTCTCAGGCACTAAGCAAAAATATTGTTTAAAATTTATTTTAAAATTTGTATAATAAAATTTTGGAAATTAAAAAGAATATGTATACCCTTTCTGGACTTTATAATTTAACTTAGAAAATTTGTTACAAAGTGAAGAAGTCATTTCCGACCCCATAAACCATATATATTCTTGATCAGCATCAACAGGCAAGTCTTTCTAGCCATGTAGAAAGGAAAAAAAATATTTCAAAATTTTTTCAAATTTTTTAAGGCAAAAATAAGCAAAAAATTTATTTTCTTAAAATATTAAATTTAGTTTGCAGTTTTTTTATTCTAATAAAAACTAACACAAAACTGTTTTCTGATTTGAGATTAATCCATTTATAGCTTAGTTATGATAAATTCAAATTTGGTCTTTTTTAACTTTTTGACTTACTTTATTATAAATAAATTAAATTACGAATTTTATAGTATTTATAATTTATTAATAATACTTTTACAAGGCATTTTAAAACAAAAACAATTATTATTCCTACTTCAGGAATTTTCTTAATCTGAAAAAATGTTTCTTAAAGAATCTACACCATTTTTTTAGCCTTAAAAAATTCCCTAAAAAATACATACTTTTTTTTCCAGTGCATTGAAGTGCCTGCAGCTCCTCGAATCAACTCGCTCGTCTCCTCTCGGCTTGCAAATTGAAATGTCAAGCCTCCTGCTTGATCGCTTTATGACAAGCAGCCCGGCTGGATAGATGGCTGAGAGATGGCTGGGATGTCGCGATTCGGATGCGGATGGTGACTGATATATCTGCATAAGAAGAGCCTCCTCGTTGTCGTTGTCAACGCATCGTGCACTAAATTAACATTTTTTTGTTCGCTGCCAGGCGCTGCCTTGTCAGCTCCTCATCCAATCTTATTCCGAATGCAAATCTCCGAGCGGGAACCTGTTGGCAGTTCGCAGGATAAACTTATATATCCTCGCACACTCTCCAAACGAATGTCTTGCTGCGTTTTATGGCAACGCAGCAGCTTGAGCCTCGGCTGCCAGGACGAAGTTGTTGTTTTAGCCTGATCCTTTTTCATTGCCGCGCGCCATCATTTACATAGGCAAAAGTCTTGACGTACTTTTTTATGATTCACCCGCCCATAGACATAAATTTCAAGTGCCCTGGGCACAGCGTGAAAAATGGCAAATTAATGTAAATCGCAGAGACGCAAAATAACAACACTCTTATAGACCAAAAAAAGGCAGGGGTGTGGCCAAAAATATATGTTTTATGTCAAAATAAATAAAAAGAAGTATTTTTATTGATCTCTTAATAAATTTCGAATTCCATCAATGCATTAGTATATGTTTAGAATTAATAAATAAATTCTTTGCTGCTCAAATATTTTTATTTTTATATTTCATCTTTTCTTTTTCATTGTTTAAAGGTTTTCTTACTTCACATAAAAAGTGTCTAAAGAAAGTATATCCTCACAAAGTTTTCCCTTGTTTTTTTGTGCCTCCACCACTGTCTTTTCCATGGCAAGTCTGCCATTTTATGAGCTCCACAACAAAATTGACACTTGAAGTGTGTGTGAAAAACGCCTACAAAACAGCAGCATCCACTTTTTTGGGGGAATGAAAATACATCCTAGGGGTTGGAAAATATGGGTGTGCTGTGTGGGTGTTGTTTACTCTGAGCTTTCAATATGTTTCGAACACTTTTGCAATAATGTTGTCGTTGAAGCGATAAACAAACCAACAACAAGGAGGACCAAGCATCCGAGGACAAGACACTATGGCAAAAACTTTGTCCTTATATGTGTGTGTTCAGAGCATTTTGTTGCCTCGAATTGCGGTCGTTGTGGCTCCCTTTGCCGGGCTGATATGTTATGTAAACGGAAAATGACAAACGAATTAGTTATTGACAACAACAGGAAACAAAAAGTTTTGCCAGCGTTGTGGGAAATTTCCGTTTACTATTGCAAAAATTCTCAGATATTGAGCTTGTCCGCCAAGGAGTTTTTTTGACGAGGGAACGCAGCTAATGAGATCGGATGGGGGTTGTGCTATAAAGTAAACATGTATCTGTTTATACCACATTTCTTACTTGTTGGAAATCGTTTGACACTTTTGCCAATATCATAGCAAATTGTGGCAGCTGAAAGTTGCTAATAACGTTGTGAAAATAAGGGAAATAAAGGAGGAAACAAGAGAAAACTCAAGCAGAAAGTGGGAATATATTTTTATTAAATTACAAATTACATTATTTTTAAAGGAAATGTTTTTAAAAAACCCTTGAAACCCCTTTCAAATTGTTAACAACATAGAAATCCCATAATTAATCACTTAAACCCACCTCAAAAAGAGTTTAGATTTTCCTCGCATTTCCTCAGATCTTACTTACTTACATTATATTTCAAAAGGGCAATCGACAATCTCAATTTCGCATTATTCTCATTAGACCCTTTCCGCTTAAAATATTTATTTAACCCTGGCAAACCCCTCGGAAGTGTCGTCAAGCGACGCCGTGTCACGTGTCAGCAGTCAGTCAAGGTCCGGCGATATATCTGGGAATATATATCCAACAACCCAAGGAGCTCTCTCTCTCCGCTGATCATTCATCAAGCTGAGTGTCAATGGGACACGTTTTTTTCACGTTTCACGTTTGCCTTTTGACAAAGGACAAGGCTATCGGAATCGGTCATCAAAATCCAAATCAAAATCAAAGCCAGCAAAAAATTAAGCCTCTTAATGCCTGAATGGCTAGTAGTACCAGTTTCCTTTAATTGTATTAAGAATACCTTTGACGTTTATTGTTGAAGAAGAGGGGAAGATATTGCTGCTACCATAGATGTTTTGGGCCAATCGAATGATTGATGGCGCCCCAGTGGCAGTCAAGCAAAGAAATAAATTAATATAGAGGAGGTTATATGTTATTGCAGTAATAATTTCCTTTTAAATAAAATATTCTAATATTTTCCAAGCTCTATTTTATGCTCAAATCTTTTGAAAAAAAATCACCGAATTAATGGCAAATTTCCTTGATGTTTTCCCCTGTGCAAACACAGACTGATAGCCACTCCAAGGGCGACGGCGGGAAACGCTGAGACTAAAGGAAACCGCCTACTAATCCGCAGGAAGCGCTGCTCGCAAGGCGACATCAAAGCGGGAACGGGGCCAGGACACGGACAGGACCCGCATCTTGTTACCCGGCCAACGCCTAATTAAATATTGACAAGTCAATTTGAGTTAAACGATTTGTGAGCAGCTGCCGCCCATATATATAACTCCTACTACCATTTGCACAAAGATTTCCCATTTTCCGAAGGCAAACAAAGCTGCGATTGGTTTTGGATTTCATTTTAATCGATTTGCATTCCATTTAACTTTGTGGATTTGATGGAAAAGCGCTCGCTTTTCACATGCAAATTTCCCATCGCATCGTCATCACGTTCCCCGATTTCATTTCAGCATTTGATTGTCATGCGATTTTTATTCATCATCAGCACTACACCTACTTTGCATTTCGGATTAGCTATTCGAGTATTCGAGTATTTCGGTATTTGTATTCGTATTTGATTTGATAAATTTTTATGCTGATTGAAAAACGTTGGCCAAATGTGTCCCCAGGTGGCTGTAGCAGCCGTCGGGTTTTTAAATCGAAATAAAAGGCCTGATTACACTGAGCCATAAAATGAAATGTTTTCTAATGTCTGGGGATAATTTTCTTTAAGCCGAAAATGGGAATAGAGGGTTTAAGAGTTGTCTTAAAAAATTGGGAGTTTGGAAATAAATTTTTTTTAAAAATTAAATAGTTAAAAAACGGACTTTCTTATGAAATGTAATGGTAAAATATTTTTATTGATATATTTTAATATTTCATTATCTTTATTTTATTACCTAGACATCCAAAGAATTTTATAAAATATTTTCACACCCTTTGTCAAGTGTAGAAACCACTCCTCATTATTATTTTCCAGGGTGGCCCATTACACGCATCCGTGGCAGTTAATAATGTGAGCCCGGGAATGCACATAAACCGATACAGATTCCAATTCCAATCCCGATCGAATCCCCAGCAGGATGGCTAACAATCTTGGCCTGATGAATGCATTCTGTGCATGCTGCCATCAAATTGGCATAGCCTCACATCCCAAAAAGCCCCCAAATCACCGCCAAAACCCCTCCGAAAACTCCCTCTCTCTCTCTCTTCGCTGTGGCGTCCCACAAATTGCCATGCGCCTCGCCTGATGTCTTCATAAGAAGGAGGGAGGAGAGGGATGGGATATTGAGAACGGGGACTAAGCCAACTTGGCTAACTGGCTAACTGCTCCCTCTGCCTCTTCTCTGGTTTTTCCTCCTTTTTTTGGCCTCGCCATATACAGCTCGCTCAATTCGATTACGTTTTCGTTAAATGTAAAATTTATACGCCCCACGTCAATTGTGACAGTTCACTCACTCACGGACATCACCACGTTACAGAGATATATAGCGATATATACGAGATGTCGTGGCAGGGGGAGTAGCGACGGGAAGTTGGCCACGTAGCCAGGCGATTCACTCAATGGCCAAAAACAGGCCCTGGAAACTGGCCAACGAAATTGCAAAAATATACGAGGTAGAACACATACAGTGGTTGCTAGTTAGATTCTTGTTTTTTATATTATTATTTTGATTTGCTATTAATTCTTTGAAAATAAAATTAATATTAAAGGTATACAAGCTTAGACAAACAAATTAATTCCCAGAAAAAAATTTACTGATAAAGGCTTAATTGCATTGCGCTTTGCAATCAACAGAAACTCTAAACATTTCGTACGAAAAACCCCAAATTCAATATAAATATTAATATTATTATTATTAAGAAATTGACGGGTAATTATCAATATAAATATTATTTATGAACAGTTCAAAAGAAATTATTATTTATTAGGTTTAAGGGGAATTTGGATTTGGAATTGTTCTTGGAAAATCTTGAATTAAATCTCGAATCTTTGGAATTAATAATAAAATAATCCCAAAATTCTTAAAAGTACATATTTAATATTTCTTAGAAAAGTAATAACAGGAAAAGAATTAAACAGAAATTGTGAAGAAATTATTTATCATAAATAAAATATTTAAATATAGGTTTAAAAAGTGTACGTCTTTTTCTCATATATATTTACCACCTTTCACCACCACCAATGACTACTGTATCTTGGCCAGGTATTTCTCTGCCCTGCTGCCAGGGGCGGGGGCATTCATTGAGTCAAGCTCTGGCCTGGTCTAGGCCATCCTGGCCATCATCGCATATCGACCCTCTTCCTCCGTACGTCTCTGTGTGTGTGGAGAGGAAATTGAATTGAAATGCACAATTTTTGCGGACAAAAAAGGAGCTCGTTATGTGTGCGTCGTTCTGCAGCAGGTCTGACAGGCGCCGCTCCGTTTCGCAGGGTTTAAAAGTCAATTGCAGAAATTAGCGTGCTCCTCGAGGAGAAGAGCAGAGAGTATCGAGTACTAACTACATAGTACTACGGAGCTCGAACCCGAACTCGAACCCTTTTCAGCTGCGATGCTCGTGCGGAGCTGTAAAAGTATCAAATTACACTTCCGGCGGAAACAGCGTCGACGCCTGGGAAGCGACAGCGCTGTCATTGTCCTGCGTTTTACGTTCTCCATTCTGGGTCCTGCGGCGCTTCTATTTTGTTATCGGACATCCTAGCCAGGTTTCGATTTCTGTAAAATTTTTAGCATCTTTCCCCGCTGCTCGTGTGGTTTTTTGGCCATAATCCGCCCCGTGACAGGCAGCCCCCTGATATGTGATAAGCCCGTGATGCATTGTCCGAGGACCAACCACTAAATGACTATAAAGTAGCAACTTCCGCGACTGTTGCGCAAAATCATTCAATTTCCGTTTGGCCACACGACCCATGAATATCCTTAACACTCCACCACGTCCCTTTTGTGGGAAGGACAGTGGAGGTCAGGGAAATAGAAATAATGAAGATTAAAATATATTTTCAAGGGTTATTAAAAGGATATTCGTAAAGCTTTAATTTTTAAACATTTATGAAATGTTTTTCTCAAAGAAGTATTTATTTTTTGCAACTGTTTCTATCTTTCCCAATTAATGAATTTATTAAACAGCATATTTTTGTATTTATATCTTATACAATTCCTAAAATTTCAACCCCTGCTGTTCATATACGTTGCTATATGTGTTCCCTGTGCGCATCATAATCGAGGGTGTGATTTGTCCTTTTTCTGCGTTTGTCGCCTGCCACCTTTTTTTGCCTTTCTGGCTGCCAGCCATCCTTATGAAACATCACCGCAATTTAGTTGCCTCTGCGAACCCGGGAAAACCCGGAACCCAAGCCACCCGTCGCCCTGCGAAAAATTTGAATAATTTTTATTACGTGGCGCGTTATGAATTTTTGATGAGTCCTTTTGCAGCACAAAATGCTGTAACTGTTTGTTGTTGGGGAGGCGTGCAACGGCGGCCAGTTATCCTTCACTAAGCCAAGTGACAGTGCCACAATTTATTAGATTCTCTGCCTCATTGTGGGCCGTTGCCTTCTTCTGCCATATTTTTTCTCACTTTTGGTCCCATATCATCGGAGTCTGCGCTGCAAGTTTCCGGTGCGGGGAGGCGGGGGAGGAGAAACTGGACGGAGGACAGGTCCTGGAGCAGGGTCCTGCCACCGGGGTGAACTGGGCGTGCTGTGTGTAATAAAAGCAAATAAAATATTCTTTAATATGCGACACTCGCCGCAGTCTGCTCGCTGTCATCCGTGTGCCTCCCCTCGCTGCGAAATTTGCATATATATTGCTTGACAAGCATTAATGTATGTAATCCCATAATTTTTTAATTAAATCAAATTGTTTTGCTCTCCGTTTAAGGCTCGTGGGATAGCGTATAACAATATATATTCTTTGGGTAGGGTTTACAGGTTAAAAGGAATTCACCGAAAAGGTGAGGCGAGGGTTAAATTGGTAATGGGGGCCTCTTTTATAAATTAAAAATAAATTTTGAAAACTAGTAATTATTTAAAATATTTTTTACAACTACTTGACTTACCTATATTATGTTTAAAATATTTATAAATATTAAAATCAATTACCAAGAATGTAGTTTTAACAAAAACAAAATATAATGACTTCTTAAAATCAAAGAAACAATAATTTTTCTCCCTCAAGCTTTATTTAAATTTTAATAAAATCTAAATTTATCTTAAGACTTTTATTAGAATACAGAGCTATTTCCTATGAGTATTTTATTAAGTCAATCCACCACGTAAACCTCAGAAATCTCCACCGTATTTATAACCAATTTAGAAGCTGTCACAGAACGACATTTCCCAGCCCATACAGTTCGGCATCAATCATAATCAGCAGCCAGTGACTAAATGCAACTAAACCGGAATTATACCAATATATATGAATGTTTATGAGTGTATATGAATGTACATTTGCTGTGCCAGTGAAACCATTTTGGTTGAAACAAGCCAGAGGAAGCCTCCCTCGTCTCTCTGCAGACGAAAGTTCGAAACGATTAAGTGATTTCGTGCACAGTGCATGATAATTGGATTAATATGCGTCGACAGCCAGCAGAACACACACAAGCAATGTGGAGGATGGGGGACTGGGATGAGGATGTGGCCACCACCACCACCACCATCAGAAAGGCTGAGAGGCGAGGGTGGGTTTTGTGGGTTCTGGGGACTTGGTCGTCCGGGGGAACGGGAAAGGGAACTCGTTAGGCGGGCAAATTACGAGGAAACTTTGTCTTGGGAAGGGATGTTAGATTAGCTAGGATTTTCAGATTTTTATAGCTTTTTTATTTAACCAATTTAAAATTTTTCGATTTTTCTTGACCTCCTTAAACAATAAAATTAAACATAAAATTTAAAAAAAAATTCAAATTTTTAATTTTCTTGCAAACATGTCTAGATCGATTCTGTTTTTAATGCTGATCAAGAATATATATGATTTATAGGGTCGGAAATGGGTCCTTCCCTGATTTTTTGGCTTCGGACTGAAATTATTATACCCCTTAAGGTGTATTAATTTTAAATATTTATTCATAATTTTATATGATAATTTTTGGGCTTAAAAATTCAATAACTAAGCCAAAAATGCATTAAATTCAATTCGGAAAGCTGTTCTGAGTTAGTTTTTTTATGGTTAATAAATCTGCATATTAAGATTACAAATTTAAACAATTTAAAATTTTTCGATTTTTCTTGACCTCCTTAAACAATAAAATTAAACATAAAATTAAAAAAAAAAAATCAAATTTTTAATTTTCTTGCAAACATGTCTAGATCGATTCTGTTTTCAATGCTGATCAAGAATATATATGATTTATAGGGTCGGAAATGGGTCCTTCCCTGATTTTTTGGCTTCGGACTGAAATTATTATACCCCTTAAGGTGTATTAATTTTAAATATTTATTCATAATTTTATATGATAATTTTTGGGCTTAAAAATTCAATAACTAAGCCAAAAATGCATTAAATTCAATTCGGAAAGCTGTTCTGAGTTATTTTTTTTATGGTTAATAAATCTGCATATAAAGATTACAAATTTAACCAATTTAAAATTTTTCGATTTTTCTTGACCTCCTTAAACAATAAAATTAAACATAAAATTTAAAAAAAAATTTCAAATTTTTAATTTTCTTGCAAACATGTCTAGATCGATTCTGTTTTTAATGCTGATCAAGAATATGTATGATTTATAGGGTCGGAAATGGGTCCTTCCCTGATTTTTTGGCTTCGGACTGAAATTATTATACCCCTTAAGGTATATTAATTTTAAATATTTATTCATAATTTTATATGATCATTTTTGGGCTTAAAAATTCAATAACTAGGCTTAAGCTCTGATTTAGAAGTGTTTGCATATCAAAAGGAATATCGATTTATCTCCCAAATATCGCAGCTTTAAAATATTGATTTATATTGTATTTAAGTTGGAATATTATTATATATTTTATATTTTAAGTTAATTTATGAGAAAAGTATTTTAAAGATGGTTTAACTGTATTTATTATATATTTTCCACTTCATTTATTCATTACAATTTCCATTAATTTATTAATACTTTTTCTTATAATTCCTGAATTTAGCTACTTTCTTAACCCCTTGGTTGCCATCTCTGCCACCTTCTTCGGCCCCCCTTTGTTCAGGCTTAAATGCTCTCGTTATCAAAATTACATATATCATAGAGCAGGGAGCCAGTGGCAGTGAAGGGTGGAACTGATGGGATAAACAGAGCAGCGGGGCTACGGGTGGTTAACACTCCTCGGTTTGTGTTACACCCTCATGAGAGGGGTGTATAACATAAGTCAAATCAATTTCAAAGCAAACACACACAGGAGGCTGAAGCATATTCTCAGTGCCTTTTGTAATTGGAAAAGTCGGGGATTAAGCGATAAAGTTGTATTCTCAAATTGATAAGGGGATAAGGGAGGACCAGTAACCCTTGGTTTTTAATTTCTGTGATTTTTCTAGATTTTTGATCGCTCGAAAAAATGAAATGCAGCTAAGCAATTTGTCAGGCAGGGAGGGAGGGAGAAGTCCTCGGACTCCGGAGTTGAGGTATGTAAATAGGCGGCCCTTGGCCAAACAAGCTGTTGGCCACTTAGCGTTTCATTTACCAAACGCTGCCGCTGCACAAACAAATTAAACCATTTTCGGGTTTCTTTTCTCCGTTTTTTTTTTCGGGCCACAGAAGCCCAAGTGCTTCCGAAGTGCCTCTCCGCGGCAAGATCAATGCAAAATACATACTAACCATTGTTTGACATCGCCCAAAGTGATGGCGATGGCTTTGATCTCTCAGCTAATTTATAAAATAAATGATATGTGAATTAGCGGTCAACGGCGGGTAACTAAAATCCCTCGTTTGCTTTCCACGCCGATTTCCTTTTGATTAATTTATTTGCTCAACCACTGCGCTTCATTGCCACCCATTATGGCCATTATTCCCAGCCAGCCCAACGGTGAACGATTTTCACACCTGCTCTGGGCAGTCAACGGGTTTGTTTCTCGCTGATTAGTGGATCGCAGGCCTTTGAACTGCCCGCCTTGAGACAGCTTACCTCTGAACACCACCTTACCTCCGCCTAGCAGGCTTAGCCACTTGTTGTCTAATTGCCACAGCCACCCGCAATGGCACGTCTCCATTTCGTTTTGGCCATGATGACCACGGCGATGATGAGGATGCACTGCTCAAAAAATAGAGAGAAGATTAAATGGGGTATTAGCAGGGTGTTTGCATTTATATTGAAGTCATATCAAAAATATGTTCTGTTTCCTCTTAAAATTGATTTAAAATTTTTAATAGTTTATTTTTTATTTTCAATAAAAGTTTACCTATTTAAGACATAAATTTTGATGATGAACACAATGTAATGCTGTAATTTCTTATTCATTTTTGTATATTCTTATTCTTATATTGCATTTTTTCCCAGTGCCTTCCTAGGTAATGTGTCGTCTTTGCCTTCTCCTTTGCCGCTGGCATTGGCCAATATGTGGCACTGGGTGAAATCATTGGCATCATCCGGCGAAAGGAAAGTTTCTCTTCGCGCCTCAATGTTAATTTCGGGCTCTTTGATGCCCGATCGGCGATCGCCTGGTTGGTTTTCCTCCGTCTCCGTCTCCGCTCCGGTGTTTTCGTTTTTATTATGATTTTGTTATGATCATCGCGATCATCATGATCTAATGATTTGTTGTCGCAGCAAACAAAAAGGTTGAATCCCCGCTCCGATAATGATCTGGCGCAATAAAATTGAAATGCGTCTGTTAATCGCTCCGAGATACATAATAATTCTGCTCCACCAAGAGCCAAGAGCCAAGAGCCAAGAGCCACAATGGCCCCCGAAACGATAACCAAAGTTCTGTCGACGGACCGCCGCCTATCGATCACTTTTGGATTTGGTTTTCGGATTCGGATTCCGATTCTCGTTTACGCAAAAATCACAGCGGCAGATCGAAGGCAAGGGTTTTGATTTTTTTTAAGTCGAAGTGGAAAGTCCCTGAAATCATGGAAATTATAGATGTATGGATCGATATATAGATAAATTATTGATTTGTTTTCTGATAAGCAAATAGTTGTTTCAATAGATATTCCAAGGTTGTGATATATGTCTAATGAATCGATATAATCGTATTTTATCAATATTTTATATCGAATTTTTCAGAATATTACTTTTATTATGAATGTTTAATGATTTTCGCTTTTTCTTATTTATTTTTAACTATTTTATTTACTCAACTTGACTAAAAATGTACTAATAATTACTTAAACACTTTCAGGATTCCCCTTAAATTTAATTTCGCAGTTTCCAAAGTTTTCGATAAGATTAACATGTGTTTAGATCCTAATCTTTAACAGCTTTTGCCTGTCGTCAGTATTTCGAAACATATTTTTGTGATAATTCACAATTTCTTAAAAAAGAATAATAAAAACAAAACTCGAATTCAGCCCCAATTAGTCGATCAATTACGAGTCGTTTGTTCCTATCAATGTTTTGATTACGGGGCTCCTCCTCAGCTTGCTTTCTAGATGCTCTCTTCTCGGTTGCCACGTGCTGGCAAAGCTCAGTACATATGGAATATATATACATATGTACACCCGTATAGTTCAGAGATAAGGCTGTGTGGGCCAGGGCAATGTCCCGCCAGATTGTAGGGCATTGAGTGTAATAAATCTTTGACTGCGCCCGGTCTCCGGGCCAACTCAAATTCAAATGGCCATTGTTTTTGGCCAGAGAAAAGGGCCACAAACCGCCGACAAATTCGGATCCCAGACTTGGTCTCCTTCGGGTTCGCCTGATAAAAATCGGCGGGCGGCAAGCTGCGATCTCGCTGATCCGATCACCGATCCTCCAGCAGTATATTTATGGCATTGCCCGAAACAAAAATGTCAAGAGCGCGTCTGTGTCTGCTTAGCTAGAAATTAGAGCAATTAGCTTTGACCCGCGGCTGCTGCTTCATAAAAAATAGTTTTCAATAAAATAGGAAAGCCAGAGGGGAGGCTAATCAATTGGAGTGCACTGGGGAAAATGGAGTTGAAAGGGAAATAGTTTAACAATAATTTACTTCAAGAAAAACACTAGTTTTCTTGAGAAATATTAAGGTACTATTAATATAATTCTTATTATTAAAAATGCATTTTATATTTATTTTTCCCAAGACCTTTATATTTTGTTTAATTATTAAAAGCTAGATAATATATCTAAAGATTTTTAAATTTTTTTTTATGATATATTTTATTGCTCTAAACATTATTTTGTATTTTACAAAATTATTCATTATTTTCAAAACTACCCTATTATTGTTCAGCCTCTTTCAATCTTATTTTAACCTTGATCTTATTATAATAATAACCAAATCAAGTAACTTCCATTAGGTAACATTTTCTTCCCGTGTAGAATTAGTTTCTAAAATAGTTGATGACCTTTTTAGTGGACATCGTCTCCGTCTGCGTCTCCCTTGTGGCTACTGTGGGCGTGCCTGGCCCGAGTCTCGGCTTGTAAACAGTTTTCCCTATCTGATGATTGTGTAATTTATAGGGTTCCTTGGGCTACCTGTACCGATCTCGGCGACGAGATAGTGCCACATAACTAAGTGTGTGTGTGTCTCTCTGGCATAAATGTCAAAGGGCATTTAATGAAGTTATTAAACGCTGCCGCTGGGGCACAGGGGCTACCGTTTCTAGACGGAGGAGGCGGGATCCTGGTTCGGCGATCATAATCTCAGGATTGGCTTCGACTTCGATTTGGACTCGCTTTTCCGCTGCTTTGCATTGCAACCAGAAACAAAAATAATACAAAAAAAGGCAGAAAACTGGTTGGGCAATGGCAATAAAACGCTTGCTATAACGAGCAACAAAATTTGTAACGATTCAATTTAAGGCTTGCATACAACATGCGCCGTACGCCGTCGGCAAAAGATGAAATAGTCGGGAATAGCCATAGGATATAGTATGCTCGAAGCCCGATATTTGTGTGTGTGTTTTTGGCGCATGTTCGGGGGGGGAGACCGCGGACCGGAGTCGGAATGAAATTTATGAAGACATGACTGGCAATTGTAGTTCCAGTTCCAGACCGAGCTCCAGTCAAAGCCATAGGCCTCGGGTTCGACGATCTCCCTGGATTCTCCGACGCCTACTTGGCCAACTGTCCATTGAGCATTGCCATTGCGATTACAACTCAATTGTCAATTGATTTTCCAGCCAATATTTCACAATTAATTAAGCGCAAAATTTTTACAGAGCGCTGACAAAGAGCGGCGACAACGTCGCTCGGCGGCAGTCCTTCAAAGGCCGGGGCTCTTGTCCGAGGACAAGATGCGAACTGATTTCTACCAGTTTACCTGTTTTTCATGTTCCTATATTTTTTTTTGGGTGTGGTCAGGTCAAAGGAGCAGGTCCATTGACAGATAGACAGATAGATATGGGAGTCTATGGTCAACTGTGGGAAAAAAATGAAAGAAACGCAGAAGGGATTGTCGTTAAATTAGGACATAAAAGAAATTAGCTGGATAGTTTCGGTTTCGGCACAGATATGATACGGTTTTCGGGGTGGTCTAAGAGAAAGGATATTTTAAAGGATATTTAGTAAAGATTTTTAATTAATAAAACCAGTAAATATATTTCAAAACTTGATGAATAGAGAAAAATTACTTTAAGGCGATTTAAAAAACCCTTAAAAATAGTAAAACCGTTTCAGTTTTTAACATTTAAATAAATTAAATTAGGAACTCTATTAATAATTCAGAAAGTATTACATCAATGATTTCCAATGTGATTTTAGTTTTAAATTTAATATGGTTAGTAATGTATGTAAATCATTAGTTCCTAAAATGGTTAATGTTTTTGAATATAATAAAGATATTTAATATTTTTAATATTTTAATAAATAATTTATAAAATAAATTAAATGCTTCTTTGTTCAGGCTCAATCTAAATTTATTTTCATTTTGTAATTTATATTAATTATTATTTTTAGGCAACGGTTGTATACCAATCCGTAGTAGCATCCCAATCCTCACCAGGAACGGTGTCTGTAGTCAGACCGCCTCCATTGAGGCATTTGTTGAGGTCCTCATAGGTGGCGATGGTTCCCTCGACGTACTCCCTCTCGGCACTGGTCACACAGAGCTCCAGCTGGGTGTCCAGGGTCTGGAGATGGATCTTCAGGTTACCAGCCGCCTCGGTGGCATCGGCCGACACTTGGTACATGATCTTCGACTCGTCAGCGGCCTATTAATTATATATAAATTGAATATAAATTATTTTTCATTTATACAACTCTGTAGGAGTTATCCGTACCGCACTGGCAAAGCATTGGAAGGCCTCCACATAGTCCACAATGGATCCGCAGGGCCAGAAGGTCTTGCAGCCTTGATCCGTAGCCTCCTGGATGTCGTACAGAGTGCTGTTGAAGGTGAGTATCACCTGCTCGCTGCCTGTGCTGTGATCCTGATTGCACTGGCCATAGTTCTTCTCGTACCGATCCGTAATCCCGCTGAGGATGGGTGTGTAGTAGTTGAAGCACTGCTGAGTGGTCTGTGGATCCCGGACAGCCAGCACCTCCGTCTGCTGCTGCAGGCCATGGATTTTCTTGTTGGTGGGCAACTTCAACTTCAATTTGCCCGAGTTCGGTTTGAGGTTCAGATTCAGGGTAAGGCCGGTGGCCAGGCCAAGGGCCAGGAACAGGGCCAACACGGAGTGTAGGGAAATCATGACTGAGGGCAGAGTCTGGGCTCCCAACTAGATGCCATTAATGCGGAGTTCGTTGCTTTTATATACAACTAAAGAGGCTCCTTATCTCCCCTCCTAATTGTTTTGTGTTTGGGGAAGCGCCGAGACTTCTGAGTATTTCTTAATTGGATTGTGCTCTCGATAATTGCTGCCTAGGTATAGATTTTCAGCAGAATTGTAGCTGCCAAAATTTAAAACCTATTACCGCTTGACAAGTTGTAATTTCCGCTGCGAAAACAACCCTAGAATATTTCCTAATTGTTTTTTGAACAATTTGAACTTAGTTTGAGAAGTGAAAGAGCGGTTTTTCAATCTTCGATTTTTGATATATATATGAGCGAATATCTAAATTCCTTTTGATATATTGTTTCAATATAAATGAAAATATTTTTTTTATTTAAAATTTGGTTAATCACTAATAAATAATTTTAATATCTAAGAAAATAGCATACAAATTAATGAAATAAAGAAATATATTTATAAATTCATTATATCACATTTATGGTATCAGGAGCTTTAATTTGCAAATATATAAATAAATAAATTTATTAGAATTAACTTCACAATCTACCACAAATATAGTCTTACCAATACTTAAAGTTTATATTTTTATAATAGCAATAAATATAAATATATATTAATTTGTAGTATTATTAAGCGAGTTAATGAGTATTACATCGATTGATAAAAACATTAGAAAAATAGGAAATTTAAAAATCTAAATAAATTCATCCATTTTTACCTTTTTTGCACATAGTTCGGGTTATTGTGGTTTCCAACTTTGAAACGAATTGTTTTAATATTATAAAAATACCTGATGATAATCTAGGAGTTCAACCCTCATGTATGTTTCTTTACATAACAGCAAACTGTCAGGGCTTAAAAAATCCATCGTCCCGAAAATAGTTCCCTTTCTTAATTTTTTTTTAAATTAATTGGATCCTGAAAAATAAAGTTTCATAAAAACCTCATCGTCCCAAACTTTAGTTGCTTTTCTTAAATTTGTTATAATATTTTTTCAATTAATTTAAATAATGGTTAGCCTGAAAAGTAAAGTCCATAAATACCTCGTCGATCCTAAATTAGTTCCCTTTCTTAATTTGTTAACAACCTTTTTTCCAATTGATTAATACCTGAAAAGTAAAGTTCCATAAACTTAAAACATAAATAGTTTAAAACATTTTAAACACAATTAGTTGGCCTGATTTTTATTGATTAATTTTAATATTACAAAATTGGCTGCCTGAAAGCTATTTGCATCTGGACTTTTCTATCCCAAAGTCTAAAAAAATGTAGACCTAAGGGTTATCATCATTTGCATTGGGGGGGTTAGGGATGTCGTCTGGGATGTCGTCCGACGGAGCTTCCGGTGGTGTGGGAACGGAATCGGGCTGGTTGCCCTTGAGGCAGGCGTTCAGCTGCTCGTAGGTGGTGGTCGTGTCCTGGACGTAGTTGCGCTCCGCATTGTTCACGCAGATATTCCGCTGGGTGTCCACGACGCGGTACTCTTCCTCGATTTTGACGGCATTCTCCGTGGCATTTGAGGAAACGTCGTACATGATCTTGGAGTTCTCGGTGGAGACATCGGCGGCGCACTCTACGCGCTTGATCAGAGTTTCCAGATCGTTCTCAGCTTCCGCCTGCCAGACCGTGCAACACGCCTCGTAGCACGCCGTGTGGGTGGTCGCTATTATGTCATTGCGCACGGGATCGTACTTGGACTTAATCACGTCCGAGGACTTGTCGTAGGCCGAGACGCATTCCCCGTAGCTCGTCTCGTATTCCGTGGTTACGCTCTCCAGGATGGGCCTGTAAATATTGAAGCAAGTGGAGGAGACGTCCGCATGGGTGGCAGCCAGCTCCCTGCTCTCCGACTGCAGCTCCGCAAGGTGGGCATTGGTCTTGATAGTGAAGTGCAGCTTATGAACCTTGGTGGCCAGCGTGGCGGCCACACAGAGCAGGCAGAGTACCAGGAGCGAGGATTGTTTCTGTGACATCTTGGGCGGCGAACTTGGCCGGAATGGATATCGAAGGCTCTATTTATACGCGGTTCACCGACTATCCTCTGTTTGATATCTTTTTAATTACACTTTTTAGCTGATATATAGTGGCTTCAATTAACTTTTAGATAAAAGGAGGTGTTAAGTCAGTCTGAGATTTGATTAGGGGTGTGTCTCCCAAGTATCAATGAAAAATTACAAATAGATTTACAAGGAACTCAGAAATCAATAAATATTAATAATAATCTCTCTAGATTCTCGTTTCAATATTTATTTACTGCGATAAAAGAGCGAGTAAACAGCGATCTTGACTTGAAAAGTACAATGCCTCAGGGCGCCAAATGCCAAGAATAACAAGAAAGTCATTTAAATAATATTTCCGGAGGAAGGTTGATAGCTAATCATTTAGTTTTATGTATGATTTTTCAAAGAAGTGGCTTTCTTGAAAGCTTTATAAACCCGACCACCAAGCTGATTATAAATTAGTCGTAAATTTTAGTTCGTATGTACATTATGTTCCAAGACAGAAGCACTTACATTATTTTTCTCGGAGCATTTCATGGGCTTATTATCCTGCACACAGCAAAAGCGGAGATTCCTGGATGCCACTTCTCAGATACTGTGAATATAACGTCTTGTCGGAGGCTAGGAAACGGCTCATTTATGTACCAGGGGATCGAGGTTCCTGAATACTTGACTGGCCAATATGATTACATAAGAACGGAAAATGGATACAAAGAATTTACGAATAGCCACCTAAGAGGATGTATCTGCCACCTAAAACCTTGTATATGGATTTGCTGTCGCTTTAAAGATTGGAATGCATCCAATGGCAAATGCAACGATGGCCTCATTGAGAAGCTAAGTGAGATTAATCCTTTCCTTCAAATGACACTTATCAATGGATCCATTGTAAAAAAGAACTTGCTTAAGGATTTAATCGTCTTGAGAGATCGAATGCGGCTTGATGATTCTTGGGAAAAAGATGAGTATTCGTTGTTCGAGGTTCGTCCTTTCTGTTCTATGTTTCCATAACTAACTTAATATCCTTAGAACGGAAGTGTATTACTCAAAAAGTACAAGACGATACACTTTAGGGGTTATGACTGTCTCCATCCGAATCAGTTCACTTCAGGCAACACAGATTTTTTTGTGGCTGCCTTCCATGATGATTATGAGAAGCCAGAAATACTGCTACCAAGCGAAATAAAACGTAAGAATATAGTTAGTTGAAGTACTTCTGGTCACCATATATCTTATTTATTAATAATTTTATATCTGCAGTAATGTGGTTGTCAATCGTATTCTTGGTTCTCACAATCGCAGTGTATCTCTACGTAAGGATGCTCCGGAATCTGCACGGAAAGTGCTCCATCTGTTACATGATAACTACGTTTATGTATTTTATCCATCAATTGCTGATATTCGATCAAATGTTTTTGCAGTTATGCGCTCTGCAAGGTATGTCTGTGAGGAATAATTTACATTAATAATAAATAACTATATGTAAATTTAAAAATATTCTTTGCGATTGCAGGTTATTTAATGTACTTTTTCTTAATCGCCAAATTCAGTTGGCTCTTGGCTTTGAGTCATCAATTGTGGAGAGGCTTTACTTCAGTGAATCGAGCTGTATGTGAATATAGTTTCGGGGCCTACAGCATCTTCGCCTGGGGAACGCCAGCTATCCTGACAGGAGTACTTTTTATGATTAATCACATTTGGGATGGAGATCCGAATGCGGTGGAAAGGGTGCCCGGTATTGGCTGGCAACAATGCTATTTAAAGGGTATGCTTTTGGTTGAACTATAATTTCATTGACAGGGAATCCATGAAATTAGTTATGCTTATTTTCAGTGGGGTGGTATATTTCAGTCTACATGAATGTTCCGATGTTCATACTTATATCATTGAATACAACACTCTTTATATTAACAACAATCAGCATTATAAGAGTAAAACTCTCACTGGACGAGAGGGCAAAGCACCTGAACACGAGAATGCAAACGTAAGATAAACTAACTAACAAATCTTGAGATTTGAGTTTTTCACAATCCAATTACAGACATAAAGTGTTTTTACGACTGGTTGCCTTGATGGATTTACAGTGGAGCTTGCGGTTAATATATTTAATTGATTCTTGGGAGTTTTTACTGAAGATATGCCGATATTTTGATTCTTGCATCGGCATTCTTATTTTCGTTCTGTTTGTCCTGAAGCGCAGCACTCTTAAGCTTCTTAGGGAAAGGTGAGGTATTTATAATTATTCCATATTTGATAATAACCGTTTTTTATATTAACACAGAATACTAAATAGGAGTGGCTAAACGCGGATATTTAAATTCCTTGCAGTTTGCAATTGGATCAATAAGAATCGATTCTCTTTGGACAAATGAAAAGAAAAACTAACAGGAGAAATACTATTAGACCCCTCATTTTCAAATCGTATGTAATAAATATATTTTAGACATGAAATATATAATATAATAAAAATAATATCGAAATAAAAGTAATGCAATTTTTTCCCCTTACATTTTGTTTATTTTTGAATATTTAAAAATATAACTTTTTATATGTGAGAGTTTTTAGTAGCAGTAGATAACTTAGTTCTGAGAATTCCCTTTGCTTTCATTGATAATGGTTTTTACGACCTTCAAACATCGTCTTGATAATGGCGACTGAATAATAACTACACCTGATAATGGGCTTATAATTTATGATCCTGAATTCGATGAATAAACATAATAAAATGTAATTTTATAAAATACTTCCATAGCTCTCTCAATCAGAAAGTAAGTATTTTTAATCTGAGTGACTAATTGATCTACCAATCATGAGGTTTATGGGGTTTTTTGTTTAAGAAAGAAAGCCCCTTCCTTGATAATTTTTAAGCTCTTAATTTATTGGCTTTCACTTAAAAATTCGCATTTCCTTGATTTTAAATATTTATTAATGGTTGGTCCACTTAATTGACGTCGGTAAAGCTTCTTCAAGATAATATTACTATTAAAATGATATTTATTGGACCCTATTAACAATCGTTTAAGATAGAAATAGGCGTATCTGTGCGATTTTCGGGGGTTTCGCTGATACTGTTAATGGAAACCTGGCCGACTCAGCGTCATAATAATAGCTAGTAAATAAATAATTCCCCCGATAATTGCCGTATCGTAAATCTAGGGAGTCTGATTAGGAGCCACTTGCAGTATAAAAGCCTCTGGGCTCCACGCTCTCACCCAGTTTCTCCTCTACCGCGAAAAAGTGAAAATGTTCTTTAAGACCCTGACCATCTTCCTGGCCATCGGCGCCGCCTGTGGATCCGCAGTGCCCGCTGCCTTCGAGATCACCGAGGAGACTACGCTGACCGACTTCCTGCTCAACTCGCCTGCCCTGCGCTCCGGGGAGACCTTCAACGCGGCCTGCTTCGACTACTACCTGCCGGTGCTCAAGGGCCACGCCGACCAGATGGACACGGACTTCGGGATCTGCGATGACAACTACTTGAACGCCTTTGTCCTGATCGACGGCAGCTACACCTACGCCCGCGACGAGCTGAAGGACTCCGTCCGCAGCTCCTGCGCATCCCTGGTGCTCTGTGACGCCGAGAAAACCAACTTGGATGCCTTCGGGTGCCTGGCCAACAGCGTGAGTGTTTGGGAAAATATCTGAATACCAAATAGGGAACCGAGAGGGGTTTATAAATAACATATTAATATATTAAAGTGCTTTACCAAGTGTGAAGATCTAGAGTACCGTGAGTCGAAGGCGAGTAATCTACTAATAACCTATCCAATTGCAGGGTCCCTCGAGCTCCAAGGATCTGACTGGTGTCTCGGACCAGGCCGCCGACCGCCGAACCAGCCTGCAGGGTGAGGTGGACGGCATCGCAAAGACGCTGTCCGAGTGCCAGCTGGGGGCCCAGAGGAAGTACAGGGCCAACCACGCCCAGTCCCTGGAGGAGATGAACGGATGCCTGGCCGATCCTGAATGGGACTATCCCACCACCGTCAGCGTGTTGTGAAATATTCAAGTCGAGATCGCTGCTTACTCGCTCTTTTATCAAAGTAAATAAATATTAAAACGATTATCAACAGTTGATGTTCTTTTATTTTTATTATTTTTAACTTTAAGAAGCTTTTTATACACATAGCTTGTATACATATTATTTAATTAATAATAGGAATATATAGTTGATTTAACATAGTTTTTTTCTGATCTTTATATTTTTGTCAATCCAATTTTATAAGTCCAGGCTGTTTGCTGTTCAATGGATCTTAAAGTGCTCTCCTGGTAACTCAAAATCTACTTGACAAATAGTTTTGAAATTTGTCACTTGAGTTCTTTAACCATAGGTATTTCTTCTTTTTATTTTCAAGGAAGTAACTTAATTTTGTAGATTTACACACAAAATGTCCTAAGTATTGTGTTATCATATGGCATTTAATTTAATAAGCTAACTTTTTTTGCCGCAAACCAATTTTAAAAAGTGGCACGTTAATTAAATAATAATCGGTATTAAATTCAGAATTTTCAAATATGTATTAAAAAAAACAATTAGAAAAATCATGTCTCATATCTCTCCTATTTTCGTATACCGGAGCAGGACGACTGTTGGCTTCGCAAATATAATGGTTCTCCTGGCTGCAACACTTGGTTTTCATTTTATGGCTTATAATCTTCAGCTTTACGCAATCATAATCGGATTTAAGACGTGGCTGTCCGTGGGACCACCTAAGAAAACGAGCTTTCTGTTCGGAAGTGTCTGATATGAAGTTAAAGTTTGAATTAACATCTCTGATGTCCACCCAGTAAGATTTGGAACTAGTTAAGCGAGCAGTGATAGACTCCCATTCTTCATAGTTTTGGATGCTAACCAAGTGGGCATCCATGCTTTTACATTTATCGCGAGCCTCGAACCAGTCAAGTTTTTCATGGTTGAAGTTTTGACTCTTGATTTATACTCACTTCTCGGCAAACAAATCCGAAAACTAAAAGCACCACAAGTAATCGCATCTTGTCAAATAAATTGTGAAGACTGGCGATTCTTGCCCGCCAGACAGCGTTTTTATACATAGTTTGTGGCAGCAACAACAGTATTTTACTATTGATTAAATTAAGTTCATGGGGATAGTACAATTTAATTCTGAGAACTCTTATTCTAATAAATTTAAGGAATACATTTATTTTTCCTAGACATCACTAAACGAAATTCTTCTTAACTTTGGCTGCTAAATAAAAAATTTTATTAATTACCGAGATCGTTCGTCAGCAGACAAGTTATTAATTCCAGGAAGTAATTTAATTCGGCTTTTTCAATTTCCTTTTAATTTTAATGACAATCGCAAAGTTGAAAGGCGGTGTACACGATAACTGAAATTGAAATTTGGCAAAAAACTTCTTTAACCAATTCTACAGATACTTAGGTCGGGGTTTTGACTTATATTATTGATCATAAAGACCATCCTGGATTTTCTGAGTGAGCTTGAAGAACCCCAAACCCTTCCTATAGATAAACCTCTCACTTTGCGGGTTCCCTGGCTTATTTTACACTTTATTGTTAATTTTTATAATAGATATTTAAATTCTATAAAATTTGTAAGCTAGCAGTTTACGTTAACCGCTAAGCCAAATTTGAAAAATTTAAACTATTTGAAATTTTTAAGGGAAAAACACCTGGCCACACTAATTTTACACAATTTTACATAACCGATTGAAAATTCAACCCCGTTTTACATACCGATTCGGAATTCGACCGAGTTCTACATACCTTCTACCCCATTGCTACATTTGACACGGTTTGTAAGTAAAACTTACATTTGACTGTAATTTAGGTTTTTAGCCAAATCTTCGCCTGGCCACACTTCTTTTTTAAAAAATTTTGGCCACACTTGCTAGTGCGTCACTTTGTTAATCAAAATATTAGAAAAAATAAAATTTACGCCTTAAGGGTGCAGCGAGCGGCCTGCAAACGGTGTTAATTGACGCGTAACTCGTTCGGCCATCGGGAAGTGCAGAAACGGCGATGCGAAAAACGCTGACACTCGGGATTTTTTGTTCTTAAATTTTTTTACTTACGGCAGCCACTCGCATACACACATACACGCGCGCGAACACATACGCAGTTCACACACACACAGGCACGAACACGAACAGAGAGGCGAAGAAGGAAGCAGAGAAGAGGAACGAGTGGAGAGAAGGAGGCGGCAAAAGGCGAAGCAGAAGAAGCAGAAGGCGAAGACCATCAACTTAAAATTTGCGAGGTGAAAATAACGAGAGCGAAGGTTTCCTCAACAGCGCCAGCAGTTCATAAATCGCGGCGTATGTGTGTTTTCATTAACAATTTTCTCGGGGCCATGCCTGTTTTTCCCCTCCCCCCACCCTCATCGGTACATTCCGAAAATGGGGCTGCCAACTGCTGGTGTTATTGGGAGCGAGCGCGAAGCAGCGTAGAAACTTAAATTCTGGATGCTGCCGCGCGTTTTTAACCCATTTTCCTCACTGTCTCTCCTTTGCTTTACTTTTCTTTAACTACTTGAAACGCCCACATGAATAATAACGCTACATTTAGGAATATAATATGAAAGAGGAAGGACGAACGCGCGTCCTTGATAAATCGATGTGCAAAAGGGAAAGTGAACGAAGGAGACACAGAAACAACAACAAGAAGCGGCGTCAAAGGAGGTGGAAAAGCGTGGGCGGCCAATGGAGCTGCCTTGAGAATTTCCGTTTTATTTGTCGTTTGTTTTGTTATTGTTATTGTCGTGTCCTTGCTCAAAAATTATATTCCCCAGAAGTTTGAAGGAGGAAACCGCACAAAAAGCATTATGGATTATTAGTCAGCAACTAGCTAATTCCATTTTCCATTAAGTTATCAAATTAGGGTAAAATTTCTAAATGTCATGTTAAGATTGATCGAAACGAGGAGCTAACAGGTGCCAGAAATTTGGCTTTTACCGTAGAATGAATGTGTCAGGATTTTAAGCAATACAAATCCAGCTAAACATATAAGTTCCCATATCTTAAAGGCTATTCAGGCGAGTCTTCCTTTACAATTTAGCCTTTGATTAAATTCCCGTTGTATATGAAGATATTCTGTAGGCTCTATATCAAGCAAATCCCCTTGATTAGATCACCACTTTATATACTTTCCAACTGAAATATTGTTTTCTAGATAATACAAACTACGAAATCTTTCTGCTTGCTTTCCAGCTAAATACTCCTTTGAATCAGAGGATTTCTCCGGACAATTCTACAAATACCCTTCAATGATTCATACTTATTAACCGATAAGATCATATATGATTTGCCTTATAAAGCTATCATTAAAACGTTTGCTTATATTAATACATCAGATTTATTATTACTTGTATATTTATAACTGATAAGGTCAAAGATTTCGCAAAGATTGGAATCAAGATATAAGATTGCTTCTTCAGGGGCTTCCCCTTACAAGATTCCATTCCAACATAAAATAAACACCAGAAAATAGTTAAAGCCCAGTGAAATAATAAACACATATTTCATGCTTTCTTGAAATCCGAATATTATGACTCAACTCCAATTTCTCTTTGTTCAATGCCGAGAGACCCTGAGACTTGAGGTTTTGATGGGGAGGAAAAGGCATTCTGCAGAAGCCTCTAGTGCCTTGTATTTCCATTATTTTTGTAAAGATCGTGACTGACAGTAGCGTGTCATACCTTTGCAATATAAAATACTTCTTTTATTAACTGAAAAATTATTATTACCTTCAAGTCCTTGAGTAAATAATCGTTACAAGTTGTCTAGACCGAACCCAAACTTCCCCAGAGTTTGTTTATTTTTGAGACACACCGAGTTCAAGGCCAAAAAACCGGCCTCAAGTGTTTGTTTATTGATTTGCCAGTCGATTAATGAATCCTCCCCACTCTCTCTCTAGGCTCCTTGGGACACAGGCGAGTCTACTTGGCGCAGCGAACGAATTACACCCGCCCGGCACACAGCACACAGCATGTTCAGTAGACATGGGCGGATTCCTGGATAAGCCGAAAACCGCCAAGCACAATGACCAGGGCGAGGGCAATAAGCTGCTCTTCGGCGTCAGCTCGATGCAGGGCTGGCGCTGTGAGATGGAGGATGCCTACTACGCGCGCGCCGGTCTCGGAGATTCGCTCAATGATTGGAGCTTCTTCGCTGTATTCGACGGCCATGCCGGCTGCAAGGTGTCCGAGCACTGTGCTAAGCATCTGCTGGACAGCATCGTTAGCACCGAGGAGTTCATTAGCGGCGATCACGTGAAGGGCATACGCACGGGCTTCCTGCGCATCGACGAGGTGATGCGGGACTTGCCAGAGTTCACCAAGGAGGAGGAGAAATGCGGCGGCACTACTGCCGTCTGCGCCTTTGTCAGCCTCACCCAAGTGTACATCGCCAATTGCGGGGATTCCCGTGCCGTTCTCTGTCGCCAAGGAGTGCCGGTCTTCGCCACGCAGGACCACAAACCCATTCTGCCCGAGGAGAAGGAGCGCATCCACAATGCCGGTGGCAGTGTTATGATCAAGCGCGTTAACGGCACGCTGGCCGTCTCAAGAGCCTTGGGCGATTATGACTTTAAGAACGTCAAGGAGAAGGGCCAGTGCGAGCAGCTGGTTTCCCCCGAACCGGAGATCTTCTGCCAGAGCCGCCAGGATAGCGATGAGTTTCTGGTCCTCGCCTGCGATGGCATCTGGGATGTGATGACCAACGAGGATGTGTGCAGCTTCATTCACTCGCGACTGCGCGTGACAAGCGATCTGGTGAGCATTGCCAATCAGGTCGTGGACACTTGTTTGCACAAGGTAAGTGTGTGGGTGGTAATTAATCCATTAATCCTGTATGTAATGCTTTTATCCGTTTATGCAAACACAGGGCAGTCGGGATAACATGAGCATCATCATCATTGCCTTCCCGGGAGCACCGAAGCCCACAGAGGAGGCGATAGAGGCTGAGCATCGGTTGGAGAAGCAAATCGAGAAGATCACAAGAGGTTGTCTAAGTCGTCTACTCTGTTTATAACTAATCGTTAAACGGTTGATTCTTTGTCTCCTCCGTGTCTCTATATATCGAACCGAAAATACGTATATACATTGTACCTTTGAGGACCCCGCGAGTCCTCCCAGTCGGGTCATATCTAACCCAAATCCCGTCTAGAGATGTAGCATAGAAAACCTAGATTCCCGAGAAGTATAGTTCCTTCCATCAAGTAGTTCCAAAACAATTAACGAAACGAAACCAAAAACGAAAACCAAATCATTGCCATTACCAATCAATGCCAAGAATGAAGACCCCACCTCCTCACACACCCACTAAATAGTACAGTAGAAACTCTCTGGGATGGAATTACTCTGCAATGAAAAGTATTACCAAGCCATTAAAGCCATTGAATGCCATTTCCATAATAATTTACATTAGTTACCTGGGAAAAAGTAAATTCCTTAAGAATTTAAAGAGTAGAGAGCTCAGAGAGCTTTCACTGTATGAATACTTTAAGGTGGGCGTGTGTGTGGGGGTAATACTTACTACCAATATCCTATCGCTAATGCATAGTAAATATAACTGAATGTAGCGTGTTAGTTTGTCATATCTGTGCTGGCTGTGCGTGTGGCTGTCCAGAGAGAGAGGAGAGAGGTAGTTTCTCTGTTCCGAATGTGTGCGTGTCTGAGTTTATAGTATTATTAATACACTGCCAAAAACGCGTTACCATGTAGTTTTAGTCTTACATATATACACCTACAGATATTAACGATTAATGAGAACCTCCTGCCTGTATATATATATAAATTCGTATCAATCAAAGGAAATTTGCAATACCTAACAAACACTCGAAACAAAACACTCGGAATTGATGTAAACTAATAGTAGATACCGTAGGAAATGATCAGGAAAATTGCGAATAGTATCTTCAGAGAAGACTCGTTTGTAGGTAGATTTGTAAATCATGAAAGCAAGAAATCAACAAAGCATATATTTTATTAAATAGCAACAAGTATTACCTGGATTTATGTGTATATAAAGCAATAAATACTCGAGATCTTCGTATACAAAGCAATAAGCCACTAGAGATGCGAAATCTCCAGTAGACTTCAGTATTTTGAAACACCAAAGTGAATTTTTGTCAGACGTGACCTTGTTGATATATAGACAAAATACTTTAAACCAAATTAGATAATTAGAGCATGCATTGCCCTTGCCCACCACAAGTAGGTCACAACAGTAGCTAAAAAGGAAATTAAACAATTAAGCAAATAATTAATCCATGATGACAAATACTCTAGTACTCAAAATGTCCAGACGAAACTACTTAGCCTAGAATAGAATAGTCTAGCCAAAGGGGTTTTGAATGTGTTATGTATGTATTACGTAGGCTAACGAAAGAAACTAATATTGTAAACCTTATGCTCACCAACAATTGTTGTGCTTGTTGTTAACGAAAGGCAAACACGATTTACTTTACACAAGACGGTCACACAACCTAAGCAATATTCCCCTGATATATTTATATATACTTGTACCAGAGCTCGTGAATAAGGGTTTACGTTTAGCTACAATCTCTTAAAACCAACAAATATATTCATATACAGGGAAAGACATACTATAATACATCTTGTCCTGCTATTTGCGAGCTCTGATTTGAACTTTTGGAGCCAAGAATGTGTAATTGCCACATAAATACACGATACACAGATGCAAAACCTAGTTGAAAAATATAAAACTTGAACGAAAGATTCGCCAAAAAACTAAAAGTCAAAAGTGTTTCGTCTGCTGTTCTATTGGATTCAGTTTTCAGTTTCACATTCGCTTTCCCCTTTTCGTTTTCTTCTTCACACATTCCCCCGAGAACGATCCTGTTTTATATCAAACATATATCATCTCTTTTCGGTTAACTTATACTCTTTTTTTTTACCATTTTCTTGAGTTCCCAAAGAGCCTAGTTCGAAAATAAGAGACCTTTTTAGCCATTCGCTGTCGTTGTTGTTCGGGCGCCTCAACATCTCCAAGCTTCCAATTTCCAATACACAATATTTTTGCCGAAAAGCGCGAAAAGCGAGTCAATGTCAGAAACAGAAAGCAAATACAAATTTAAGATGTGAGTGAGCATAAGGTACGTCTATAATTTTGTAGTTTTGTAACTTTCAAAAAGTCACAATTTGTCATTATTTTTGTTATAGTTTATCTTTATCTTATCGATTGATTTGGTTTTTGATTTTAATTTGGTTTTGTTTTTTACCCTGACCCCGCCTTCAATGAGTTTGAGTTTTTATCTGTTAAACAAAAGTTGTATTGTACAAAAAAGATCCAATAGATTATTGAAAATGCATGAAGTCCCCCCGCCGCCTTTCAAATTAAGTTTTTATCACTCGGAATTACTTTTAAATGTTTTCTGCAAGTTGTTTAAAACTTAAATATTCGAATTGGAAATAGCTAATATTTATATCGATACTGTGGCGATATTTGGCACGACCATCGATATTTAAATTGATATTTTAAAGTTGCGATAAATTGATATTTTCTTTGATTTGACAAATTCTTAATATTTTAAAAAAGAATAACATAATTTGGATATATTTGGCGCGATATCTTGGTCGATATTTCAGATCAGGCTTTCTCTATCGATATACATGCCTATTTCAAATTCCGTGCTTAGTTTAGTTTAGTTTTTATTAGGAAAAAATTACATTTTTATACCCTTGCAGGGTATTATTATCTTGGTTAGAAGCTCGCAAAGCTGTGAAGCAGCCATTTCCGACCCCAATAATCATATATATTCTTGATCAGCATCCACAGGCGAGTCTTTCTAGCCATGTTGGAAAGAAATTTTTTTTTTTAATTTTTCAAAATTTTATAAGGGGTTACATCGTTAAAATTCTCAAAAATTAACAAACATTTTGATTTCTTAAAATTCTAAAATTCACTATGCAGATTTGTTAACCAACAAAAAACTAGCACAGAAAAGTTTTCAGAGTTAAAATAAATGCATTTTTGGCTTAGTTATGATCTGCAAGGGTATAAAAATTTCGGCTTTCCGAAGTTAATTTCCCTTCTTGTTTTTTATACAATTTTTAAATTTATTTATTAAAAATATTCCTTATTTATTTATTTGAAAAATGTAATTTTTAAGTTATTTTCTATTTACTCACTATATAATATTTAAAAAGACTCTAAAAGCTTTTAATATGCATACTCTGCTAAACATAAATCTATGGTTTTTCGATTTATAAAAAAAAGAAGCTTGAGATGACCACACAATTTTTCGTTTTTCGTTGATATTCCTAAACAATATAAGCCGTTGTTCTCTCTCTATATATATACTGCATTTGCTTTTGAAGTAGCTTAACTATGTAATCCAATTTGTATTTTTATTATCAACCATTTACTGTACAAAAATCCATTTGTTTTACAAGTCTCGTAGGCTAAGATCCGGATGCTAATCTGCCACTCGATACGATTTAATAACCCTTTGATTCTCTCCCATCTTGTTTGCAGACGAGATAGAGTCTAGCAAGGTGACCGACTATGTGGACCTGCTTAAGTGTCTGCAGAACAGAGACGACATCGAGGGTCTTCCACCGGGTGGCGGCCTGCAGTCCAAGTATCACGTTATCGAGCGCACATTCAAGCAGGAGTTTCCGGATCGACCATGTGAAGTACGAAATCTTTTTTATAATCTATAAATAATCTTGGAACAGTTGCGCTTTTAACACACATATTTTATTATCGCTTTTTGCCATCATTATTATATATAGCCTTTTGAGTTTTGCTTCTTAATACTAAGTGTATGGTTCAATCGGCAAAAGACTAAGGTGAAAGATTTTGGTTATGATTTGAGCTAGCAGTCCCATTCGAAACACGTCGCCATTAATCACTGTCGTCACCCAAGCAACATTTAACCTTTGGCCACCTTGTTTATTCTCTTCTTTATTTCTAGCCGTATGCATATGATGATATATGAGTTTTGTAATTGATAATTGTTCATTTTTAAAACCAAACAAACAAACCACCAACCAACAAACCAACCAACCAACCACCAACCAACCAACCAACAAGAGAGCAAAAGATAATTTAAAACCATCCTCCTCTGCTTCACATATTGCTAAATGTAAGGCGAAAATCATTTTGTTGCTTGCCTCATCACTCCATCGATGTTCATTCATTCTGTTTCTGTTTTCGCCTCGTTTTTTGTGTTTCTATGTCACTTTTAAAGTCCTCAATAGCCGCATGCCTGTATGTTTCCATCATCTTGTTAACTTTCTCGTCCATCCGCTGTGTGCAAAAGTGTCTAACTTCACGGCCACTCCCTTCATTGTTTATAATAGTTTGCTCTTTGTTTTGCAGAGTCCAACGCATTAGGTTCGCAGTCGAAAAAAGAAAAACTAAACAAAAAAACCAGTTAAAAAAACGAAGAAAGCAACTTGAACGAAGCATACAAACAAAACACAAGAAAGAACACACCAAACAGTTTTCTACTTTGATAAAAACACAAAAGAAAAACCTACAGAATAATGATGATAAAAAGTAAGCATTACGATACATTTCTAGTTTGTACGAAGCCTCAAGTCCTAGAACACAACAACCGACCACACACCAGAACACCACAGTACACCATAAAGGCAGAAAACACACCACAATACACCGCAACACACAACAACTCTAAGATAAAGAAAGGAGGGATCCAGAACAGAGCCGTACCTAAATAAGCACAGACCTCAGAGAACCAGAACTGGAATTGGAATTGGCTCAAAGCCAGCAGCAGCAGATGATTACTGCAACACTGATCCACCCGAACCGTCGTCTTACCATGTAAATGTCCGAACCTAACCCTCTGTGTGCCCCATTCGTTCCGTCATCTCCTCATCGATCATACAGAAAACTCTTCTCTTGAAACCGTGAAGAGGGCCACACCAATTATTCAGAAACCGAAGCGGCAACCGATGATAAAAGCCCGATTCTTGTGTGTACAATGAACTTTTATTATTTCAAAATAAAAAAAAATGTATTAACTATATTCCGAAAGCAAGCGGAAGCGGATTTTTTGTAAGTTTGTAAAATGTTTGTTATCCGCAGAAGAAGCACTACTTTTGTTCACCTTTTTTGTACATGTGTATGAGAGATGGAATGCGAAACTTAATATTTGTAAAGTAAACAAAATGTTAAAAACAAAGCAAAGATGCAGAAGAAACAAAGAAAGAGAGAAAACAAAAGCAAAAAAATGGGACAAGAAAACCAAACAAAACTAGCAAACAAAACCTGTAACTATCTACGATGAGAAAAAGTAATACCTAAAAGCCTAAAGTAAGCAAAGCAAATCCACAATAATGTCCGAGATCTTAAAGAAACGATAAATGAAAAGCTAAAACTATTAATTTATAAGAACCAGCAAAGCAAGTTGATGATGATGAAAAATCTTAAGAGAGAAAAGCAAAATTACGCTCGAGTTTGTAGTAAATGTTGATAAAAAAAATATAAAAAAAAACAAGAAAAAAACCCCGCCTTTAATTTTCGTCGTTCAGCTGAACCGTATACCAGTCGTATCACCTCCAAAAGCGACAGCTATTGTCCTTGGAAGCGGTGAGAATGGCATCCCCCGTGTAGCTATAGGCGCAGCTGAAGACCTCGCCCTCGTGCCCGGCCAGCACCTGAGAGCACTGACCGGAGTCGGTGAGCCACAGGCGCGAAGTGTTGTCCGCCGATGCAGTGAGCAGCATGCAGCCGCTGGGACTGAAGCACACCTTGGACACCTCATCCGTGTGGCCAGCCATCAGGGAGAGCATCTCCAGCTGCTCCGAGGATCCTTCGACGTTCCACACCCGCGCCGTGCAATCGCTACTGCAGGTGGCCAAAAGTCGCCCAGCCGCATCGAAGCTGATGTCCAGGACCTCGTCACTGTGCTTGGCCGCCAGCTGGAGTTCCCGATCCAACCTCCTTATGTCCCAGATCCGAGCTGTGTAATCCAGTGAGCCGGTGGCTATCAGAGAGCCACTGAAGTTCCACACGCAGTTGGAGAGCTCGGCGCTGTGGCCACGCAACTGATGGGCTAGGCTGCAGGGGGAGATTGACCTTAACTTGTGGTCCATGGAGTTCCAAGCTAGACTTACCTCTTGCTCCTCACGTCCCATATAGCTGCCGTGTGATCGAAGGATCCTGTGAGCAGCATCTGACCATCGCGATTGTATCGAGCAGCTATCACCTCGGCTCCATGGTGGCTAAGCGTCTGCAGCTCCTGTGCGGTTTCCACATCGTAAACGCGAGCTGTGCCATCCATGGAGGCGGTGGCTATGGCATTGGCATGCAAAGGATGAAATTCAGCAGCCACCAGCTCGGCAGTGTGTCCGTAGAAAGTGCAGAGGTTCTGGCCACTGCTCGAGGACCAAACCTTGGCAGTGCCATCAAAGGAGCCGGTTACGATTTTATCGCTGGGAATTAATAGGAGGTTTAACTAGTTTCTTTTCCTATAAAATAGGTAATTACCCACCAGTGCGGTTGATTGAATGCCACAGAGAACACCACATTGTCATGGCCCGTGAGAATGTGCTCCACCTCGGCCTCTTGGGTGTTGATCACATGGCAGGTGCGATCATAGCTCCCGGTGAGACAGCGTTCGCCACTCCGATCGAAGCACACATTGGTCAGCGGCAGGATGTGCGAATTGTGGCACTTGTGCAGGTAGAATTTCTTTTTCACAGGCTCGCGTAGTTTTCTCTGCAGTTTTTCCAGAGCCTGCTTCAAGGCGCTAAAGGTGTTCTGGGCATTGGCCACCCTTCCGCTGGCGGGACAGGCTGCAGGTAAAGATGTCTCATCCTCGTCCTTGGGCTGAGATTGTTCCTCTTCAGCCTCGGCTAGAGTTTGCAGGAGAATCCTGTCGGCCAGGGGCTCTACGTTGGTTCTGGGTAGAAATAATAGTAAAATATTTAGAAAATAAAATATTTAAAAGGTATTTCAAGACCCTCACTTGCTATCTAGGTCAAGTAGATCATAGTGACGAAGCCTCTCGCCGCCCTGGGTAGTTCGATAATTAATTGCCAGACCTTGGTTCAAAGCAGGAATAAATTAATATAGCTTGAAAATCCACAGTTTAATGACCTTTCCCACCTGGCGGATAATAGCGCAGGAAGATTTTAGTGGCGCTCATTGCCGCTGTGAAGTTGCTGGGACTCTGAAGCATTCCTTCACTGACAGTTTGCTGACCTGCTTTAATTCCGCCTTTGTTGATTGCGAGTGGCTGCCATGCCAAAAGCCAACGTTTGATCGATTCACCTTGGGTTCTTTGTCTGTGAGAGGTCTATGTCGGGGTCTTCGTGGGTGGGAGACAGTTCAAGGATGTAGGGTATTGTATAGGAAGTTCCTGTCTAAGGATTCTAGTTATTGTTTTAGTTGGTGTTGGTTTTGGTTTGCGTTTAAATTGAACTGAATTTTGGTAATATTTATTTCTTGGCAAAGCTTTTTGAATAAAAAGCTTTTAGCAAGGTTTCTGCCTCAAAGTCATTTGTAGAATTTTATAAATCCGGTATATGTTGTGTAGAATTTATTTACACTTGTAAAGAAATCGTATAAACTTTGAATTTTTTTTTAAAAATAGAGGTTTCCTTTAAAAGAGGTAAAATTTACTTTAACAAGAAAGAAAGCTAACTTTGGCCAGCCAAAGTTTGTATACCCTTGCAGGTAACAATTAAAATATATCATAACTAAGGCAAAAATGCATTAATTTCGATTCGGAAGCAGTTTTGTGTTAGTTTTTATTAATTTAAAAAAACTGCATACCAAATTTAAAATATTAAGAAATCAAAATTTTTGGCCATTTTTGCTAATTTTAATGATGTAACCACTTATCAAATTTCGCAAAAATGGCCAAAAAATCGATTTCTTCCGGACATGTCTAGAAAGATTCCCCTGTTGATGCTGATCAAGAATATATATACTTTATAGGGTCGGAAATGATTCCTTGACTTAGAAAAATATTATTTTGTATTATAAAATCTGATTTTTTATATTAAAAAACTTCTTGATTTTTTTTTAAATTAAAAATATCATAACTCGGCCAAAAGAGTATTAATTTTAAATCGGAAAACTGTTCTGTGTGAGATTTTCTACAGTTAATAAATCTGCATACTTCATTTAAAAATTTTGAGAATTCAATTTTTTATCAAAATCAAAAATTTTAATGATGTAACCCCTTATAAAATTTTGCAAAAATGGCCAAAAAATCGATTTCTTCCGGACATGTCTAGAAAGATTCCCCTGTTGATGCTGATCAAGAATATATATACTTTATAGGGT